>CANTUR010000486.1:0-600000 GCA_947683625.1 Mallotus nudiflorus
ATTTTGAATATGTTTTTAAGGGTAAAAAATGAGGGAAAGAGTATCAAACTTTTGATTTCTCTTAATTCGGTCATTAAATTTTAATTTGTATATTTTGAGATACCAAACTTCTATTTTATTTTATAATAGTCATTAAATTTTTTTTTTTTGGTATCTGAATAATTCATAATTATTATTTTAATCTATAATTAAATATATATATTTTTTGCACACAACTCCATATTTTCTATACATTTACAAGAAATAAGGAAAAATTTAAAAATTATTTTGATTCTACCTAGTAAGACCAAACTCATTTTGAATGGTATCAGAATTTAAAAGAAGTAAATTTTCAAACTTTTTATAATTTCTGGACTAAATTAAAAAGATAAAGAGATTGAAGAATTAAAATGATTTTTAATTGAAATTTAGAGGACTAAAATTTTTTATAGTACTCTTTTTTAAAACAAAATTAAAATTAGGTAACTCTAAATAAATAAATTGAAGTTTAATACCTAAATTGTAATAAGTGTAAAGTTGGATAACCACCTTTACATTCAGCCCATATTTTTAATTATCCGTCGTAACTTCTCTATAGAATTAGACAATCTATTGTAAACTTCATCTGTATGTATTCATACTATCAATCATTGAAAATTATGAGCTACATTCAAGTCTCATAATATAGTCATGATATTAGAGCATTAAAACTCTCTTTTCTTTTTGCTTTCTTTTCTTCTCTTCTTCGCTTTCTCTATCTTTTTTATACTTAATCATGGCTGCAAACAACAACACCACCACCATCTGCAATACAAATGATCCTCATAACACCCTTATTATCATAGACGTAGTTGCTCAAACTCCCTTAAAACTCACTTCAACCAACTATATCTCATGGAAATTACTGTTCCAAACTCTCTTCATTTGCTATGACTTACTCGGCTTTGCTGATAAATCAAAGCCAGGTCCACCATAAATCATAACTGCAAACAACAACACTACACCAAATCCAACATACTCTCTTTGACTTTGACAAGACCAATTAATTCAATCTATTATTTTTAAAAGGAAGTGATAACTTGGATTGGGAAAAAAAAATTTCCATATTAAACTATAAAAGTAACCTTATCTATAAGTTATAGGTATTTTTTTTATTTCAATATAATGCCCTATAATTGATATTTTAATCTAATGGCTAAAAAATTGAAGGCATTTATACCTTCAGGGCATTGTGTATATATATGTATGTGTAACCACTTGCTTGAAAAAAACTCTTGAACACAATCAAATAGGTTTAGTTAGATACATCAACAATCGAAAAAGAAGATCACAATATAAATTTTAACATTTTGCAGGACTCGTTTGCAATTATTACAATGAATTTTTTGTCAAATAATAACCGTTTTATAACTAATGTACCTGGTATTAGGGTTGTTCACATGTTGGTTTGGGTCAATTTTTTTAAAAAAGAAAAACAATTAGTGCAACCCAGCTATGAGAAGTTTTATTGCAATGCTGGTATGGATTTCCAATTTTTTTTTTTTTTTTTTTGTGAAATTCCATTTCCTTTGTGTTTGGTTGAATTGCAATTTATTTCATTTCCCAAGTAAATTTATAATAGAATAATTTATCATTTTAGTTCGTTAAACAAATTTTAAGTCTGAAATAAAGTATAAGCATTTAATTTATTCGTCAATTAATCATAGTTTGATTGATTTTTTCATATTATTTTTTTTATGTGATGAATAACTCAATTTGTCAGTAAGTTAAAATTTATTATTTTTATGATACATAATTTATAGGGAAAATATTATCTCCATTAGTCCACAAATCTTTAACCCATTTGATTGTAATGTACTAAGTTAATTTATTATTCAAAAATAATATTTTCATTTTTTTAATAATACACTAAGATAAGAATCGAATTATTTACCTATTAATATATTAAGTTTATTCTTGTTCAAAAAATATATTAAATTTATTCAACCTTTGGCTTCAAAGACACTGGAGAAAAAAAATAACATTAGAAAATCTGCCTTTAATTTTATCAAATAATCATACATAGTTGAAAATTGCAAAAGCAGACAGAAAAAAAAAATCCTACATAATTAAAGTTTCTTTTTTTTGACCAGCGAAATGAAGGGAAAGGGGAATTTGAACTCTCAACTTTTAAATGGAGCTGACTCCGTAACTAATATGGGTCAATTCTGAATGAGTAACTCAACATTTAAATGTCTGTCGTTACTAGTTCTTGAACCACTTAAACCAAGTGGTGGAGGGTACGTATTTTTGCTTAAGGTTACCTCAATCCCTACTAATGCTAAATTGCAAACAATACATGTCTATAGTAATTGAAGGGCCCTTTTGATGTGATGTTTTCATGATAACTTAAAGCTGTAATGAACACTTGAAAAGGGGTATCATTTGCCCCCGCGTGCCTGGCCATCAGTTGAGGGCGCCTCCCCTCCCCTTTGTTTAAAAAAAAAAAAAAAAGTGGTATTATTAGCCAAGTGGAAGTGCCTGGTATCATTAGCCAAGTGGAAGTGCCTAACAAATTTTTGGGTCACAAGCTGAGAATAAAAGTTTTCAAGTTTACCATCATGAAATTGGCTGAAGCTATCTGTCTTAAAGAAGCTTTGAGTTGGTTAAAGGATAGTGAGCATACAAATGTCATTATAGTGTCGGATCAACTAATAGAAAATTTTATAGTGTCATGATCACACAGTACTATTAAAATTAATTATCTATAATAGTAGGTAAAAAAGGAATAGTATTAAAATTTTTTAAAATCAACTTATATTTGTGTAAGAAATAATTATAAAATATTGACATAATACATATATGAAATTATATATTTATTATTTTTTATCAATTTGATATCTTAAATTATAATTTTATTATTTTGACATACGAATTTGATTAAAATACAATTTTAAAACATTTATCAATACATGTGATATAGAATAACAAATTAGCATATGTCACTTTATAAGCATTTAATAGATCAAAAATTATAAAGAAGTGTTAATTGATAAAAAATGAGAAGTATAGAGGTGTTATATTCATTATGTTATCATATTAGTGAAAAATAATATATTTTAGCAAAATTTAAATGTCAAAATAGCAAAATTATAAATTTATGTGTTAAATTAATAAATAATAATAAATACAGGGATTATATATGTATTACATCTAAAATATTTTATTTCTAAAATGATATATATTTTATTTCTAAAATGATATAAATAATGCTAAACTACTAGAATGTAGCTGGATTTTTTTTACTAGAAAGGGCAGTTATGTAATTTCATGTAGAAAATGAGGACTATTCATGAAAAAATTACAGAAGTGTAATTGAAATAGTATTCTTTTATAAAATTTTGAATAAAGGACCATCACTATTTATTACTTAAACTAAAGATTGGTTTATTCTATACATACTAATCAATAAAACTTTTGAATATAAGGAAAAAAAAGAGGAGAGATAAAGAAGAAAAAATAAAAAATAAAATAAAATTTAAAATATTAAATATTAAATAATATTTATATTTATATATTTTATTCTTTTTTACTCTTCAACCACCGAAAAAAAAAAAAAAAGCTCTTTTCTTTTTCCTAGTCTGATTGTGTCGCTGCTCATCCTTTCTTTTAAAAAATTTGTTGGTACTTTTTTTTTTTTTCCCCGAACAACGGTACTCATCTATTTAATACTATATTTTTTGTTCACACACACACATATATATATATATGGCGAATTTTTACTAGATAATAAAGAAAAAAATTGAAAATATTTTAAAAATTTTATATAATAACAAGTCCAAAGTTTTTTTTTTAAGAAATAAGTCTTCCATTTTAAAATAAAAATTCCTTTAATTAACTTAATAACAGATAAATACTTCCCCACTAATTTTAATTAAATATGGGTGTATGCTACGGTCAAGCTCACTGATGATATATGCGTCATTATACAGTTGTTTTATTTTTTTTTTAGTTGATATTGATCACTTGCTGCCTATCACAGAAAATTGTATGCCAGTGTTAAGAGCCTCAGGTAAAAACTTCCGACATGATAGCTTGTTGTTTAGCATAAGAAGCCATTTTGATGTCAAACTACTCAGTTTAATATTAAATTATTTTTTTTCTTTTTTCACTCTCCCGTCCTCTAATGGGCTCCCGCCGAAAAAGCGTGGCTAACTATACTTCTTTGTGTGCATGTATAACTAACTTAATTGAAACATATAAACATATATTAAACTAATTTATACATTTATACAATAGCTTCACATTTTCAATTGGAAAAATAAAAACTAACTCCAAAGTCAACTTGCACCACTGTTAAGTTTTCACTATTATCTTTTATTTTTAGTTCTTATTTAAATTTCTTTCTATATATATATAAGTGAATTTTTAATTTTTTGGTGGAAAAATTATTACATGCTTTTTGTTTGTTATAAAAAATAAGTAAAATTTTCATCATCTATTTACATGTTATTAAATTAAAATAATATAATTTTAGATTTTAAAAAATAAATAGAATTAACTTTCATATTTATATATATATTGTCACGAACCAAACCTGAAAATCATGACCGACGTTAGAAAATGAAAATTTGTGAGAATCCAAAACCCGTAGCCTAAAAATCATGACCGACGTTAGAAAATAAAAATTTGTGAGAATCCGAAACCCGTAGTAAGATTTAAAATAAAAATTTAATAAAATATAACCATAAATATGCTCAGAATTAAAACTTTTAATAATAAAAAGAATCTCCATAAATAATATTTTAATAAAATTATTTTAAAATATTTAAACACATAACCACCATTAATAACAAACATAGAATACAACAAGTATATAATCCTACTGAAGCGTTTATCAATATAAGGAAATGATAATTTAAAGTTTATATAGATTAGCTGGAGAGTAAAAGGGTTCGATGAAGGAAACTACTATGAGAAGTCTGACAAAAAAGATCCTAAAAAATAATTAAGGGGGTTAGACCTCACTGAGTTAATCATTGTTATATATATGCATACAACCTAAGAACATATACATTCAAGTATCAGTATAATAATATTATATATTTATATTTATTTATTATATACATACATTTCATACAGATGCTCAAAATCACATTTCACAACAATAATAAATGCAGTAAAATTTAGGCGGAGGACTGAAACAGAACCCTAAAATATTCCGCAATCTTGATAACTAAATCTCACTAGCCAACATACTCATTTAATTCCAAAAATATTTCTCTTCTCAATTTTGATAGTAGACTAGCCTCGAGACACTAATTAATCAAGCTCCCGTAATCTCACTACCGGCATGATTGGCCCCCAAAACACTAGGTCAACCAACCTCCCACAATCACACCACTCTCTCACTATAAATCTCAATAATCAATTTAATCATATCATATCAATAAAAATTATAGCTTACCATCTAACGTATGACTGTGTAACAACCCTAGTGTAACTCAATAGGTGACACATTTTACAACTATCCTCCAAAATAACATTTCATAAATAAAATAATAAAATCATATATTAAATATGAAAAACATTCAATTTTATACAATTAAGTATTCACTTTTATATATATGAAAACATAGCATAATAAAATTCATATTTCTTAAAAATTATGGATGCCAATAATATTTCTATATACAATTCATATATATAATAATAACTCATAGGTGGAGCGTGTGATGCAAACCAAATAAGCACCAACCATGTTGATAAGCACGATGATCTACTAAAGTATGATGGTCCAATGACTAGAGCTCGTATGAAGACATTCAAGGATGCTTTAGGAGTGTTCATGAAGCAAGAGATAAAGCTTGAGTTGATTAATCAAAGCACAAGTGCAAATGGAGCTCAATTGAGTGGAGAAAGTTTGACACAAGGGAAAAATCATCCTTTTTGCACCTTATTATCATATTTTGACCCTCAAAATGAAGAATTCATGTCAAACTCTTCAAGTGGAGTGATTTGCATTCAAAACACATAAAATGCAATTTTGAAGACTTTAGAAGGTTCTAGAAGGTGCTAAGGGAATCTACAAGAATCAAGAATCTTTAAGAATATTCTCTAAAAATAAAACCCTAGATGTGATGGAGAGTGGCTACAACTCATTTAAAGACTTGGTTAAATTTTGCTTAGTTGTCATGAGTTATCAATTTGACTTTTCAATGCTTAGTTGTCATGAGTTGTCAATTTGCCTTTTCAAAGCTTAGTTGTCATTAGTTATCATATTTTAGAAGGGATCCTATTTATTTAAGAATTTTCCTTTATAAGAGTCTTTAGGAATAAGTAAGAAAACTTATTCCTTCAAGGATTAGGATGTTTGCATGCCTATATAAAGGCCATAACAATGTAGGAAGAATTGGAATAAGTTTTATCAATTAAATTTCAATTCTTGTGAGGTTAAAGTCCTTTTTCTTTTGTTCTTAAAAGAAATTTTGTGAATTTATCAAGTGAAGGCTTGGTATATTAAAACCTAGTTTAATTTAGACTTAAAATTGACTTTGTTAATCTTAGGTTTATATTAAACAACCTTTAATTATTTATAATTAAGCTTCTTAAGTGCAGGTTATTTAAGGGTCTTGTTGAGAATTAAAGTTTCTTTTTGCTTGATTTATGAATGATCTTTGGCAAGGTTATTAAGATTGAATATGGGTTTGGTACAAGTTAACCATGTTCACATCATTTGGTATTAAAGCTTTGGCTCATTAATCAAGTACGTATCTTTACTTTTCTTTATTGCATGCATTTAATAAAAAAATCATTAGTTCATATTTCATTCGTTCTTGTGTCTTGTTTGATATCAATTCATTTTGCTCTGTGATCATTGTGATCAAATTCATTTTTTTATTATATTGCGTCAATTTCATTCTTTTCTTCATATTCCAACTTGTTATTAGTCTTTAAAAAAATTCATTTATACTCTTATTATCTTGCATCCTAAGAGTCTTGTTTGTTACAAATGCATATCAAATTGAAGTTTGTTCTTAATTTGGCCATTTTAGCATTTGTTACTAAAAAAAAATAGGTATATTGATCAAAGTTAAATTCATTCGGCCTATAACAATTCTAATTGGCTATTTTAATTCTAAATTCCATACGTTGCCTTATTTCAATTCTGAATATTCTACTCTTCCTCTTAAGTTGCATTTAGGGTAGTTTAAACACTTATTCCAAAATTTCTTATTTTTATTTTGTTTGGATATTGTCCTTGTTTATTACATTTTCTTTGGCTCTTATAGTCAAATTTGAGTTTATTTTTGCTTAGTTTATTTTGTATTGAGCTTAATTTGATAATTAGTAACTTAAGTTCCATAAGAACTATAAGAAAGGAATTTAAGAGGTAAAAGGCGAGTGGTGAGCTCATAAGAGGGTAAAAGCCTAATTAAGTAAAACACGAGCATTGAGTGACAATCTTTGAGTGTGAACATATAAAGGAGTGTTACTTGTGAGGTTTTTTTCTTTTGTTTCTTTATTTATAACATGTTAGGTTCAAAAAAGGTTGAGAAAGATCCCAAATGGAAACTCTTTATGAAGGCGATGCAAGAACAACTGAGTCAATTAATGAACAACCATAAAGAGGTTCAAGAGCAAATAGGGAGAATGGAGCAAAGTCAAAACACAAAAGTCACTATAAATCAAACTACACTAATACAAGCTCGTAAAGGGAGGTGACATGAAGATAATAATGAATCTATTTATGAAAGCAATCAAGGGCGTAAGAGGCAAAATAATAACCTTGGGAGCATAAAGATGAAGATACCTACTTTTCATGGTAGAAGCGATCCTGAAGCATATCAAGCATGGGAGAAAAAGGTGGATTTCATGTTTAATATAAGGAAAAGAAAGTTAAGCTTGCAGCTGATGAGTTCATGGATTATGCCTTAGTTTAGTGGGACCAACTAGTGGTTTTAAGATGGCATTATAAAGAAGAACTTGTCTCTACATGGCAAGAGATGAAGACCATTATGCGGAAGAGATTTGTGCCAAATCATTACTATAGAGATTTGCACAATCAACTTCAAAGTCTTAGACAAGGTTCAAAGAGTGTTGAAGAGTACTACCAAGAGATGGAGATGACTTTGATTCATGCTAAAATTAATGAAGACTGTGAATAGGCTATGGCATATTTTTTAATGGGCTAAACAAAGAGATTGCTTATGTAGTGGAATTACATCCATACGTAGAGCTAGAAGACATGTACCATATGACACTTAAAGTGGAGCAACAGTTGAAGGGGAGAACTCTTAAGTCTCATATGACTATAACAACATCCAATTAGAAGTTAAAATGGAAAGAGAGTGACAAAAGCATTTTCAAACCTAAATTTGACAAAGGAGGCAAGGAAGGAGGGAGCTCAAAGCAAGCTGAAGCACTTAAGCTCAAAACAAGATCCATTGAATGTTTTAAATGAAAAGGAAGAGGACACATGCAATGTGATTGTCCAAATAAGAAGGCCATGATCCTTGTTAATGGAGAGTACGATAGTGAGAAGGATGATGAGATGCCCCCACTTGAAGATGTAAGTGATGCTGAAAAAGACCTCAAGAAGGTTGACTACAAGATTTTCTAGTTGCAAGGTGAACATTAACTACACAAACCAAAGTAGAAGAGGATGAACAACATGACAACATCTTTCATGCAAGATGTAGAGTTAAAGGAAAGGTATATTGTTTGATCATTGATGGAGGTAGTTGTACAAATGCAACTAGTACTTTCTAAGTTGAAAAACTAAATCTGCCTACTTTGAAACATCTTAGACCCTATAATTTACAATGGCTAAATGATTGTGGAGAGGTTAGGGTTACTAAACAAGTACTTGTTCCATTTTCTATGGGGAAGTATGTTGATGAGGTCCTTTGTGATGTTGTGCCCATACAAGTTGGTCATATTCTTTTGGGGCGTCCATGGCAATTTGATAGAAGGGTTACGCATGATGGTTTTATAAATAAATATTCTTTTATCATGGATGGTAAAGATATTGTACTTTCACCTTTATCACCCAAAGAAGTTTATAAGGATCAAAAGATAATGAGAGAGAGAGAACATGCGCATGAGAGAGAAAAAGAAAAGATTGCTCAGCAAAAGGAGAGTTGTGAGAAAAAAATGAGGGGTGTGAGCAGAGAGTGGAAAAAGGAGAGCTAAGAGTGGATGCATAAAAGAAACAAGAGGCACATGCAAAAGGAGAGATTAAGGGAAAAAAGAAAGAGAGGCAAGTGAGTTTTTATGCAAAAGAAAGTGATGTGAAGAGGGCATAATTGTCTCAAATGCCTATGATTGTGCTTATGTACAAAGAGGAGTATTTTACTACTAATGAACTTGACATTTCTTTGCCTAGTGTTTTTATGTCTCATTTGAAGGAATTTACATATTTATTTCCTGAAGAAGTACTAAAGGGTTTACCACCATTAAAGGGAATTGAGCATCAAATAAATTTCATCCCTGGTTCTCAAATTCCAAACAAGCCACCATATCGTTATAATCCTGAGGAGACAAAGGAGTTACAATGACAAGTGGAGGAGCTAATGGATAAAGGGGCTAATTAGAGAAAGGATGAGCCCTTGTGTTGTTCCCGTTTTGTTAGTACCAAAGAAAGATGGTTCATGGCATATGTTTGTTAATTATAGGATTGTCATAAAATAATAGTTAAGTATCACCATCCCATTACTCATCTAGATGACATGCTTGATGAATTGCATAGTGTATACATTTTCTCTAAATTTGATCTTAAAAGTGGTTACCATTAAATTAGGATGAGAGAAGGGGATGAATGGAAAATTGCTTTTAAAACAAAACATGGGTTATATGAGTGGTTAGTTATGCCTTTTGGGTTAACTAATGCACCTAGTACTTTCATGAGATTAATGAACCATGTCTTGCGTGCATTTTTAGGGAAGTTTGTTGTTGTTTATTTTGATGATATACTTGTTTATAGTAACTCATTAGATGAACATCTTGATCATGTACATTTAGTTTTTGATGTTTTGTGCAAAGAAAGGTTATATGTTAACCTTAAGAAATGTTCTTTTTGCATAAGTAAACTCGTTTTCCTAGGGTTTGTAGTGAGTGACAAGGCATTGAAGTGGATGAAGAGAAGGTTAAGGCGATTAAGGAATGGCCTACACTTAAGTCTGTTGGAGAAGTTCGTTCATTCCATAGTTTGGCAAGTTTTTATGGAAGATTTGTTTGAGATTTTAGCATAATTGCTACACCATTGACCGAAGTAATTAAGAAGAATGTGGGATTTAAATGGGAGATGTGCAAGAGAAAGCGTTTAACACGCTTAAGGATAAGTTGATTTCAACACCTTTACGTTCTTTACCCAACTTTTCTAATACTTTTGAAATTGAAAGTGATGCCTCAGGTTTGGGTATTGCAGCTGTTCTCATGCAAGAAGGAAAGCCAATTGCTTACTTTAGTGAAAAGTTGAATAGAGTTGCCTTGAAGTATCCTACATATGACAAGGAGATGTATGCATTAGTTCAAGCCTTACAAACATGGCAACATTACCTATGGCCCAAAGAGTTTGTGATTCACACTGATAATGAGTCCTTAAAGTATTTGAAGGGACAACAGAAGCTAAACAAATGCCATGCTAAATGGAGTGAGTTTATTGAATCTTTTATATATGTCATAAGGTATAAACAAGGTAAGGACAATATAGTTACTGATGCATTATCTCGAAGGTATGTGCTTCTTTCTATTCTTAATGCTAAGTTATTGGGTTTTGAGTACATCATCGAATTATATACGAATGACCATGACTTTAGCAAATTTTATCATGCATGTGAAAAGGTTACATTTGATAAGTATTATAGGCATAATGGGTTTTTATTTAAAGATAATTGTTTATGTGTGCCTATAAGTAGTATGCGTGAACTCTTGGTAAGGGAAGCACATGAAGGTGGATTAATGGGGAATTTTGGTGTTGCTAAGACTTTAGATGTACTACATGATCATTTTTATTGGCCTAACATGAGAATGGATGTACAAAGAATTTGTGATAAGTGCATTGCATGTAAGCAAGCTAAGTTTAAGTCTAAGCCTCATGGGTTATATATGCCACTACCTGTCTCTAGTATGCCTTGGGTTGATATTTCTATGGATTTTATTTTAGGTTTACCTAGGTCAAAATGTGGTAATGATTCAATATTTATGGTTGTGGATCATTTTTCAAAAATGACACATTTTATTGCATGTCATAAAACTGATGATGCTTCTAATATTGCTAATCTTTTCTTTAAGGAAATTATGTGTTTACATGGTGTGCCTAGAACTATTGTTAATGATAGGGATGCTAAGTTCCTTAACTATTTTTGGAAGAATTTATAGGGTAAATTGGGGACTAAGTTTTTATTCTCTACTACATGTCACCCCCAAACTGATGGTCAAACTGAGGTAGTAAATTGCATATTAGGTCAATTATTATGCACATTGATTAAAAAGAATTTGAAATCATGGGAGGAATGTTTGCTACATATTGAATTTTCTTATAATCATAGTGTGCATTCATCAACTCATTATTGTCCTTTTGAAGTTGTTTATGGTTTCATTCCTTTGAGTCCATTAGATTTATTGCCTTTGCCTTTGCATGTGCGAATTGATTTAGATGATAAAAGGAAGGCTGATTTTATTAGGGCATTACATGAAAAGGTGCGCTTCAATATTGAACAAAAGAATGCAAAAGTTGCTCAACAAGCTAATAAAGGGTGTGTAAGAGTGATATTTGAACTCGGTAATTAGGTTTGGGTACATTTAAGGAAAGAAATGTTTCCTAGTATGTGCAAGTCAAAGTTAAATCCTAGGGGTGATGGTCTTTTTCAAGTTCTAGAAAGGGTCAATGATAATGCTTATAAAATAGACTTACCTAGTGATTATGGTGTTAGTGCAACTTTCAATGTTTCTGATTTATCTCCTTTTGATTTTGATGAGGTTGATGATTCAAGGACGAATCTTCGCAAGGAAGGAGGGAATGATGCAAACCAAATAAGTACCAACCATATCGATAAGCATGATGATCTACTAAAGTATGCTGGTCCAATGACTAGAGCTCGTATGAAGACATTCAAGGATGATTTAGGAGTGTTCATGAAGCAAGAGATGAAGTTTGAGTTGATTAATCAAAGCATAAGTGTAAATGGAGCTCAATTGAGTGAATTTGGAGAAAGTTTGACATAAGGGAAAAATCATCCTTTTTGCACCTTATTATCATATTTTGATCCTCAAAATGAATAATTCATGTCAAACTCTTCAAGTGGAGTGATTTGTATTCAAAACACATAAAGTGCAATTTTGAAGATTTTGGAATGTTCTAGAAGGTGCTAAGGGAATCTACAAGAATCAAGAATCTTTTAAGAATATTCTCTAAAAATAAAACCCTAGATGTGATGGAGAGTGGCTACAACTCATTTAAAGACTTGGTTAAATTTTGCTTAGTTGTCATGAGTTGTCAATTTGACTTTTCAATGCTTCATTGTCATGAGTAGTCAATTTGACTTTTCAAAGCTTAGTTGTCATATTTTAGAAGAGATCATATTTATTTAAGAATTTTCCTTTATACGAGTCTTTAGGAATAAGTAAGAAAACTTATTCCTTCAAGGATTAGGATGTTTGCATGCCTATATAAAGGCCATAGCAATGTAGGACGAATTGGAACAAGTTTTATCAATTAAATTTCAATTCTTGTGAGGTTAAAGTCCTTTTTCTTTTATTCTTGAAAGAACTGTTGTGAATTTATCAAGTGAAGGCTTGGTATATTAAAACCTAGTTTAATTTAAACTTAAAATTGACTTTGTTAATCTTAGGTTTATATTAAACAATCTTTAATTCTTTATATAATTAAGGTTCTTAAGTGTAGGTTATTTAAGGGTATTGTTGAGAATTAAAGTTTATTTTTGCTTGATTTTTGAACGATCTTTGGAAAGGTTATCAAGATTGAATACGGGTTTGGTACAAGTTAACCATGTTCGTATCAGTGCGCTTCTATAAAATGACTCGACTGACCCGATCCTATAGGCCTCGATCTCGGTGTAGATATAGAAAGATAATAATAAAATAATTAGGATAAAATTCTAATTTTATATATTCTAAATTTCTAGGAAAAGACTCGATCTAAGACACAACTCTAATAAGAGACTGAAAACCAAACACAGACCCAATGTTACGTTTTACGAGAAATCTACAAAAAATTCAACAGAGTCTCCTTTGTAAAACAAACATCTCTTTACTAAAAGTAGAGTCATTCTTGCACAAAAACACACTTCAAATATACCCAAAAACTCAACATCTTAGGTTAGAGCCCCGAACTACAATTCACACCCAACTGAAAATCAACATCACAAATATACAATAAACTAATATAATTTCTTAAATCATCAAAATATATTATAAAAATATTAAAGAAATTTATTTTCCAATTAAATAATAAAATTCTAGTTGTTAAATAATATTTTGCTAATAAATTCCATTAATAGCATAAAATTTCCATTTTACAATTAAATTAGCATAAATTGTATATAATTATTAAAATAACTTATTATTATCATAAAAATAATAAAATGCTCATTTAGGCTAAAAAATAATAAATAAATTTATTTTTCATATATTTCTCAAAATAACTACTAAATAATTAAAGATTGGAAAATAATTATAAAAATTATTTATATACTTTTATTTATAAAAAATTAGTCTAAACAACATAATTAACAACAATTTCAATTAAAATCAAATAATTCACCAATTTCTAATATTTTCTCAAAAATACATATTTATATATCATTTTTAAAAAATCATAATTAAAATTCTATACATAATTTTATAAAACTTCCTTAACAAAGTTTACTCTACATAATTAATAGAATTTAATAAAAATATAAAATTTTCTAGGCAGTAATAATTACGTGAACAGTAACCCCAAACCCAAAAAATTTGAAAAAACATAAAAATAATTAAAAAAATCACCATTAGCTAGATCTTAACCTCAATTACATATAATCTCAAAGCAACAATGTCTAATTAAATCAAATTCAAGCTCAATTTCACAAAATACTTAAAACAAATTCAAGCTCAATTTCACAAAATACTTAAAATAACCTAAAAACAAATTCACAAAAGTGAGATCGTTACCAGTTACCCGGACAAATTGAGTTGGGGGAAACGAAGCCTAAAGAAAGAGCTTTTGATAAAGACCAATGACACGCCCAAAGGTTGTTGGTATCATCGTTGACAATTCCACAACAATCCAGTAACAATAGAGAAAATGAGAAGAAGGAGAGGGAGGGAAGAAGGTGGCATCACTGGGGAGGGAAAGAGCAGCTGCTGGCGGTGGTAGTACTGTCAGGTTATAAGGGAGAAGGAAGAAGAGAATAGGGAAAGGAAAGAAAGAAAAAAGAAAAGAAAGGGAAGAAAAAATAAAAATGTTCATTTAAGTATTTTTTATATAAAATAATAATCTTTAAAATTTAAAAATAATATTATAATATTTTTAAAATCTAAATTTCTCCCAAAATATACACTTAACAATTAATCAATAATTTAAATAAAACTATACAAATAATAAAAATCTCATAAATAATTAAATGATAATTAACATTAAATAATCTCACACTTAAATTAATAATTAATAAAAATTCAAGTTATAACAATTTTCTCCCTTACAAAAATTCATCCTCAAATTTTAATAATAAAAAGAAGTACAAAATCTATCGAGGAAATAAATAAGAATATGCCACTCGTATCTCAGCCTTAGTCTCCTATATATGCTCTTCCATATTGTTGCTCCTCCACAAGACTTTGACCATCAAAATTCGCTTAGAACACAATTATTGAACTTGATAGTCAACAATAACCACAGGTTCTTCCTCATACGTCAAATCTTCATTCACTTCTACACTCTAAGGCTGTAAAACGTGCAAAGGATCTGAAATATACTTTCTATGCATCGACATATGGAACACTGGATGCACCTAAGACAATTTCAAAGGCAAAGCTAATTGATATACAACATGCCAACTCTCTCCAGTATCTTAAAAGGACCTATGTATCTCGATGCCAACTTTCCCTTGTTACTAAATCATATAACACCTTTCATTAGTGACACCTTCAAGAATACATAGTCTCCAACCTGAAATTTCACATCCTTACAATTCAGATTTGCATAACTCTTATGTCTGCTAGCTATTATTTTCAATCTCTTTCTGATCAAAGTAACCTTCTCATATGCATCCTAAATAATTTTTTATCCAGTTAATTCTCTTTCCTTAACTTTTGCTAACATAGAGGAGATTTACACTTTCATCCATACAAAGCTTCATATGGTGCCATCTCAATACTGCTATGGTAGCTATTATTATAAGCAAACTCTATTAATAGTAGATGATCATCCCAACTACCTCCAAAATCCATCACACACATATATCTTTAAATGTTTGGATCATTCTCGCAGACTAACTGTCTGTTTGAGGATGAAAAGTAGTACTGAAATCAAGCCTGGTACCCATTATTTCTTATAATTTCTACTAAAATTAAGAGGTAAACACCAAAACTCTATTAGAAATAATAGAAATAGGCACCCCATGAAGACATAATATTCTTAATGTATAGCCTAGCCAACTTCACTACTAAAAAAGTAGCTTTAACTGGCAGAAAATGAGTTGACTTGGTTAACCTATCCACTATCACTCAGATGGAATTGTATCCATCCTTAGAACGAAGCAATCCTATTACAAAATTCATAGAGAATCTCTCCTATTTATGCTTAGGGATAAGAAGAGATTGAAGCTTCCCATAAGGCTTTTGATGCTTTGCTTTCACTTGCTAACAGGTCAAGCACTTAAAAATAAATTCAGCTACATGTTTCTTCATTTCATCCCACCAGTAAAGATCCTTAATATTGTGGTACATTTTAGTAAAACTAAGATGTACACTATAGGCTGTAAAATAAGTTTTTTCCAATATCCCCTCTTTTAAATTATCCACATCAGAAACACACAACCTCTCACTGATCCATAGCATACCTTCATTATCGAGGCTAAAGCTAGTGAACTTTCCTTTGTGAACTTTCTCCACAAGCTTAACCAAATCAGGATCTCGGATCTAAGTTGCTTTGATCCTATCCCTCAATATTGATCTCACTCTGAACTAAGCTAACGATCCTCATAAATTGGCTATCTTTATCATCAATCCTTGATCCACCAACTCATGCATCTCTTGAATCAACGGTCTCCTCTTTACACTGATGTGAGTAAGACTACCTAAGGACTTCTTGCTTAAGGCATTTGCTACCACATTAGCCTTGCCTAGATGGTATAACATATTGTAGTCATAATCCTTTAGAAGTTTTAGCCATCTCCTTTGCTTGATATTCAAATCTCTCTATTAAAAGATATACTTCAGACTCCTATGGTCAGTGTAGATTTTGCATGTTAACCCCTATAGATAATGCCTCCAAATCTTAAGAGCAAAAATAATAATGGCCATCTCTAGGTCATGAGTAGGATAGTTCTGCTCATGCTTCTTCAACTTCCTGGAAGCATAAGCCACTACCCTTCTATATGACATTAACACACAACCTAAGCCAACTCTGGAAGCATCACAATGCACTGTGAACTTGTCCACTCCATTGGTCAAAGTCAACACTAGAGTTATAGTTAACTTCTCTTTTAGCAATTAGAAGCTATCCTCACATGCATCTAGCCATATAAACTTCACATTCTTTTGAGTCAGGTAGGTCATAGGTGTTGTAATCCTTAAAAAATCATGAATAAACCTCTTATAATATTAAGCCAAACCTAAGAAACTTCGAATCTCAATGACTAATGTCAGTTTAAGTCACTCAAAACTACTTTAATTTTCTATGGATCAACTTGAATGCCATCCTTATACACTATATGCCCAAGGAATGCTACACTTTTTAACCAAAAATCACACTTTAAGAACTTAGCATAAAGCTTATGTTCCTTTAATGTTTGTAGTACTGTCCTCAAGTGATATACATGGTCTTCCATACTTCTCGAATACACCAGTATATCATTAATGAAAACCACTACAAACTAATCCATAAATGGTCTGAACTCCTTATTCATCAAATCCATAAAGGTTGCTGGTGCATTGGTTAATCCAAAGGACATTACCATAAACTCATAATGACCATATCTAGTATGAAAAGCCATTTTAGAAACATAATTGATGATAGATTGACCTCAAGCTAATATTAAAAAAGAACTGTGCACCTTGAAGTAGATTGAACAAATCATCTATCCTCAAAAAAGGATACCTTTTCTTAATAGTCACTTTATTTAATTCTCTATAATCAATGCATTGTCTTAGAGTACCATCCTTCTTCTTCATAAACAGGATTAGTGCACCCCAAGGAGAAATACTAGGTCTTATGAAACCCTTGTCTAGTAAATCTTGCAACTACTCCTTTAACTCTTTCAACTTTGTAAGAGCCATCCTATAACGCAGCATAGAGATAGGACTTATACCTAGGACCACATCAATACATAATTCAATCTCCTTGTGAGGTGGTAAACTTGGTAATTCGTTTGGAAGACATATAGAAACTCATATGTTATAGGAACATTTGAGATGGATGTTAATTTTACTGAAGTATCCTTAACCAATGCCAAGTATCCCTGACACCCTTTTCTTAACATCTTCCTTGTCGTAATAGCATAAATAAGATTTTGAGGTGCATACCTCTTATTACCCACAAACATGAATTCCTCTACATCTAGAATTCTAAAAATCACTTTCTTATTATGACAATCCACTACAGTATGATGCTGAGACAACCAATCCATACCTAGAATTACATCAAAATCCATTACATCTAGTAACACCAAATCTATAGATAGCTCTCTACCTTTAACTAATATAGGACACCCAAGAAGAATCACATCAGTCTCTAATAAATCACTTAAAGGCGTGGTAACTAATAAAGGAATTACCATCCTTACAGCTTGCTAACCTAATTTTAAAACAAAAATAGGGGACATAAAAGAATGGGTAGCACCCAAATCAATTAAAACTTTAGCATCAATAAAACATACCATGAGTGTACCTGCTACCAATGCATTAGATGCCTAAGTATCCTGATGTGTGATAGTGAAGACTCTGACCTATCCTCTACCTCTCTATTAGCTAGTATAAGCCTATCCAAATCCTCTGGCACTGCTTCTACCCCTTCTGCCTCACCCCTACTAGGGCTATAAATTGAGAAATGCCTGGGTACTAAAATGGCGGTGGCTGAAACTGAGTTGGAGCTACACTAGCTAAAGATGACTAGGAAAACTACTGATGAAAACCAAAATTGCTGGCCAAATGTCCCGTCTATCCATATCAGAAACATGCCCTTAGAGCTATGTAACATGGTCCTTGATGGACTCTCCTATATGTCTGGCAGGCACTAGTTGTAGATCCTATGCTACCATATCCAAAACCCTATCCACTACTACTACTACTGTAGCACTGAACCAAATCTAATAGGTCTGAAAGTTCTACTATGGCCATGTCTACTACTCATATGGACTCTCTGATGAGGTCTTTGGCCTTGCTGATAAGATCCGCTGGGCTGACTACTGGAGCTAATCTAAAAGTCTAGTACAGAGTATCCCAATATCCTTATACTCTGGTACCTCCCATCTAATAGTAGTCAAGCATAACTCCCTGCCTGATAAGCCTAAATTTGATCTCCTTAGCTAGGTCAATCACTGACTTAAGAGTTAAGCCTGCAATTGGCATCCTAAAAATGCAAAACCTAGTCTAATCATATAGGTAGTGATAGCAAAATACCGATCCCTCATCATATCCTCAATATATTTGGACAATTGAAGAAACTCTTTGGTGTAATCCTCTACCAACCTGTCGCCTCTGGAAATACCTATCAGTCGATGCCTATAACTCATCTACATCGGCTATGGGCAAAATCATCCCATGAATCACTCTCTGAATTGAGCCTAAGCCAATGTAGTCATATAGGGTTGGATGACCTGAACAACCAATCTAATGTTGGCCCCTTAACTGACAGCTCGACAATTAGGATTCATTAATACTCAGTGTATACAATCCAAGTCCTTGACTTAATAACATGAAGAAAATCAAATAGGTTTAAAGCCCCATCAAATAAAATCTTGTCGACTCTGGCGTAAAACAAGGTTGCCTTAGGGTTTGACATCCCTAAACTCCATTCTGGTATAGAAGTTGCATAGGTGGCATAGTGTAGGGCATAACTGTAGCACCCTACTGAACCCCTTGGTGTAAAAGCATCTCCTCAAAAGCTTGGCTTGCATGTTCCTCATCCTGTAACTCTCTCTGTCTATAGTGACTTGCCATTCTCTAGGTCTACCTCTACCATACCCTAATGCCTAACTGGCAGCTCAGGAGGTAGAATCTCATCCTGGTAGGACTCCTCATCCTCGACCTTAATGACTGGTGGAGCAACTTGTGTTGTCCTCCTCATTCTGAAAAGAACATAAATAAACAAAATTCAGACAAAAAATGACATCCTAACGATCACGTATAATTATAAAGTAAGGAAGACTTTCAAAGACATAATTGAACCTAATTGTTATAGTAGTTTCAAAGAAAACATAAACTCTAACAACCTAGGTCTAACTATACTAAGCCTGGACTCTGATACTAACTTTGTCACGACACAAACCTAGGAGTCATGACTGGTGCTAAGGAATAGGAATTTGCAAGAATTTATTACTTGTAGCAAACCTTAAAATAAAAACTCAATAAAATATAACCATAAATATGCTCAGAATAAAAAATTTTAATAATGAAAAAGAATTTCCATAAATAATATCTCAATAAAAATATTTTACAATATTCAAAATACATAGCCATCATTAATAATAATCATAGAATACAAAAAGTATGTAATACTACTGTAGCGTTTAGCAATACAAGGAAAGGGTAATTTAAAGTTAACATAGATTAGCTAGAGAGGAAAGGGTTTGACCAAGGGAACTATTATGGGAGGTCTAACAAGACAGATCCTAAACAATAATTGAGGGGGGTTAGAACTCATTGAGTGAATCATTATTATGTATATGCATGCAACTAAAGGACACAAACATTCAAGCATCAGTATAATAATATTTATATATTTATATTTATTTATTTTATACATGCATTTCATATATTATGCGGTAAAATTTAGGTGGAGGACTAGAGCAAAACCCTAAAATATTTCATAACCTCAATCACTAAATCTCACTATCCAACAGGCTCATTTAATTCTAAAAATATTTCTCTTCTCAATTTTGATAGTAGGCTGGCCCCGAGACACTAAGTCAACCGAGCTCCCGTAATCTCACTATCGGCATGATTAGCCTCGAGACACTAGGTCAACCGAGCTCTTACAATTACACCACTCTCTCACCACAAATCCCAATTGTCAATTTAATCATATCATATCAATAAAAATTATAGCCTACCATCTAGTGTATTGTTGTATAACAACCCTAGTGTAACCCACTAGGTGACACGTTCTACAACTATCCTCCAAAATAACATTTCATAAATAAAATAATATATTAAATATGAACAACATCCAATTTTATACAATTAAATATATATATATATATATATATATATATATATATATATATATATATATATATATATATGCAAACATAGCATAACAAAATTCATATTTAGTAAAAATTGTGGATGCCAATAATATTTCTACATGCAATGCATATATATAATAATAGCCCACAGGTGGAGTGCGCTCCTTTAAAATGACTCAACTAGCCCGGTCTTGTAGGTTTTTGTGTCGTCGCAGCTATAGAGAGATAACAATAAAATAATTAGGATAAAATCCAAACTTTATATATTCTCGATTTTTAGGAAAAGACTTGATCTAAGACACGACTCTAATAAGAGACTCAAAACCAAATATAGACTTGATGTCACATTTTATGAGAAATCTATCGAAAATTCAATAGATTCATCTTTATAAAACAAACATCTCTTTACTAAAAGTAGAGTCATTCCTGCACAAAAACACTACTATGACCCATATTTTTAAATTATTTTATTTTATAATGGGATATGCAGTGTTAATAAGATTTTAAAATTTTATTGATTTATTTTCATTATTTGTGATTAATTATTATTATTTTATGTTTAAATAAATTTTCCTACGTAAATATATTATTTTTGGTTGTTTAATTTGCATGGTTATTTTAACATTATTATTTGTATTAATGTTTTATCAAATTTCACTATTTATTTTGTTATTAAATTATATTTTTATTTTTATTTTTATTTTATGTATTATATTTATATATTAATTAATTAGGGTTTGTGTTTATATGTTAATGTATATGTGTGATGATTTGTGTTATATATATGTGTGTGTGTGTGTGTGTGTGTGTGTGTGTGTGTGTGTGTGTATAAGATATTTTTATTTTTTATGTGGTGGAGATTTTTTTTTTAACATAAAGTTTTATTATTATATTAATATATATTATAATATATAGTTTAATATATACATATGCATAAACATACATACATTCAAACACATACAAACAACACGCAACTCACTGTGCATCATCTCCTTCCTCCTACACATCCTGTTCAGAAGCCGTCACTATACCTCCCTCACTTCTGGCCATCAACCACCACTTCCTGTCACCTTCCACCGTCCCTCTTCTCCTTCTTCATCATCGGCATCGACTGTAACCCGTAGAGACTAAAACTCCTCCTTTCCGGCCAACCTTCCCTTTTCAGCCACCATTTCTTGCCATTCTAGTGCCTATCAACTCCTCTAACACCGGTGAGCATGAATCCAAGCTTGGTTTGAGCTTTAATCTTCATTTTCTTGAGTTTTGTTGAATTTTAGTTTTTGGAGTTTTAGGGTTTTCAAATTTTTTTAAGCTTCATCTTGATGATTTAGACAAACTCCCTCCACAAAAGATGATCTTGATAGTTTAATCTATATGTATATATATTTTTTGGAATTTTTGGAATTTATTTTAATTTTTGTGAATTTTTGAATATTTTATTATTATTTAATTAATTTTCATAAATTAATTTATTTAATTATAAAATTTTTTGATTTAGTTTTTTTATGGGTTATTATTAATTTTAGTGTTGAGATAGTAATTTTTGTGATTTTTATGTAATTTTTATAAATATTTATAGTTTATGTCAATATTAGAAAATTAGGTTAAAGTTGGGTTTTTGTTGAAATTTGGTTTAATAATGTGGTTTAGTTGATATTAGTAATATATATATTGAGAAAATAATTTTTATGCATTTATATAATTTTTATAGAATTTTCAAAGAATATTAGTTATAATATGTATATTTTGAATTATTAGGGTAATTATGTAATTTTGTTAAAATTATAGCTAAATATTATGTTTTAGTTGGTTTTATAATTATTTAAGGTGTTAAAATGATTTTTACAAATTATTTACTATTTTTAACTAAGTAATACTAATTTTTGAAAATTGTTTTCAAATAATATATTGTATATTATTTTGGTAATAAAATGGGTTTTTAGTAATTTTTAATATGTATTTAGGCTATTTTACTTATTTGAATATATAAAGTGAATTTTTATTAATTTTTATTGAATTATTGAGAAATTGGATTTTTAATAATATTATATTATTATTTCGGGATTTTTACGTAGTTATTGAGAAAATAATTATTTTTAGCGTTTTAATGTTAAATATGTAATATTTTTCTATTTTGAGGATATTTGTGTAAATTATTTATTTTTAGTATATTTATTATATTATCTGGATTTTTGGTGAATTGTGGATCTCAATTGGAGAAATTGTGCAGTTCGGGATTCTAACTGACGGTTATGTGAATTCTGTGATTTGAAGTACGTTTTTCTTGTAGAACCGACTATAATTTTTAGTAGAGAGATGTCTATTTTACAGAGGAGGTTCTGCTAAATTTTCGGTAGAATTCTCATAAAACGTGACATCGGGTCAATTCTGTGTCAGTTTGTGTTTTGTAATATTAGATCGAGTCTCTATAGAGCTTAAGTTAGATTCATTCTAATTTCTTTAATTTTTTTATTTATTTAGTTGCACCGAGATCGAGGCCTAGTGGACCAAGCCCGTCAGACCAGTCTCGTGGAGCGCAAACCTGTAAGTTGTTATTTTATATATACATTGCACTTAGGTTGTATGTTTTAGAAAATATATGTTTTGATTTGTAAATATTCATAAATTGTGTTATTAAAATTTTTAGTATACTTTAGGTATATTTTTAGTATATTTTTGATATACTTCTAAATAAATACATGTTTTATTATTGATTTAAACTTAACATATTTTTAGTATATTGTTGGTTTACATTCGGTATCTTTTATGATTTATTTCGAATTTATTTGACATACATATACTTGAAATATACTTAGTTTATTTTAGGTGTATTTCTGGTGGTATATGGTTTATTTTGTCATTTTAAATGATATTATGCATTATTTATTTTTCTGTATGTATGTTTTATTTTAAATGAAGGATATCGATAAAACGTGCTACCTAGTGGGCAACACTAGGACCGTGTACGTACCGGTGCAATAGATTTAGGGTTGAGTGAGGATTACTTGTGATAAATTATGATATGATTGAGATGTGATATGATTGATAGTGTGATTGTTGGAGCTCGGTTGACCAAGTGTCTCGGGGCTAATCACACCGACAGTCAGACTGCTAGAGCTTGGTTGACTTAATGTCTCGGGGCTAATCACACCGACAGTCAGACTGCTAGAGCTTGGTTGACTTAATGTCTCGGGGCCAGTCTACTATCCATATGGATTAAGTGAATTTATTTGAAATTAAGTGAGCCTGTATGGCTAGAGTGATGTTATTATTGATTGAGGTTGCGATTAAATAGGGTTCTATTTGATCCTTTATAAAACTATGATTTTTCAGTATTATTATATAATTGATTTTCAGCATCTATGTGGATTGCTTGTATATATATTTATTGTATATGAATGTTTGATTGCGTTTGACATTAGGAAATGCATGTATATATACTATAAAAATTCACTCAGTGAGGTCTGACTCCTCTCAGTTAACATTTTTATAGGAGAGTCTTCTTCTTTAGACCTCAGTAGTAGACCTATCCCCCCGGATTTCTTTCACCCTGACTCGTTTATGTAAATTATCTACTTAATTTTTATATTGTACTCTAGAAAACTACAGTAATCGTATTTTGTATCAGTAATGAGTTATATTTATTTTTACTGTATCAGAGCAGAGTTTTGTATTTGGGCCTAAGTTGTTAGAGTTATGGCCCTAGTTTTTATGAGTTGTGTTTTCTTTGAAACTACTGTAGTTAATTAGATTTAAGTATGTCTTTGATAAGTTTCCTTAATTTAGTTATCTGCATTACCGTTAGTTGTCTATTTTGTCTGAATCCTTTTGTTTGTCTTTTCAGAATAAGGGGATGAGCGCGTGTCACTTCGTCGGTTATTGAGGCCAAGGATGATGAGTCCTTTCAGGATGAGGTTTTACCTCTTGAGCCATCAGTGAGGCGCAGAGGTCGTGGCAGAGGTAAACCTCAAGGAGTCGCAAGTCGCCGTAGACAGCGAGAGTTACAGGATGAGGAACCTGTAGAGCCAGAGTACGAGGATGCTCCTATACCTCTAGTTGCACCACTGATTTAGCCTATCTATCAGCAGGGTATGTTTGACCCTGAGGCAGCATTATTTTATGCTAGAGTTGGTCAAATAGCATTCGATGGGACTTCTGACCCATTGGGCTTTCTGTATGCTATCGAGACAAGGACTCAGATTGCTCACACCGAGTATCAACGGATTATGATTGTTGAGCTGTCAGTAGAGGGACCAGCCCTAGATTGGTTCATCCAGATGATTCAGCATTATATGACTACCATGACCTGGGCATAGTTCAAAGAGCAATTTATGAGGAGATTTTTTCCAGAGCCACTCTGTATGAGCTACAGACTCTGGCTGATGAGTATCACTTGGGGTGACAGATCTGATAAGGACTACACCAGAGAGTTTCTTCAACTCGACAGATATGCAGAGGATTTGATAAGGGATCAGTATTTTGTAGTCACCATATATGTTATTGGTTTGGGTTCTACTTTTGCTGGTATGCCTATAATAGACCTTTCTTTAGAGTCAGTGATAGAGTTGGCCAAGGAGATTGAGCTAAGGCTAGTCAGACAAGGAGCTATGCTTGATTATTACCAGCTGGGCACTCAATCAGGTGGATTTTAGACTACTTCATACTCGAGTTTTCAAATTGGTTTGAGTAGTTAGCAGAGATACCCAGTCCAGTAGAGCTAGAGACAGTAGTAGAGAGTGCATAGGAGTAGTAGGCATGGTTGTGGAAGTCAGCGCAGATCAATTAGATTTGGATCAGGTGCTTCTAGCAGCAGCATTGGTCGTAGTTCTGGGTCAGCTGCCAATGTTTGTCAGGCGTGTGGCAGAGTCCATCAGGGACCTTGTTACATGACATCATTGACTTATTTTCGATGCGGACAAATGAGACACTATGCCAAATCATGTCCCTATTCTGGTTACCAATCATAGTAGATTCCATAATTTCCATAGCAGTCGATCACTAGTGCAGCACCAATTCCTTTTCAGTTGCCTCTAGCTCAGCACTAAAGTTCTACTCAGATTGTTCCTTAGTAGGGACGTGGTAGAGGTACCAGAGGTTTTGGCCAGGCTTCTACCAATCAGCAGGGAGGTTGAGGTTAGGCCAGAGTTTTTCATCTCACTCAGCAGGATGCTCAGGCATCTAATGCAGTCGTGGCAAGTATTATTTCTATTTGTTACCTGGATGCTTGGGTTTTGTTTGATCTGGGTGCCATGCATTCGTTTGTTTCTCCTATTTTTGCTTCCAAGTCTTATTGGCAAGCTTCGAGGATGGCTTTTTCTTTATTTGTCATAACTCCTCTAAGTGATTCTTTGGACACCAATGTTGTTCTTTCTGGTTGTTCGGTTTTCATCAGAGGTAGAGAATTGCCCATTGAGTTAGTATTGTTGAATGTGATGGAGTTTGATTTTATCCTCGGTATGGATTAGTTGTCTCAGCACTATGCCATTGTGGATTGTCAGAGTAAAGAGGTGATATTTAGAATTCTTGATGAAGAAGACTTTAAGTTTGTTGGTGATAAGAGTTCAGCACCTCATAAAAACATAAAAAAGGCAAAAAACATAAAAAACATAACAAAACCAAATCAAAACACATTCACACATGATTTCTAAAACAAACCTAATTTAATTACATGCAAACCCTAATTAACTAAAGCCACCATTAATTTTATAAAAGATTACCCAGTGAACTTAATTTCTAATTGATTTTAAACGCAGAAAATTAAATCTTTTACTATTCCCACTACTAGGGCTATTACAAACTACGTACAAATTTAAACAATTATACACCATGAATTAAAATAACTACACAGAACACATAAATGCAAAATAAAGATTAAAATCCTAAGAACTATTAAAAAATAGTACAGGTTCATCCATGGCATGCCATGGATCTTTTGTTCAATTAAACATAGGCGGTATCCTCCTCCTCAATCCACATACGGACATCAAAACAAAAAAACAAAAATAAGCAGATTAATAGTGAAATTAAATAATCAAAGAAACAACAAAATAAAAAGAAAAATCACAAAAAGAAAATAATAAAAAAGAAAGGAAACAGAGGAAGAATAGAAAAAAGAACACTAATGCTATGTAAATGCCTTTTTTAGCCTCTCAGATTGGATTATCACCGTTGAAATTGAATGACTATTGATTTTAGACTGAAGGGCATTCTCAGTAGCATTTTAAATTTTAGGGATTTTTTTTGGCATAGTCAGGTTTTAGTATCTGCGTGTGTCTCTCTTTCTCTCGATCTCTCTGTGAGTAAAAAATCTTCCCAAAATAGAAAAAAAGTCCCCCCCCAAACACATGTAGACTCTACTTTTAAATACAGAGTCTGCTTGCGTACTGACTTTCTCCTTCGAAGGAACAGACTCATCTTATTCGATCTGATGATAGCGTTTGTTTTTTTTTTCAAAAACTTACGCATTTAAAAACCTTATTAGATAATAATAAAGATAAAATTGAATCTTCAACTAATCAAAACACTAAAAAATTGATAAAAATATGCAAAAAATAGGATTTTTATGCGTCAGTATTGTGCAGTGCCGATCGGCATTGTGTAATGCTGGTCGACATTACACCAATGTTGATCCTAATTTTTTTTAAATTTTAATTACTGAAAGATACCTTAAAAATGACTTATTTGCAATCAAATCCTAAATAAACATTGTAATTTAGTCCATAAAGTCTAGAAAATTGACAACCAAGTTCAATTTTTGAATAAATTTCATCATAGGGGCTTACATCATAATTATGCACAATTGCATCCCAAAATTGGTTGCTTACAGTTGCCCCCCTTTGTCGCTATTTGCTTGACAAATTGCAACAAAGCAATATAAGCACACAATTTTGAAAGAAAGAAATTAAGACACTTTATTGTATCCTAAGTGATAGATTGCTGCTCAAATTATTGAGCAAGGTGTAATGTTTGATAAGTCGCACTATATTTCCTGTGGAGCGTCTAATGGACTTTATCCAAATGTGTTTCGCTATATTCCCTGGAGGACGTTTAGCGATGATAAAATGAAAATTTGCTATAGTTCTTGTGGAACGTCTAGTAATGATGAATTTTGTTATATTCCCTATGGGATGTCTAGTGATGATAAATTGAAAACTTGCTATAGTTCCTACAGAACGTCTAGCAATGATGCACACTATATTCCCTATGGGATGTTTAGTGATGAAAATTTAAAAACTTACTATAGTTCCTGTGGAACATATAGCAATGATGAATTTTGTTATATTCCCTATGGTTTGTTTAACGATGTACACTATATTTCCTGTGGGACGTCTAGTGATGATAAATTGAAAAGTTGCTATAGTTCCTATGGAACGTCTAGCAATGATGCACACTATATTCCCTATGGGACATCTAGTGATGATAAATTGAAAACTTGCTATAGTTCCTGTGGAACATCTAGCAATGATGAATTTGAAAGTTTATGCCATAACTGTTATGCAATACATAACATAATGAAGGTTATGACTATTGTGCAACACATAACATAATCATTTGAAATTCATATTATAGCTATTATGCAACATATAAATCCTTTGATTGAAATGATGCATGTAAAATGCAAAAAATGAATTATGTAATCTTGTTATGTATTCTGCACTTGACAGAAAATTTAGGATCACAAATTGATTATGCATTTTTAATAATTCAATGAATTATTAATTTGATGAATGTCATGATTTAATTAGGAACATGTTCCTAATCAGAATGCAATTATGGACTAAGTTGTAAGAAAGAGAAGATGAATAAAAAGTAAATAAATTGGAGGGATCAAAATGGATATTTTCCATTTTATATACCCTTCTCGTTCCTTTTGTCGATCACTTCTCTTCTCTTCCTATTCTTTTCTTTTTTTCTTTCTAATTGATTCATATTTTTCTTTTCTTGATTTCTTCACCATTTGTCATTCAATTTGCAATCCGTCTGATGCTATGGCTTCCTCATCACACGGAAAATATGGAGGAGTTGAGACTTTGGAACGTCAAAGGATTCTGCCTCCCTGTTTTCCTTAGAATGATCTTGGACTTCGAGAAGACTTACCTATCTTTCCTTTAACTCATCTTCATGGCCACAAGTGCAGAGATGTGGGTAATGAGGTAACTTTTCTTGCTTCTGTTTATTTCTGCAAAAATATCACCTGTATAATTAGCAATCAGATTTAGTTTTGGAGTAGAGATTAACATGTATATTAGCTAGAAATTAATATGAAAATGCATGATAAATGGAAATTAAACTCTGATATGTTTTCCTGATATGTTTTCTTTCTTCCAGATTTAGAGCATAGAGATCGGGCTAATTTGAGGCTTTGACGCTATCAGTTCTGATAGGACCTTTCCTCTAATGATGAGATGGGGTTCTTCCCATCTTACTAGCAACAAGAATACTTTGCAGATGTATCATGATCAACTAAACATTGTCGAGTGGCACCTGGTAAAGAAAAAAATAAAATCATTAGTATGTTACAGTTTAATAGAGGTTAGACTTAATTTACATAAATTGCAGCTAAACTTTGATTGGTTAGAGGGTGCTGAGAACATCCAGCGATATGATTTCATAGCAGCTGTGGTTTGCCTTGAGCCTTTGAGGATTCTGCTCTCTAGTTATGGTTGTTTGATGTGGTATTTAGGGGAGCGAGTGTATTGCTGGTCTTCTGGCCCTTCTCGATGTTGCATTCCATTTTATGTCCCTTCCTCTATGCTCTGCAGCTCACATCTTATAGATTTAGAGCTGAGGGATGCACTATAGGGGTATGCTACCTCAGATTTTCTTGAGCGTTCTCGACATTATTAGCAGTTTATCCGTGAGAACCTCTTGGAGCATGTTCCCATTGATGATGATGAGGTAATTTCTCATTATTTTAGCTTCTACTTCTAGAACCTATGAATCACTCCTTATTTTATAGTTTGAGGAGGTTCGTTCTTCTGTTGATGTGGATAAGGAGACTGAGATTGCTCAAGAGATTAAGTTTGCTCCTGATATTGAGAGTCCTAAGCTAGACCTAGTCTTGTTCATCATAGTTAGCATGTTGGGACTAGTCGCGATGGGGCCTTTTTCGGTGTTATGCTCGGTGATGTCTCTCTTCCAGACACGTCTATGTTCTATTGGACTCCCACTGTTCAGGCTCCGTTTAAGTAGCAAATGCAGTTTGGTGATGCTCAGCTTCCTAGATTTTGTCCACCAGATGCTTCTTATATGATTTTGTTTGACTTATTTCTTGTATGGGTCTGTACACTTGACATTGATATTAGTAAAAATTTTACAAAACAGGTTCCCTAGACACAGACAGAGTATCTATATGGACTTGCCTCGTCTCAAAGATTATTCACGATGCAGGTTACAGATAGTTGGCGGGTAAGCATCAACATTGAGAAAATGCAAAATGTATGCATGTTATGCATGTAATGCATATGATATGATGTTTTCTATATATGCAGAGCTATTCCAACAGTCCAAAGCGGGAGAACGAGATGCTTCTTCGGCAGCTTGCAGACTTGGGCTTTGATCAGTACAGCATTGGGACTTCATCTGCCAGACCTCCAGACACTTATCATCATGATGACCCTACCAAAGGATAGAGCCCATGGCCTGATACCAAAGCTCGAGATGAGTGATTTAGAGTTTATGTATTCCTGACTTTCTGTGTGTCTGTATCTGACTGCTCTTTATTGTACTATATTTTTATTCCTGTTCTATCTTGAACACTATTAGGTAGAGCTTAAATGGTGTTTGCATCTTAATGGATTTTTTTTGCCTAAGCTGCCCTCTCGGGTTTTCAACTTAGCAGGCTTGCCCTAACTTTTACCTATGACGCCCTTTCAGATTTTCAACTTAGTGAGCTTGCCCTAACTTTTGTCTAAGCCGCCCTTTTGGGTTTTCAACTTAGCAGGCCCCCCCCCCTTTTTTTAAACAACTAATTAAAAAAGATAGTTAATGACCATTATCCTTTTTAATTAATTATCCATTTATCTTAATCCTTTTCCAAAATGGATAATATTGGATAGATGAATAATTAAAAGAATGGATTATCTTCCCAATTATCTATTTATCCCAATCCTTCTCTGATTCTATCACCTTATCCACATCTTTATTTGCCAACAGAATCCTTTTCCCACACGAACTCATCTTCTTTCCCTATATAAGACCATACAAGGGTCATTCTCCTTCATTCTCTATACCCTCATCATGACTCAAGCATCTCTCTAAACAATGAAGAAATTTCTTAAAAGTCTTAATGGTGATGACTGGAATAAGCTTCAACCTTTCCACATCAAATCCCTGAAATCTCTTCAGCACCTGACTATCGATAACAATCTCCTACATGTTGCTGCTACATTCTGGGATGTCAAGGACCATGTATTTATGTTTAATGGGCAAGAGCTTTGTCTAATGATTAAAGAGTTTATTGCTATTCTGGGATGCACATTAGACTCGACTACTATGATAGCCCTTCCTGATTTGGAGATGCAATTTCCTAGCAGATTGGTTACATTCTTTGATTTTCCCCAAGCTGATATTTACATTTATATGCATAACCCTAGGACCATTAGTCTTTCTTCTCTGATCATCGTCTATAGGACTCGGGATAACAATACTGCTTCTTAGACTAGAACAGTTGCTTTCTATTTATATGCTCAATTTTTGCTAGTTTCTCACCATGGTGGTGCCGATACATGCATTGTCAATATTTTAGAACAGGTAGAGCTTTGGGCAAACCCTATGCCAGTTATCCTTGTTGAGACCATCATTGGGCTAGACAGTTTCAAGACTCATAATTGTTTTTTAGGTAGCTTACTTCTTATTCAGGTATGCAACCAAAACTTTTACTTAACTTTTACCTAAGCCGCCCTTTCGGGTTTTCAGCTTAGCAGGCTTGCCCTAACTTTTCCTAAGCCGCCCTTTCAGATTTTCAATTTTACGAGCTTTTGTTTTATTATTCTTATTTTTTTTAGATTTGGTTATAGAAAAAGCTGAACTTGCTTACTGTACCCCTCAGTCCTTTGACTTATCAACCTCATAAGTTATAATCTTATCCTCTAAAAATGAAGGACAAACATTCTATGGACCAATGGGTTGACTGGTTGAAGAAGATTTCAGATGCTGAGATCACATGGGTCTGCCCTTGGTGGAGATTAAAGTTCATGACTGTTGAGCTGTATGATCACTGTGTTCCTATTCCAAGACTGCACTTCTCTACCTTTTTTACCCCTTTATGCCTTTGTCATCAAAATGGTCGCCCTCAATTCATTGTTACTGTTCTGACTGACTTTGAAGGCTTTCCTTTGAGACAAGATTCTCTAGATAAGATTAGGAGCATGTGGCCTTGTAGAGCCCTTGAACGGAACATACATATGGATGCTGATGTTACTACTGATGATGATTACAAAACTTGGGTTGTTATCCAAAAGATAGAACCACTAGGATTTGGTAGGTACAAGAGAACTCAAACTTTGTATGGTGAGTCATAAAGGAAGAAACAAAGACTTCACCAGATAGAATGGTCTCATAGAGCTAGTCTTAGGCTTTCTTATGTTTTGTTATCCCTTTAAGTACTTATGCTTTATAATAAAGAAGGATAAGCAAAGTTTAACAAAACTTCAATTTCAATTTCATTCATTCATTAATTAGGGCCAAAATGAGTACGTTTAATACATCACATGACATAACTCCTGTTATCAGCTAGTCCTTATAGATTTTCTAATTGAATATTTTTCACTCACATTTTATTTCCTTAATTTTTGCCTGACTAGCCCTTTACGGGTTTTCGAATCAGTGGGACCATTATTATTTATTTATTTCTCTAACTTTTGCCTATCAGCCCTTTACGGGTTTTCTGAACAGGGGGAATGCCCTAACTTTTGCCTAACTAGCCTTTTCAGGTTTTCTAGCCAACAGACTTTATTTTCTTTATTCTACTTTTATTCATATTTTTTACAAGTAGTACTTCTTGAGGTGATCTAGATTAACAGGTTCCATAAACTCATTCCCTTCAAGATTTGATATCTTAGCAGCTCCTTTAGGTAAGACCAATTTGACCAAGTACGGTCCTCCTTCAGAGGAACATACTCATCTCATCTCATCTCATGATAGCGTCTGTTTTTTATTTTAAAAGCTTACGCGTTTCAAAACCTTATCAAATAATAATAAAGATAAATTTGAATTTTCAACCAATCAAAACATTGAAAGAATCGATATAAATACGCGAAAAATTTTAAAAAATAGGATTTTTACGCATCAGCATTGCCTAATGCCGATCAACATTGTCTAATGCCGATCGACATTGTCTAATGCCGATTTTTTTAACTTTTAATTACCGAAAGACCCCTGAAAAAAATGACTTATTTGCAATCAAATCCTAAAAAAATATTACAATTTAGTCCCTAAGATCCAGAAAATCGACAACCAAGTTCAATTTTTGAATAAATTTCATCATAGGGGCTTACGTCGTAATTGTGCATAATTACATCTTGAAATTGGGTGCTTATAATGATGGGGATAGATAATTGTAATTATAGCCTTGGCTGACAAGCATGAGTAATCTACGAAATTTCATTATGATGAGGATAGATCATTGTAGTGTGTGATGACATGATGTCATAAAATATAATAGCCATTAGATTTAGATAACATATTTGGGACCGTTGACTAAAAGGCTTGCAATCTAAAGAATCTATTTACATTATATAGGTAAGGAGAAAACAGGTTCCTTCTATTAAAAAAATAAAATTAATCTCATGCCATTTGTGGTACTTCTTCATTCTCTACTTTTGTCGCTCATCATCATTTAGCTTTCTACCACTCCATAACTTGATTTTGCCACACTATTTCTTCAAAGTTTATGTTTCTGATCAATCCTATTTTATTTTAATAGAATGATGAATTTTCAAGGGTCTTGCACTAATAGATTGAATTTTTCTCTACTAACCCTAGCGCTGATACTCCCAATCACATCAGGGGTGAAGTTGGTAAGGCAAGTACTTTTATTGTTTTTGGAAATTAATTTTCTTTTCATTAGGCCTTTATATTTATTGAACATTAAATTAGGTGTATCTGATGCTTGGGTTTCCCTTTTTTTACCTTATTCATGGAGTATTGACTCGATTATTAGCATAATAATGCAAAAAGATTGTTTAAAGAAAATTTTCTTCTTATATCTCTTTTTTTGTTCTTTTTAAGTGTAGGAGTGGGTTGTAGTTGGCAGTTTATACTTAGTTGAGTTATCGTTATGGTCGTGAACATTTTATACAAATTTGCACTACCATGATCTAAACCCTAAGGGCATGAGATTGGCACTAGGGAATGGAAAAGTAAGAACCTTCTGAAACCTGTAGTAAGCCTTAGAAAATGTTCACAACAAAACATTATCCAACTTAACAAGTATAACAAAATTTTAGCAAAGTTTCCTCTGTACTGGGAACAAATCCAAAACCTGCATAATGCAAATAACACTCCCAATAATATATAACAATCATAACTTCTCCAAAATCACCATAATCACCAACATCTTAACTTAACATATATATATCAAAATACATATCATAAAACCATACCAATACTAGTACAAATACAATAATAATAAATCCTCCAGTACCACTACAGTGTTTAGATTAACTAGAATTATTCCAGAAGTTTTAATAACATTACGATAACCTACATAAGGTAGTCAGTGAAGAATGGGTCTGACACAGAGAGGAGTAACAAATAGTATATTACCAAAATCCTAAAAAATAGTTGAGGGGGTCAGACCTCACTGAGTAAGCTAATATAAAGAAATGCATGTTGTTTCAAAAATCCTTCTTTATTAAAAGATTTTATGGAAACATAGTAAAATATATAACATATATTTAAAACCATTATTTTACCAAAATCATCTTGATAATATTAATGACTTTAATAAAATCTCATAATACCTTTGAAAATAGAAATAACATTTATTTAAATGTTGTTGAAGTGGAAAATCATGGTAGAACCCTAAACCACAAATCTAATAGCCACTTTGCTCTCTTAGTCAATATCATTGTTGATTTCTGAGAACTAAGCATCCATCGAACTACCAGTCGTAGTCAATCACTTATTCTAATACTTATTGGCGATTCTCGAGAGCTATGCACCATCCAAGCTACCATTCCCAGTAAGTCACTTAATTCAATATTTACTGGTGTTTCTTGAGAGCTATGCATCAAATGAGCTACCAACCCTAATAACTAATCAAAATATGTCCAAGAGCTATGCATCATTTGAGCCTTTTCATATATCACACAATATGTCCCAGAGCTATGCATCAATCAAGCCTTTTCACATTTTTACAAACAAGGGCCCAACTAATAGATCAATACCACACGGTTCTGATGACGCCCATCAGGTAGCCCATTCTACCAGTCTTTTCCAACACTCTTTATATATAAGTGAATATGCAATAAAATTATAAAAATTCCATAACTGAAATATAAAAATAGAATTAACAACATTCTTATTTATCCTTTATAATAATATCATCTTCAATAATCACATAAGTAATAAAATCTCAGTAGTAACCAAAACTAGCATATTAAATCTCAAGTTTTCATTTTTCTTTAAATATGTAAATCTAATATACACTTCAAAATATTAACTTATAAGTGAAGTAAGCTAGCTAACGTGTCCTTGTTTATCTAAGCTATGAGGCTCCAGCTTCAGTATTCTCTAAAATAATAATATTTATTTAAAATATATAACCAATAAATTCATAATAACTTCCAAAAATTCTAGAAAAATTATAAAATCAAGGAAATCAATAAAATGGACTAAAAAACACTCTAAAAATGACATTTGAGACTTAAATAATTAATTTTGATGAGTTGAGAATATTTAATTGGAGATAGAGATATTTCCACCGAAATACTTCTGGAATTTTTATCTCAAAATCCATGAGGAATTAGACCTAGCTCCAGTTATAAAGATTAATCCTCATAATTTATACTATTTATTAAAAATAAAATCATAATTTTTTGGGCTAGTCACTATTCCTCTCAAGACTCCAATTGATAGTCATTGGATTTCTCATTGGAAACACCATATTCAACTAAAAAAATTATACCAAAACATTCCTCATAATAAATAGAACACATCTAAACCCTTAAACACCTCAAAATACTTATAGAATAAGGAGATAAAAAATAAAAAAAGATGCCTAAAAATTCACCAAATATTCCATTAATAAAGATCAGATGCAAAATTAGTGTCAATAGACTCCTAAGAAAAAATGGTGGCCTTGACTAATAGGCAAAGTAAAGAATGTTCCAACTTCATCAACCTTGAGTAGAAATTTAAAATTAAAATATGAAAATTTTCTACCTGAATATGCTCAAATGGATGTAGAGGACATTAAAAAATAGTTGGATACCAAATTTTAGGTCAATCGGAGGTCATTTGATTGGTGAATAAAAATAGGAAAGACTCAGGCGTTATAGTGACAATCCAGGGAATGTAGGGGCTTTTCTAGAACTTTTGCATTTGGTAGCCCTAAAATGAAGAGGAAGATGGAAAATTACCACTTTATTCCATGCATTTTTGGCAAAATTTCCATTTAATCCTTCCACTTTGAGGCTTATGATAAATGCATTTAATGAGTTAACACCATACAATAACCTCACAATAATACTACAACAACTCGACAACACCTTAACAACAATATCCCAACAATGGCATAACAATCCAACATCAAGTATAGAATAATAATTCATTAACAATAGATCAACAACACATTAGCAACCCAACATTAATGACAACAACTGAACATCAACATCAACCACTAAATAACCAAATAATAAGGACCTCTTTTACAAATCAATAGTCCATTAACAATATAACTATAAAACAACCCCACATCAACAATACCATATATTATTTTTATAAATAAATTAAGGGTTATTACATTCTTTCCCCTTTAAGAAAATTCATTTTTAAATTTTAATACATTAATTTCCAAAAAAGTAGGGATATTGACTTTTCATATATGCTTCCATCTCATAAGTACAATCCTTAACTATAAAGTTACTCCACAAAACTTTTACTATAGGAATCTCTTTGTTGTGAAGCTGGCAAATTTATCTATCCACAATCGCCACTAAATACTCTTCATAAGAAAAATCCTCACTCAAATCCACTATTTGAGACTAAAGAATGTGAGAGGGATAAAAAATGCACTTCCTCAACATAGAAACATAAAACACTAGATGAATTTGTGATAATTCTGGTGGTAATAAAAATTTGTAAACTACATCATTAGCCTTTGATTGAATCTTAAAGGGTCCGATATATTTTGGAGCTAACTTACCCTTTTGACCAAATTGCATTACTTCTTTCTTTGGAAACACTTTAAAAAATACCATGTATCCAATAAAAAATGATATATCCTTCCACTTGGGATCATCATATCTATTATGTCTGCTAAAGGCTATCCTCAATCTCTATTGAATAAGAGGAATCTTCTCTGAAGTCACTTGCACTAATTCTGGACTGATTAATTGCCTCTCACCAACTTCCTAATGTAAGGGTGATCTACACTTCCTTTCATATAAGGCTTTATATGGAGCCATCTTAATACTTGCATGATAACTATTATTATATGCAAATTCAATCAAAGGGAAGTGTAAATCCTATTGGCCACCAAAATCTATAACACACATTCGAAGCATATTTGCCAGTGTTTGAATGGTCCTTTCTGACTAACCATCAGTTTGAGGATGAAAAGTTATACTGAAGTCAAGTCTAGTGCCCAATGCTTTATGTAACTCTTGCCAGAAGACTGAAGTGAATGTAGCTCCTCAATCCAACACTGTGCTTTTTGGTACCCCATGTAGACAAACAATTAGGCTAATATATAGCTTGTCCAACTTGTCTATAGTATAAGTCTTTTTAATTGGCAAGAAGTGACCAGACTTGGTTAGTCGATCAACAATCACCCAAATAGCATTATAACCTCTAGTTGTATGAGGCAATCCAGAAACAAAGTCCATTGCAATCATGTGCCACTTTCACTTAGGGATGGGTAGTTGTTGTAATAATCCTAAGGGCCTATAATGATACAATTTCACCAGTTGAGATGTGAGACACTTAGATATAAATTCTGCGATGTCTCTTTTCATCCTACTCCACCAATATGTATCTTTCAAATCATAATACAACTTGGTAGAACCTGGATGAACATTATAAGCAAAAAAGTGAGCTTCCTCTATAATCTCCTCCCTCAACTCATCTACATCTAGCACACACTACCTAGTGCCCAAGCATAATATGTCCTCACTGTCGATTACAAAATCTCAGGACCGACTTTGCTGAACTTTTGTTATTATTCTCAATAATTATTGGTCCCTTCTATGAGCTGCTTTAACTCTATCCAAGTGTACCGATCATACTCTAAATTGAGTCAATAAACATCTCTTGGTTACCTTCCATTGCAATCCTTTATTAATCAACTCATGTATTTCCTTGATGATTGGCCTCCTTTCCATGCTAATATGAGCAAGGCTACCTACTAACTTTTTACTCAATGCATTAGCTACCATATTTGCTTTAATTGGATGATATAGAATAGAGCAATCATAATCCTTTAGGAGTTCCATCCACCTTCTTTGTCTCAAGTTTAAGTCTTTTTGCTAGAAAATGTACTTCAAACTCTTGTGATAAGTGCATATCTCACAAGTTACAGAGTACAAGTAATGCCTTTAAATCTTCAAAGCAAACACCACCGCTACCATCTCTAAATCATATGTGGGATAGTTCTGTTCATGCTTCTTCAATTGACATAAAGCATAAGCAACCACTCTCCTACTCTATATTAGCACACATCCTAATCCTACTCGGGAAGCATCACAATACACTGTATACCCTTCATTTCCTAAGGGTAAAGTCAACACTGGAGTTAAAGTCAATCTCTCTTTAAGCATCTAAAAATGCTTTTCACATTTATCAATCCACACAAACTTGGCATTCTTCTAGGTTAGCCTCGTTAAAGGTGTGGCAATCTTGGAGAAAATCTTTCATAAGTCTCATATAATAGCTAGCTAAACCTAGAAAACTCCTTATTTTTATGACTATTATGGGTCTTGGCCACTTTGTGATAGCTTCAATCTTCTTAGGATTCACTTGTATACCATCTTTGGATATTATATGGCCTAAGAATGCCACTTAATATGACCAAAACTCACACTTATAAAATTTGGCATACAATTGATTCTCTTTTAAAGTTTGAAGTACCATCCTTAATTGCATGGCATGTTCTTCTTCACTTCTAGAATACACCAATTTATCATCAATAAATACTATAACAAATTGGTCTAAGAATGGCCTAAACACCTTATTCATCAAGTCCATAAAAGTTACTGGGGCATTAATTAATCCAAAAGACATCATAAAAACTCATAATGGCCATATCTTGTCCAAAATGCAGTATTGGGTATATCTTCTGTCCTAATTCTCAACTGATGATACCTTGACCATAAGTCAATCTTAGAAAAATATTGAGCCCCTTGAAGCTGATCAAATAAATCATCAATCGTCATGAGTGGATCTCTGTTCTTGATGGTGACTTTGTTCAACTGTCTATAGTCAATACAATGTCGAAGGCTAACATCTTTCTTCTTCACAAAAAACACTGGTGCACCTTAAGGAAATGTATTAGGGCTAATGAAACCTTATTCAAGAAACTCTTATAACTATTCTTTAAGGTCATTTAACTCTATAGGTGCCATCTTATAAGGTGGCATAGAGATAGGATCTGTACCAAGTACAACATTAATAAAAAAATTCTATCCCCCTTTCTGGTGGCAAGCCTAGTAACTCTTCAGGAAAAATATTAGAAAACTCACACAAAATTGGTGCATTCTCTACTACACCATTATTTGCCTTTGTATTATTAACCATAGCTAAATAGCCTTGACACCCCCTTTTAAACATCTTTTTAGTTGTGATTGCAGAAATGAGATTTTTTGGCATTAGACTCTTATCACCTTTAAATCAAAATTCCATATCATTTGGAATTACAAAGATTACTTTTTTCTCTCAATAATCTAGGGTAGCATAGTGTTGAGCTAACGAGTCCATTCCTAAAATTACATTAAAATCTATCACATATAATAAGACCAAGTCTTCCAACAACTCTCTATTGTCCACTAACATTAGACAAGATGAAAAGACTATGTCCATTCTAACTCATCACTAAGGGGAGTTATTACAGATAATGGCACTAACAATTTAGATGGTTGTCATCCCATCTTAGAAGCAAGCACAAGTGATACAACGAAATGAGATGCACTAGGATCAGTTAAAATTCAAGCATTATTATAACAAACTGGAAGAGTACCTATAACCAATGCATTGAAAGCTTGAGCATCTTGTGGAGTTAATATAAAAACTCTAGCTTGTCCACAACCTGCTTGCTATGAGGTAGATGGCTAGGCATATTCCCTTCCTTCAGCTCTACCTCAAGAACCTCTACCATGCTAGCTCATAAACTAAGTTAGTCTCTGTTAGGGGTATATATGTGTTTGATACTATTGACACACCTACTGAATCGGTAGAGCCATTGAAGCTAAAGATCCCTGGGAATATGATGACTGAAATCCATAACTAGGATAAGCTTTGGCAAAATATCCTAAATGCCCACACCTAAAATAAGCTTTTGGCATCATGTGACAAGGTCTTTGATGTATTCTTCCATAAGTAGCACATGCACTAGCCCCAAATCCTATACTACCATATCTAGAGCTCTGACCACTACTATTGCTACTAACTCAAGGGCCAAATTTAGCAGACCTACTACTCTTATAACAATGAGCATAACTATGTTTGCTAGGTCTGTGTGCTCGGGACCTCCTACTTTGCTGAGGTGTACCTTCCATTTAAGCACTCACATTACCAATCTAAAAAATAGGCTACTGGACATTCTAGCCTACTCTAATCCTAGTGCTACCACTTATATAAGGATCATGTATAGTCCCATGTCTGATGTGTCATCTTTCCAACTATTTAGCCTCCTCAAAGATGCTCTATAATCTTCGATCCTTAGTCCGAATATCAATATATGTTGGGCCTAACCCTATCATATACAACTCCACCACTCTCCTCTTATCCTGCATCATGTCCATAGCATGACATGATAGCCTAAAGAACTCATAAGTATACTCAACTGACCAATCACCCTTGGCTATGTGCAATAGCTACCATCGATAATTATCCTTTATGGAAGGTGGACAGAAATACCTTAAAAATTACTCTTTAAACTCCAACCATGTCATGGTATTATATGTGTTAGATCGACCGTATAAACTAGTCCTAAGCTGTAGTTTACATTGATAATTCCATAATTATAATCCTTTAGTAATTCATATATCCTGTCCTAGTTCTAGCCTCAATAGTGTTTATAAAATCCAAGGCATCTCTAGTACTATCAAATGGAACTCTCCTAAACTTTGGAATACAATAAAGTTGCATATATATCAAACATCCCTTAATTCCTCTATTATAATATATGTTGTCCTAGAGGCATGGCTTGATTAAGTGCTGCTAGTCATTTATTAATTCCTACCATTCCAGCCACAAAGGCTGTAGGATCTATCTTAAGAGCTTCTAATTCTATTTTCAGTTGTTGCGCTTGTCGCTGAGTTGCCACTACCCTAGGTCTATCTCTTCTTTTACCTTATGGGGCATGGGGAGGAGCTTCATCCTATACGGACTGCTCACCATCATCATATACTACATCTGAAGTGGGAGCATTCATGCTCTCCTCCACATTCTAAAAAGATACAAAGACAATATTCAAGACATAATAAGGACACTCGCATGTATACAGAATTCTAAAAGTAATGATGACAATAAATGATATGACTACCTAATCATTGTAGTAGTTTCAAGAAAAGACCGATATCATGACCAAAAGAATAAGGAATGAACCATTGCTTTGATACCAACTTTGTCATGATCGGAACCCTAAGGGCATGTGATCGACACTAGAGAATAAGAAAGCAATACGCTTTTGAAACCTGTTGTAAGCATTAGAAAATTTTCATAATAAAACATTATCCAACTTAACAATTCTAACAAAAATTTAGCAAAGTTTCCTCTATACTGAGAATAAATTCCAAACTTGCATAATGCAAATAATACTCCTAATAATATATAACAACCATAAATTCTCTAAAATCACCACAATCACCAACATCTTAACTCAATATATATCAAAATACATATCATAAAACCATACTAATACTAATACAAATATAATAATAACAAATCCTCCAGTACCATTATGGTGTCTAGATTAACTAGAATTATTCCATAATTATTAATAACATTACAATAACCTACATAAAGTAGTTGGTGAAGAACTGGTCCAATGCAGAGAGGAGAAACTAATAGTAGACTCCTAAGATCCTGAAAAATAGTTGAAGGGAGTCAGACCTCACTCAGTAAGCTAATATAAAGAAATGCATACTATTTCAAAAATCCTTCTTTATTAAAAGATTTTATGAAAACATAGTAAAATATATAATGTATATTTAAAACCATTATTTTACCAAAATCATCTTGACAAATCTTAAAGACTTTAATAAAATCTTATGGTACCTTTGAAAATAGAAATAATATTAATTTAAATTGTTATTTAAGTGAAAACTCATGGTAGAACCATAAACTACAAATCTAATAGCCATTTTTCTCTCTTATTCCATATGATAATCAATTCGCGAGAGCTAAACATTCATTGATCTATCAGTTATAGTTAGTCACTTATTCCAATACTTATTAGTGATTCCCAAGAGCTATGCATCAACCAAGCTACTAGCTATAGTAAGTCTCTTAATCCATTATTTACTGACAGTTCTTGAGAGCTATGCATCAACCGAGCCTTTTCATATATCACATAATATACTCGAGAACTAAGTATCAACTGAGCCTTTTCACATTTTTCCAAATAAGGACCCGACTCATAAATCAATACTAGTGTGCATATGATCCTAAAGATGCCCATTAGGTAACCCGTTTTACTAGTCTTTCCCATAACTCTTTATATATAAAAAATATGCAATAAAATTTTAAGAATGCTATAACTAAAATATAAAATTAGAATTAACAACATTCTTATTTATCCTCCATAATAATATCACCTTTAATAATCATATAAGTAATAAAATCTCAATAGCAACCAAAAGTAGCATATTAAATCTCAAATTTTCATTTTTCTTTAAATACGTAAATGTAACATACACATTAAAATATTAACTTACAAGTGGAGCAAGTTGGCTGACGTGTCCTCGTCTGTCTAAGCTATGAGGCTGCTGCTCCAATATTCTCTAAAATAATAATATCTATTTAAAATATATAACTAATAAATTTATAATAATTTCCAAAAATTCTAGAAAAATTATAAAATCAAGGAATTAGTAAAATGGACTAAAAAACACTCTCTCAAAATGACATTTGAGACTTAAGGAATTAATTTTGATGAGTTGGGACTATTTAATTGGTAATAGAGAAATTTTTATTGAAACACTTCTAGAATTTTTGTTTCAAAATCCATGAGGATTTAGACCTAGCTCCAGTTACAAAGATTAATGCTCATAATTTATACTATTTGGTAAAAATAAAATCATAATTTTCTAGGCTCATCACTATTCCTCATTGGACTCCAATTGATACTCATGGACTCCGGTTGATACTTGTCAGATTTCTCATTGAAAACACCACAACTAATCAAATAAATTATACCAAAATGTTCTCCACAATAAATGGAACACATCTAAATCCTCAAACACACCAAAATACTAATAGAATAAGGAGATTAAAAAATAAAAGGAAAAATGCCTAAATATTCACCAAATATTCCACCAATGGAGATTAAATACAAAATTTCTTTTAATAGACTTTTGAGATAGTGGGGAATGAAATAAAAATATTGGCCTTGACTGATAAGCAAAGAAATGAATGTTCCAACTTTATTAATTTTAAGCAAAAATCTAGAATTAAAATTTAGAATTTTTCGGGTTGAATCTACTCAAACAGATGTCACCAGTGTATATAGGACATTGAAAAATAGTTGGAGACCAAATTTCAGGTCAATCGGAGATCATTTGATTAGTGAAAGAAAATGGGAAAGATTCAAGCACTACAGTCACAATCTGAGGAGTGAAGGTGCTTTTCTAGAACTTTCACATCTGCCAGAAAATATTGAGAAAATGCTTAAGAGAGGTGACTAAATTGAGCTTCTTGTTGACAAAACTGTTACAATACAAGAAACTGCCTTTCATTTAAGGAAGCAGTGTAAGCGCTTGCGAAGAACACTTTGGATGAAAATTGCTAAGTTGTTGTAAGTGTCTTTGCTACTTAGTTCCTTGTACCACTTTGAATTTTCAATTTTCTTGTTATGGATGCAACGACACTCAAACTTTAATTCTCTCTCTTCATTTCTTTCTCTCTTTCCTGGCTCTGATTAAAGACTATTTAAGATTGTAATTATGTTACTTGACTTAATACAGTATCAAGGTCTAACATCTGTATGATAATGTAAATTTAAGAATCAAAGAGACAAAGTCTCCAAATATGGTTTTGCAAGGAGCTGTCAAAACATGTTATAATAAGGAAGATCAATACAATTATATAAGGCTGAATAAAGTAAGAGGTAGAACCGTCGCTGTATAATAAGGAAGAAATGAGATATCTTACAGTGAAAACATAAATTTAAATTTTCAATCAACTGCCAGAATCTTACTTGGACATACAAAGTCGACCTTTTCCTTAGTATGTACCAGAAAAGAGTTTGAAGATTAGTGATAGCTAGGAAAACTTTATCAACAAGTATTTAAGCAAGAAAACTTGCATAAATATACAGATAGACATGTTTTCCCCTTTTATAATGGGCATGAAGTGCATCTATGGACACTCAGTTTGATCAGCCTCCAATGAAAGCCCAATGATGAGAAAATGTGAATCTTGAATGCAAGGAAGCTCATAATCTTTTCGAGAATGGACCTAAAAGCTTAACCCATTTCACGCCCAAATTTTAACCTAAAATACAGCCCAAGTAGCCCAAAAGACCAAGCCTAAGCCCATACCCACTTTGGCCCAAAGGCCTAACCTTAGGTTAGGGCCAAAGAAGTGATGCCTGACTGAAGGGGTGATGCCTTTATAGCACCTACTTGGGTGAGGCAGTGGCCACCACCTCTTTACGAACCGACTTGCACATATATTAGATGGAGATTTAGCAGTAATTAGCAAGTGGATAGGCCTATACATAACTGACATGAATTATTGAACATGAATATATGGTTTTGGGGTTAGAAAAGATTACTAAAAAAGGTGTGCATATAGTGGTAATGAAAAAAGGATGTTTCGTCAAGGCATGGGCGCTAAAAAGAGGCATGATGGAAAGGACTAAAGAGAGTTGGTTAACAAAAAAATGAATAAAAAAAGGAAAAAGGCACTTTTGAGGAAAAAGTGGAGAGAAGAAGAAGGAGCTTTGGCTTAGAGGTGCATTCTCAAGAAAAGAAAAGGAGAGTTCTTGCATTCAAGAGAAGGTTAGAATAAAAAATCATTTTTGAGGGCTGAGTTAGGACATCAAATCAGACCTAGGAAGTAAGGTCCTCAAATTTTAAAGTATCTGAGTTCTTGGTCTTCTCATAAACATTTTATTTATTTGCTTGCTTGTTCTTAGATCCATTGTTCTTTATGCCATGTTTATGACATGATATGTTAAGTAACTAGATATAGTTATAAGTCTTAGATTACTTGCATTCGATTTTGCTTACTTAACATTTAAGGAAACTGTAAGTTACTATTGTGTTTTTGCTTTATAAAGGTATTGCCCCTGTGACATTAGGCAATGTAATATTGCCTCTACATCAAAAGGCAATGCCTCATTGATGAGGCGTCAACACATCATTAGAGTCCCTTATAGCTTTTTTTTTATATATATATATTTATGTTCATCTCGTATGATATATGTTTCTTTTGTGTATTTTTCGTATCATCATGCTTTTGTCTTTTGTACAACTGCTATGATATTTTGTCAATTAGATATTGATACATTTATTATTTCTAGGAAAAAATACAAAAAAGTACCTTGTGGTTTCACATTTTTAGAATTGAGGGCTTGTGTTTTTTTTTTTTTTTGTACTTAAGTGATATGTGATTAAAATCGTTAGTAATTAAGTGACATTTTTTATTAACTCCATTAAGTCAGTAGATGTGGCCACTTTAATCCAGCTGTCTCCCTTTCTCACTCTCTCTCCAAAATCATAATTTTGAAACCTCCAAAAGAACCCTCTTTTTCTTCTCTTATCTCGTTGAAGAAAACCAATTTTCCATTTTGAGTATCCTCAGCACCAAGTCGTTTAGCTACAGAAGCAGTTATATGCTTTGCAAGGGAGGGCGGAGGGAATGGCCCGTAGAAGAATCTCGTGGGTGTTGAAACGCCATTGGGATAAGGGCTAGGCTAAGGGCTAGGGTGGTTAGAGGACCTAGCTGGAGTGTTCTTAATGCTGTTACACGAAGGAGTTGAAGGTTGCACCGAAGTTTGGTTATGATCGGCAGTGGTGACTATGGTAGTTATTGTGGCATCATTGTCATTGGTTGGATTAGTTTTCCCGTAACACTGTCCCATCTTTGGCAATGCTAATCCTCCTTTGTATTTGATCAGTGCAGTCAAATAAAATGAGAATTATCATCATTGGAAGAGAAAAATAAAATGAGCGACAGAGAGAGAAAGAAGCAATTGAAGAAAACGATAAGAGAACATAATGAAAGTCAAAAACAAAGAAAGAAAGAGACAGAGGAAGGGAGAATGAAAGTTAGAAACAAAGAAAGGTGTAGCTTAGCTAAGCTAAACAAAGAAAGAAAGAGACAGAGAAAGAGACAAGATGCTAAGCTTAGCTATATTTGAGATTAGAAGGAGAGGTGTGGCTTGTAGTGCTCATATTCAATTTTGCAGTAAGCAATTGTATGTTCTTGTTCTATGGATTTGTAAATTTATTTCTCTTTTTTCCCTTTTATTTCTTTAATTTGTAAATTTTTTTCTTTTTCCTATAATTTAGTGCAGCTATAGTATATCATCTGAATGAGCCAGAAAGCTTTTGTGAGCATGTTGTTTGAGGAATGCAATTAAATCTGCTGGGCAATGTTAAATATTGCACGGAATGCATTGTTCCGATTTCTATTTTTCTCTGTAAATATAGGAGTTTCTCATTTTGTTAGGAATTGAAGAGCAAAATGCTCTTCTCCATGCAGTTACCATTTTTTATTTGGGTCAAATGTAAAATGCCTGATCTGACGGAGCTGCTAATATGGTTAGGTACTAGCAATTTTCTGCTCTCATGCAAATAAACATCCAAGTATAAGGTCTAATTTTATAAACATATTCCTCGTGTTGCCACCATGAAACCAAAAAATTTGATTTTTTTTCTAACAGGCTCATCATTAAATTTTTTTGAACTACTTGAAGCAAAAGTGTAGAATCATCAAACTAGGACACACTGCGGGGTTACAAAATCAAGTCCAATATCTCAAATATTAATATTGAAAAAAAATATGGTAGTCAATGAAAGGCGCCCATAAAATGGAATACATCAATAAAAATTTCAATTAGAAACATAAATGAGAACCAAGATTGCATGGTAGGAGACTTTGCAACTCTAACATGCAATGGGTTTCCTGTAATGTCAATGACAAAGCAATATCTAACATTATTTCTCACAAGTTGATCAAAGGCCTCATTGATTTTTTCTGGTTTGACAACCTCGATGTCACAAGTGATGTTGTGCTTGCCACAAATGTCCATCATTTCTTGTGTATCTTTGACACCTCCTGTCATGCTACCCTTCACTGATCTCTTGCCTGCACCAGCTTAAAAAGTATACAATCTCATCATTTTATTAACATCCAATCTTTGATTTCTTGTTAACATACGAAATGCATTTCCTATCAAAATCATGCCACTCCAAGAGATATATCTTTCTCAAGCATTTCGTCAAACAACTTTCTTGCATATTCAATGTAAACGTCTGCATACATGCTTGAAACTACGCACCAACGATGAAATATTAAGTTGAAATGCAGTAACCCCAGCATTATCAAACTGCCACAACCCTTGCATTAAGGCACTACAATCAAGATATCCATGAATCAAAACATTCCAAGAAATAAAGTATCTGCTTCTCATTAAATTAAAAAAACTCACAGCAGTTGATGATGAGATCGGTGCTCATCTTATAATGAAGAACATAGAGGAAGATCTATTAAAGAGTCAGCTTTTATACATGGAGAATAAATGCCATAAATCATCGAGGAAAATATAATCAATAGAGACACCTCCGAAAAACAATAATTTTCTAAGAAATTTCTGTTGTATGACATTTGACAAAACTCGTGGAAGAACTGTGGCTTTCAATATTTGAGATAAATTTTCTTTCTCATTAAAAACTCATGGAAGAACTTTGTCTTTTAACATTTGACAATTGGTTGTCTATTGCTGGTCGTGGTGATGAAAAGATCAAGAGATGTAGAGGTCAAAATGTTTCAACACCCAGGAGATTCTTCTACCGGTTGTTCCCTCCGCCCTCCTCCGTAAAGCATATAGCTGCTTCTATAGCTAAATGGCTTAGTGTTGAGGATACTGGAAATGGAAAATTGGTTTTCTTCAACGAGATGAGAGAAGAAAAAGAGGGTTCTTTTAGGGGTTTTAAAATTATGATATATGGTTTTTTTAAAACTTTATTTCTTATGTGAAGAGAGAGAAAGGGATACAACCGGATTAAAGTGGCGACGTCTGCTAATTTAACAGAGTTAATAGAAAATATCACTTAGTTGCTAACAGTTTTAATCACATTTCACTTAAGCGTCAAAAAAAAAAACTACATGCCCTCAAAAACGTTAAACTATAAGATATTTTTTTGTATTTTCTCCTTGTTTCTATTTACTCATTTTTTGTACAAGGACTTTATAGGAGTTTAGTGTACGTTTAAAATTTTAGCAACTGCAATATTATTTAAGCTCATGGCTCTAAAAAGCACATTATTATATCACAAAAATATAGCGTGGAGATGAGATATCACCACTCACGGTAATAACTAGAATAATTCGAAGGTGGTGGTAACTCAGTTCTGTAAAAGAGAGTTAGCACCACAATTATGAGATTTTGGATACGAAATATTTACTTCTTTTAGTTTTATGTTCATTTAGAATTGCCTCATCAATTACTAAATTAGTCTTTATTTACATACAATTTCATTTAAACCCTATTTAGCATCCATCTAACTCCAAGACAACTAGTCATGAAAAAGTATATAAAAAATGCATCCATATAACACAATGTCCCTCAATTAGTCTAATCTACATTAATTTTAATTAAATGAGCTAAATCTACATACTTTATTTATAAGTGAAATAAAGTTAAAGGTGGGCCTACATTTTAAGTTAATTAATGAGTTTAAGTTTATTTGTTTTAATTCTATAAAGTGGGTCTAAGGGTATTGATTTTATGGACAATTGATTTGGATGGATTAGTGGGCCTAATTTTAATTAATTTTAAATTAAATGAAATGATCTTAAATCTATTTATTTAAAAAGAAATTACTTTAAATGGAATGAGCTAAGTCTAAGTTGCTTTTATTTAAACTAAAGTGGGTCTAAGTCTAAGTTAATCATAATGGGCCTAAATTGATTTTAAAGTTAATTAAATCTAAATCTAATTTTAAAAATCTATTAATTAATGAGTTATAATCTAAATATAGGCTTAGAGCCCAAAATACATAAAAATAAACAAATAAGCCAAATAAAATAAAGTAAATAATGAATCAAAAACATACATTCAGTTATTTCTAATCCTAATTTTAATTACATGCAACCTAAATTAATTTAAAGCCACCATTGATTTTATTAGGGTTTTACAAAATTGAACATAATTTACTAATTAATTTTAATGCAGAAAAGTAAATATTCATTATTCTCACTATTGAGGCTATTACAATTCCTACATACAATGAATTAAAAAAAAAACTAATTAAATACACAGCCCAATGAACCAAATAAATAAACAAAACATATAGACTATAAAAAAATAAAAATAAACAAAGACAAATAAAAACCTAAAATCTACATGGTTTTATATACATGGCATTACATGGATCTTTATAGATTGATTTTATTCAATTATGGGCTCCATACTCCATAGTACTCCCACCACCATTTGCCATCATAGAAAAAACACACAAAAAATAAATAAAAGAATTAGAATACAAATGATAAAAAAATAAAATAAACAAAAATAAAGAAAGAAGAAAAAAAAGAAAAATGAAGGAGTAGATGTTGTATTAATTTGCTCCTTAGAGTCTTTGATTCACCATGTGGAAATAGAGTCTATAGATTTAATTTTTATTGCTCTGACTTTATTGTATTCTTTTATGGACTTATCAACGTAAAGGAAATTTTTTTTTATCTCTGTGTATAAGAACTCTCTCTTTTCCTGCATCTTTTTTTTTTTAGTAGCCTCCCTTTTTTTTTCTCTAAAGTAGCGTCATCTTTAAAATGAAAACCCTTAGCCTTTTTTAAAACCCAAAGGTCACGTCTCCCCCTATGATTTGATAATTATAGGAGATAATTAGATTTTTTTATTATTTTTTTAAAATTTTGAAATTTTATCTAAAATCTCCTGATAATAAGATTATCAAGATAAAAACTATTTTTTAATTATTATTATTATAATAATATTTTTTTGAACCAATGAAAAATAAGAAAAATTATTTTCAAAAATCAAAATTAATTAAAAATGAAAAAGGACGCTGATCAGAATAGTACAATTCCTTAAAAAGATTGCAATTAAGCCTGAAATAATTAAAACTTTTTCAATTAGGTCCTAAAGAAAATATTATAATTAAGTCCTTAAAAAAGATTACAATCAAGCCTTGAGATTGAAAAATCAATATCTATATACCTATTTGTAACAAAATTTCATCATTGGAGTCCTCTATCACATCTATACTCGACCATCTCGAAATTGGGTGCTTACAAGTTTTCTCTTTTAGTTTTTATATATTTGTGGGAGAACAATGCTTTGTTACTTGCAAAAACCCTAGAACGATTGTAATTATTAAATTTTATTCTCTAAATTAGTTCATGAATTTATTTATTTATTTTATTAATTATTATATAATTAAAGGTTGTAACTCATTTCTCCTCCCCTCCCCCCCCCCCCCCCCCCCCCGCTTCTTTGCATGTTTACTTATTTTTTTATTTTTATTTTTATCAATATCTTATATTATTTATGATAAATATTGGGCTTATAAGCATGGAATTCAAACTAAATTGTAAAATTGGAGGAAATTGCAATTTTCATGATAATAAAGAGATAATTGAATAATTACAGGTAATAAAATACAAAACACATATAGAGGCCAATCGTAAGATTGGGCAGACATTCAAAAAGCCCATAACTAATTTTTGAACCTACTCTCTAAGGATGGCTGTTAGGAACCTCCGTGGAATCCAGTGGCTATACAAAGTGTCTCAGGTCTTATCCATGTGGCTACTCCTTTTCCAATTTAGGCCTTAAGCTCATATAGTGTCATGATCACCAAACACTTAGGCGTGCGTTACACCCCGCCACCTATAGTGGTAACTCCACTAGGAATAGAGAAATTGATTCCATTGTTTTGTATTTTATTATTTTTAATTATCTTTTATTTCTTTTGCATTCATTACACATTAAACATAATAAGCACTTAGTCCCAAATAACCCAATGATAGTCGTTGCTTTACTACATGTATTTCACTCAAACCTGGTGGTGGAGTACTTGATTATTGTCACTCATTGCATGTACTTATCCATGTCATATGGACCCTTGAGTAGGGAGATGTAATGGAGGTATATCACTGTGGAAGCCAAAACCTATTACCCAAGACTTGATTTAGTAATTTCCTTTATAATTTTTCCTAAATGCATGTGCCTTATGCCATATAGTAATCCTTGAAATAAGGCTCAAGCCTATTGTAAATGGACCATATCAAGATGGGCCTTTAATGCCTCTTATGGCTCGTTAAAATGGACTGTGAATTTATTTAAAGGGATTACTACTTGTTTGTTCCATCTTAAGAGTTATTTTGTATACGTCAATTTCTAATTAAAACCCAAACCATAATTCCTAGGACAAGAAACTCACCATTGAACATATGTGTGGGAGAAATAAGGGTGAAGATTATCATTTGATAGCTTTGTGTTTATTTCTTTGTTATGTGTAAATAAAGTGTATGTTTATTTGATTTCTTTAAATAATAAAATGAATATGCATATCATGCATGCACATCATGCATAGATTCTAACATGTGGTGGTTGCAGATGTAGATCCATAACAATCTTCTATTTGGACACGGTCTGATATTGGTTGCCTAATTAGAGCCTCCACAGAAATAATAATGGAAAGTTTTGATCCTGATGCATTCAAAGAATACTTAAAAGTAAAAATAGCCAAGTAAACTCAGATGATCATACGAGAAATGATGGTAGAAATAATTAAACAAGCTAAACATAAATAATTGACACAATAGCCACCACCTTTTGATATTGATGCTGAAACTTCTACAAGGCAACAAATAAAGGATGATCAGGGAACCTATTAATAGAACTTGTAGGTAGAAAAAATATGGAAATTTATGGACTATGGAAAAGACTGATTGGGCCAAAAATATGACTAAGGCCATAGCTCAAGTCTAAATGATGATGAACGAGAAAGGAATTGATGCTCTAATGGACTATACCAACCTTGAATTAGATGAGGATGATGACTATCTTCCCCAAAAATTCAAGTTCCCTGATATGAAGAAGTATGTTAGAATCGATGATCCACACCTGCACTTGAAATAGTATATGACCTACATGAAGGCCATTGAACTAACTAAGACTCAAATAGTCAAGCAATTTCCCATATTATTAGAGGGTACTCTGATCCACTGGTACTACACCTTAAAACCATATGTACAAAATGACTGGAAAGAACTCTATGCTGCATTTGTGAACCAATATGGATTGAATGCTCATATAGAGGTGTCTCTAAGGGACTTGCTGAACACTAGGCAAAAATTCAATGAGTCCTTTATTGATTATCTAACTAGATAGAGGGGGAAGCTAGCAAAAATAAGGTATAGGCTAGCTAAGTTTGATTAATTAATGATAGTGATGGAAGGTTATGTTCCATTGCTTTCCAATAAGTTAAAAGACATCGAGATTTGGAATTTTAAGGAGTTATACAAGTTTAGGGTTCAAAAAGATTTCAATTTAGCATGGGAAAGGAAATTCTTCAGTGGAAGGTCTACAGGCAAAGAAGTGAGTGGATTGAGTAGCAGTGTGCAAATTAATGCCATTAGGTAACCCTAGAGATTCTCTAACCTGGGTAGGCTTTTTTTGAAAGTATTGGAGAAGTTAATGGAGAAGAATCTTTTACAACTCTTACCCCCAAGATAACTTTTACCAAATGCCAACCCAAAACTTTACAGCAAGTTTCATTAAGCTATTAAACATGACACTGATAATTATGCCTTATTGAAAATGAGATCCAAAACTTAATCAATTCAGGTAAAATCACCACCCCAGAATCTAGAAAACCAAGAACCCAAAATAATCCATTACCTAACTTCTGAAATGTCCTACTACTAAATGCATTATCCTCATGATTAACATTGGTTTAATGGAAGTGTAAGTCCTAAACTCTTTTGTTAATACCTCACCTAGTTCACCAAAACTTGACCTTAAACCACAGAGCCTATAACTCATTGAATTTTCTATTAGCATGGTAGATATCTAGAGTTTTGATGAAAGGGGACAAGTTAACATATTGAAGGGACTTTTGAGCTTTGATCAAGACTGGGCCCATTGAGACTTTGGTTAATCTACATGTGATCAACATCCCAACTACTTTTACCATTTTATTGAGGAGGCCATGGTTTCATCCTTTGGGAGGTGTTCCTTTCACTGTTCATTAGAAAATTAATTTTCCACATAAAAGGAAAGTGGTCATTATTTCAGCAAAAGCTGAGGCTGCTATAACTACTTTAAAAATTGCTCCCAAAGAGATCCCTATTAGTCCTAGTTTTGAGGTTTACATGCTATATGAAGATGAACTTGATGAGAGCATATAATAAGGAATGTGAGTTTCATGCATGCCATGGGATTGGGGAAGAATAAGAATAGACCGTCAGAGTTTGTGGAGCAGAAAGTGCCAATTCTAAAGTACGAAATTAGATATTATAAAGATGAGGACTCTGAAGGAGATAATGGGACTAGAATAAAAAAATGGGCACTATAGAAGACATTTGTGAAGGAGGGCAACAGGTATCCATATAAGGCAACTTTCAAACCTTTGATGCTAGCTAGGAAGTTAATCTTCGAGTTTGAGATTTTTGATGTTATATGAATGAGATTATGGAAACTACTATTGAGGAGGCAATAGTAAAAGAATTGGTTCTGATATATAGGACAATGATGAAAAGAGAGAGATCTAGTCAGTCATAAAGGTTACTAAAAAGGAAAAGAAAAGGATGAGGACCAACCAGTATCCGAGGTTGAAATAGAAACTATGAATAAGAAGACGAAGAAAGAAGAGCTGAAAGAAGAGCCAAAGAAAGAAGAGAAGTCTATAGCTAGTGTTTGGGAATTCCTCATAAATTCTAAGACCTATCAGGAGGGACTAGTCCAAGCTTTGGACTAAAAAAAGGTTCCCAAGACTTACACTCCTAAGCAAATGGTGAATTCTCTAACAGAGAGTCTTAAGGGAGCTATTGTCTTTACTAATGATGATTTTCCATTAGAAGGAAGGGAACACTACAAAGCCTTATTCATTAAGGCTAAAGTAAAATGCAAGTTAACCAATTGTGTAATGGTAGATAATGGCTCTAATATTAATATGTGCACTCTCAAGATTCTACCCAAATGTATGTAGACCTTAAACCTTTGGATGTCATAATTAAGGCTTATGATGATATGAAGTAACCTATTGAAGGGAATTTTTGAGCTTTAGTTAAGACTAGACCCATTAAGACTTGGGTCAATCTACATGTGATCGACATCCTAATTACTTTTGCCATTATATCAGGAAGGCTATGGTTTCATCCTTTGGGCGGTGTTCCTTTCACTATTCATTAGAAAATTAAGTTTCCACATAAAGGGAAAGTGGTCACTATTTCAATAGAAGTTGAGGCTACTATAGCTACTTTGAAACTTACTCCTAAAGAGATCCCTATTAGTCCTAGGTTTGAGGTCTATATACTATATGAAGATGAACTTGATGAGAGAATTATGAACATGATGATGAATATGAGTTTCATGCCTGACATGGGATTGGGGAAGAATTAGAATGGACCGCCAAAGTTTATGAAGTAGAAAGTGCCAATTCTAAAGTACAAAATTAGATATCATGGAGATAAAGACTCTAAAGGAGATAATGGGACTATAACCAAAAAATGGTCATTATGGAAAACATTTGTGAAGGAGGGCAACGGGTATCCATATAAGGGAACTCCCGAACCTTTGATGTTGGTTAGGAAGTTAATCCCTAGGTTTGAGATTTTTACTGATTATGTGAATGAGATTAAGTAAACTGCTATTGAGGAGGTAATAGTAGAAGAACTGGTGCTGACTCTAGAATCAAAAAATGACATTCCTGTTATGGAGTTAAAGGATGTTGTTCATCATGAAGAGGAGTTGGATTTTGAGTCCTACATTATGAACTTTGTCATGGATGTTTTCTATAATGATTTTGATGTTTCTCTTGCTACCTTGTTTAAAACTGATGACTTGTTTTTCTCTAAAGTGGATGTAATAAAATTTGACTTTGCTTATTTGTATGATGTGATGATCATTTAATGCATATGTTTGACATTAATTCTGCATAAACTAAATCATTTAATGTAGGAAAAAATGATAACCCACAATGTATCATTTAATCTAGGAAAAAATGATAACCCTGATTGCTTCTTATTTAACTCTTGATAAGAGAGAAAAAATCAAAAAAACTTAAAAAAGAAGATAAAAAGTATTTTCCTAGGGATATGAGGATATGCCTAGAATTAACAGGGAGATCGCAGAATATAGGATCCCCATATATCCTTACATCATACTAACAAAGTAGAAAAAAAGAAGGTTAAGGCGAGAATGGGCTCTCTTGATTAAGGAAGAAGTTGAGAAATAGCTAAAAGGGAAAGTTCATAAATGTAGTGGAAGACACCTAAATGGCTAGCAAATATAGCTTCAGTTCCTAAGAAAGATGGGAGAGCCAGGATGTGTATGCACTATAAGGATCTAAACAAAGCTTGCCTAAAAGATTACTTTCCTTTACTACATATTAACACTCTAGGTGATAGTGTGGCTTCCAGCACAATGTATTCTTTTATAGACAACTTCTCAAGGTATAATTAGATCATAATGGTAGTAATCAATATGTTGAAAACATCTTTCACCATTGAATGGGGTATCTACTGTTAGTTGGTATTACCATTTGGCTACTATATTATTATAATGATCCACAAAGAGATAGAGGTATACGTGGATGATATGATGGTAAAGTCTCTAACTAGAGAAGGGCATTTTAAGGCTCTAGACAAGTTCTTGGCAAGGCCTAAAAAGTACAACCTCATATTAAACTTGAAGAAGTATATTTTTAGGGTAATAACTGGAAAGCTGCTAGGACATATTATTAGTTAGAAGGGAATAGAGGTGGATCCATATAAGGTTAAAGTAATCAAAGAGATGCTTGCACCAAAAAATGAGAAAGAATTTAGAGGGTTCATTGGGCAATTGTAATGCATCAGTAGATTCATAGTTAAGCTGACTACTGTTTGTGAGCCAATCTTTAAACTCTTGAGAAAGTATCAACCCATAAAAAGAATTAACTCGTAATTTAGGATGATAGGTGCCAACAAGCTTTTGAAACTATAAAAAATTATTTGATAAGTCCCTTAGTTTTACAACCGCCAAGACCAGGTAAGCCTTTAATTCTTTATCTAGCATTTAAGAAGGATGCGATAGGCATGATGTTAGCTCATGAAGGTGAAGGAAAAGTTGAGCACTTGGTGTATTACCTAAGTAATAAACTCCTATAGTACGAGGCTAATTATAGATTGGTAAAGAAGATGTGTTTGGTTGTGATTTGGGCACCTAAGAAGCTTTGACATTATTTTTAATCTTATAAAGTACATGCATTTTCTAAACATGACCCCTCAAATATCTCCAACAGATTTTGTTACTTTCAAGGAAATTAGCCAGATGGCTGTCCTTCTTACCGAGTTTAATATAGACTATGTGGTAAAGAAAGTAGTAAAAAGGAGAGCAGTAGCAAACTTCTTAGCTCTGAGTTTGATAGGGATGAACAGGAGTGGGAGTTGGAATTTCCAGATGAGCATTTAGGGGCAATAGAGGTCTGAGGATGGACAATGTACTTTGACAAGGCGATTAATAACAAAAGAGTAGGCATTGGTGTAATTTTGATCACGACGAAAGGAAAGATTAAAGTAACCAACAATCAAGCTGAACATGAAGCTTGCATTTTTTGAGTTCAAAATATAGGGGCATAGGAAGTCACAGTATATGGGGACTCTATGTTGGTAATCAAATAGTTTTCCAATAAATTGTATTAGGATTACTTAACTATTGTTCTATTGGTTGTCACTCAATGCAGATTTGTACATTTACCATGAGAGAAGAATCAGATGGTAGATGCTTTAGCCACTTTAGCTTCAACATAGGAAAGAGGAAACTAGATAGAACTAAAACCTTTTATTCTTGTGAAGTCTCAAACCCCCTATTATAATGAGATAAGAGTAATGCCAGTCGACCCTGTAGAAAATCCCTGATTTCATAATTTACAGTGGTATTTGGAAACAGAAAAATTTCCTAAAGATGCAAATAAGAAGGAAAGAATATCTCTAAGGATGTTATCTCAATAGTTCATTATCCATAATAGGATGTTGTACAAAAGAATGCCGGTTGGGGTGCACCTGAGATGTGTTGATAAGGATGAGGCTCAAAAAGTCATGGAAGTTGTTTACAAAGGCATATATGGATGAATGGGATAATTCTTGCTAATAAAATAACTCATCAAGGGTACTTCCAATTGACCATAGAAATTGACCGTGTGAAGTTTATGAAGAAATGTCATAACTATCAGATGTATGGGGACATGAGCCATCTGCCTTCTATGGAACTTTAAGGGTTGACTTCTCCATGGCCATTTGCCATTTGAAGAATTAATATTATTAAAGAAATAAAGCTAAAGGCATCCAACGGGCATCGTTATATTATGGTAGCAATTGGTTATTTCTCTAAGTGGGTTGAAGTAGAATCATTCATGACTGCTAGAACAAAACAGACAACAAGGTTCATAGAAAAGAATATAATCTATAGATATGGGTTTCCTCATTATATTATCATTGATAATGGTGTTCAATTCAGAGTAAAAATGATTGCCTTGTTGAAGGAATATAAGAATGAGCATCATAAATCATCTTCATACAGACCACAGGAAAATGGAGCAGCAAAGGTAGAAAATAAGAATGTGAAGAGGATTTTGTCCAAAATACTAGAGAATTATAAGGATTAGGCAAGTTATCTACAATTTGCATTATATAGATATAGAACCACTGCATTTTTTTACTAAAATTTTAAATTAATTTTTAAAAGTGTATATATATATATATATTGGGCAGTTTCTACGTCTGAAGAAGTGTAAAAAAAATTCAAATTAATCCCATATTTTAATGTATGAATATTTCTTGATTTTCAATTCTAATTTAGCATAAGACAAAAGATAAAGAAATAAATTCTTTTTGAATCCTCAAGTGACTTCATAGAACGAATTTGCCTATCTCACATTTCTTCAACCCTTAAGGACTCATAAAAATCATTAAAAAGATTTCATTACTAAAGAATTGTTACTGAAACTCATTATGGATATTTTATGTTAAATATTGAAATTAAGTTAAGTAACAGATAATAAATTTTTTACATGGAAACAAAGATGTTAATAAAAAAATATAAAAATACATACATATAATCATTTCTTTATTTTATTTGAAAAATGAAAAAGGAGAAAAAGAGAAGGTAATATCTATATTTAAATATTAATACATATCATCCGTAAATCTCAATAAGCAAGAATTGGAAATTAACATAGTTAAAGAATAGATGGAATACTGTAAAAAAATATTTCTTTTCTATTTCTTTTTATAAATTGTTCATTCAATTTATTTCAAATAAGCCATATCTTGCTCAGACCAATAAATAGAACTGAGGTTATAGTTAAAGCCATCAGTAGAAACCCAAAATAACTAGTTATAATAGCCATAAAGTAGCTAAATAAACTTTTTTATACATATACTTGTAAAGTAAAAGCACTTTCCTAAGTTCAATTGGGAATTTTTTATTTCTTTTTATTTTAACATGGCTAATTTTCTCTCTTTTGCAATTAGTTTCGCTATAGCACTCACAACTTTAGCTAATTGTCCACTCATTCCAATTGTGATTTTGATGTTATATATATATATATATATATATATATATATATATATATATATATATATATATATATATATATATATATATATATGTATGTATATATATAATTTGAAAGTAATACCTTTTTGGTACGTTACCTTATAAAAAAATAAAAAAAAAGAGTAGAAAAATATGACAGTAGCTCATCCCTCCCCTTTTTCTTTTTTTTCTTCTTCTTTCTTTCCTTTCTCCCTTTTCTTTCTCTTCTCTCCACCACTAACAGCCACCTGCTCCACCACCACCATCGCATCATCACTTGTCAACACCGACAATGTCACCTCCACCTCCACCTCCTTCTTTTCCCATCACCACCACTCCCTCTCCCTTTCCTTCGCTCTCTGTGCCGTTTGGTGTGGGAGGTTGTCATAGCCAATTTTGGCCATCCCAAGCCACGTCGTCGGTCTTGAAATAATTCTCATCCTCTGGGTTGTCTTTTCCCTAACTTAAGTCCAGACTCTAACACTGGTAAGAACTTTAATTTGTGTAATTAGTTTCTAGGTTTTTTTTTTTATTTATATGGTGAAATTAAGCTTCAATTAGATTTAAATAAATATAGTTGCTTTGGGATAAATTGATGCAGAGTTTTGAGCTACCCAATTATGATTTTTATTTATTTTTCTGAAATTATTTAAAACTTTGAATTTTCAGGTCTCGATTACTATTCATACAGTCTCGAGTTTGAGTAATTTTTATATTTTTATCAGATTTTATAAATTATGTAGATTAATCTTTATTATGGAAGTTTATTAAAATTATGCACTGAATTTTTATTATAAATTTTTGAATGCTTATGCCAAAATTAAATTTTTTGAAAAATAATTATAGATTTGTAATTTTTATTATTTTAAGTAAATTATTGTCAATTATTATGTTTTAAATAGATTTTGAATAATAATAGTATTAAAATAATTTTTATAATTTTTTTCCTATTTTTAACTGATTTATATTAATTTTTGGAAAATAATAAGAATAATAAACTTAATTACTATTTTTAATATGAAATAAGTTATTTCTTAATTTTGTGATATATTTAAGTAATTTAAATGGTTATTTGCAATTAATGTTAATTTAATTGTAAGACTTGAATTATGTATGTGTATTGACAAAAATTTAAGTATAAACTAGAATTTTACTATTTATTAGAAAATAAACATGTTTTATGATTCATTATGGAAATAAATTAATTTGTGGTATTTAAATGAGACTTTATGATTTTTGGCAATTTAAAAAAATTATTTTATTTTATTTTTATTGTTAATTGTGGCTCTCGGTTGAGCATTTAGTATAGTTTGGAGGGTCCAACATGAGATTTGGTGTTATGAGAATATTTGAAGTGGGCCTTTCATGCAAGAACAACTCTACTTTTAGTAGAGAGATATCCATTTTACAAAGGAGACTCTGTTGAATTTTCAGTAGATTTCTCATTAAATTTGACATCAGCCTGTGTCAAATTTCTAGTTTTAGTTGAGTTGTGTCATTGGTCGAGTCAGTTTCTTCAATCCTATAGTTTTCATAATTATGAGAATTTTCATGAATTTTTTTATTTTATTTTATGAGTATATTTTAAATAAATATTATTTATTTCAGAGAACTCCAAGACTCAAGCTATAACACAAGGGAAACAGAGAACGCGTCGCCTGACATGCTCAACCTGTTAGTTAATTTTATGAAATGTGTGTTGCATGTGTTTTCATTATTTTTTCAAGCAATTAAAAATAATTATATGATTGATTTATGATTTTATTTATATTGTCATATGTATGTTCATTTCTTCTACATTTATGAATAGTAATTGAAAGCATGCTTAAAGGAATTTTTTTTATGTTTTATTTAATTATTATTTAATAGTTTAATTATTCATTACTTAATGATTTATTTATTTTATTAATTATTTTTAATTCAAATTTATTTGGAGATAATGGTAGAGTGTGCTACCTAGTGGGTGTCACTAGGACCACGTGTGCACGGGTAAAATCCCAATATATGTGTAAAATGTGAAATGGGATTGGTGGAGTGTGTGGTCTTGGGCAAGAGTGAATGTTTAAAGCTTGGTGGAGCTAGTGCTCTCAGGCCAGAAAAAGATGTAACTCGGTTGAGCTTGTTCTCGAGACATCAATATGGGATAAATGAAATGACTGTGGCATTAACTCAGTTGAGCTTACTCTCGGGACAGCAATCACTTGGATTAAAGAGAACTAAAAGGTTATTAGAATAATGGTTTAGGTGTTCTATCAGGTTTTCTGCTAAAATAATTATTTTATATATTTTCATATAGGGATTTCATATTAAATTGATTTAAGGGTTATAAAGAGATTTTATATAAATCTTTTCAAGAAAAGTAAATAATTATAATAATTATAATTACTTTATTCTAATTTATTTTAAAAAGGGTTTTAACAAATGGTTTTAAAACCAACATGCATTTTATAAATATTGATTCACTAAGTGAGGTATGATTTCCCTTAACTTATATTTTTCAGGACCTTACAGTCAGCTTTCTAGTGTTCCCCACCTGCATCAGGTTTGTTCTTCACTGGCTGCACTATGTATGTTGAATTGAAATATGTATTGTATAACTAAATTCTAGATACGATAATAGTTAATTAAAGAACTTGTATTATTTGTATTATGATTTTATCTAACTTATGATGTTGTTATATTTGGAGAATATTTATTTTATGTATTTGGTATTGTGTACTTGTTATGATTTTATTGTTAAATAATGGTTTTGTTGTTAAGAATATTATTTTTATTTCGTAAAAAAAAAAATTAAGGCTTACTATGAGTTTCAATTACTTTATACATTCTCATTCCCTAGTGTTGGTCATGTACCTTTCGATTCGGGTCTTGACAAAGTTAGTATCAAAGCCCATGTTTTATTTTTGGCCCTAGTGGTTTTTGAGATATGTAATTTCTTGAACTAATGCGGTAATTAAGTTGATAATTTCAATTATTGTCCTCATTTATATAATTCCATGTTATGTCTATTCCTTGTTGTGTTTTGAATTTTCATTTGTTTTTTCCTTTCAGAATGATAAGGAGAGCACGAAATGCTCCTACTACAGAAGCATCATATGATAATGATGTGCAGTCTATACAGGATGAAGTTCCTCCCCTTGCTCCTCAACGTAGAGGAAGGGGTAGGGGTAGGGGTAGACCTAGAGTATAAGCATCTCAAATTCAAAAATAAGAGCATCATGTAGGACAAGGAGTTCCTAAGGTTAATCCTACAGCTTTTGTAGCTGGAATGGCAAATATTAACCAAGGCTTGGCAACTCTAAATCATGCCATGCCTTTAGTTAAGCAAATGTTATAATAAAGGAATCCAGGGATGTTCGATGCAGATGCAACATTACTATATTCCAGAGTAGGGAGAGTTTCTTTTAATGGCACGAGAGATGCATCAGATAGGCTACATAGACTACCAATGGATTATAGTTGTAGAGCTATCTATTCAGGCCGCAACTTAAGACTAGTTCATACAATCCATCCAACCATGCATGATTACAATAACTTATTTAGAATTTAAGGAGTAGTTTTTGAGGTACTTTTGTCCAGCATCAATGAGGGATAACTACAAATGGTAGCTATTGCATATAAGTAAGGGTGATTAGTTAATTATAGAGTACACTTATAAGTTCCTTAGATTGGGTCATCATGCACTAGATGTGATACAAGATGATAAGAGAGCAGTAGAGTTATTTATGACCAATTTAGGTAAAGCCTAAATTAATATCCAAACTGAAGACTGGAGGTTGGATAATGTTATTAAGGAGGCTTGACAGCTAGAGAGATGCCATATTATGCATGGTTCCATTTTTAACCCTTATGCGAGCAGCAGTAATTGAGTAGTAATGACACAGGGGATTCAACAGCCTGTGTTTTAGATAGGTGGTGTCAATATTCAGACTATGGCTACTTTATAGTAGGGCCATCAAGGTAATCGAGTGCGTAGGAGTGGCAAATATAGCAAACAGAGTAGTAGACCTCTGAGGTTTGGACCTGGAGTTAGTAATGGTAGTAGCAGTCAGAGCTCTGGATATGGTAGTACAGGCTTAGGGCCTAGTGCATGCTCTACTTATGGCTATGTACATCAAGGGTCATGTCATTTACTAACTGGAACCTGCTTTAGGTGTGGGCAGATTGGACATCTTGTCAAAGCTTATCCTAACACCGAGTATCAATTTTTTTATGCCCAAGCATCTTCATTTTCAATTGCTCAGCCATTTTAGTAGGTATATCAGCCCTACCAGGCACCTATGTACCCTCAATAGAGGCTAACTTGGCCAACTTTGTATATAGGATAGTTGGGTTGAGGTTCAGGAGGCAGATATGGGGATAGACCAAGTGGTAAAGGATTCACACAACCTTCCAATTCCTAATAGGTTGGTTGTGGTCAGGCCAAGGTGTTCATTGTGACTCCTCAGGATGCTCAGGCATCCAATATAGTAGTAGCAGGTATTCTCTCAGTGTGTTCTTTTGAGGCTAAAGTTTTATTTAATAATCCTAATGCATCACACTATTTTGTTTCATCTGTCTTTACTTCGAGAATGGAGTGCAACCATCCAAATTGTTGTTTCCTTTGCCTATAGTGACTCTACTTATTGATGAGTTAGAGACAGACATTTTCTTTCCATCTTGTCCCATGTTGGTGGAAGATAGAGAGTTTCTTGCAGACTTAGTATTGTTGGATTTAATCGATTTCAATGTGATCTTAAGGATGGACTAGTTAGCCCAACATTATGCCAATATGGATTATTGAGCGAAAGAGGTGATTTTTAGAATCCCTAATGATGAAGAGTTTCAATTCAGAGGCAATAAGTGTTCAGTGTCTCAGAATCTTATTTCTACTATCACAGTTAGAAAGATGTTTAGAAGAGGATTTAAAGGCTATTTAGCTGTGATCAGAGACACGAAGGTCGATATGGGAGTAGTTGAGAAGGTGCCTGTGGTGTAAGAGTTTCCTTATGTGTTCCTTAAAGAATTACTAGGATTGCCATCGGATAGAGAGATCAAGTTCTATATAGATATTGTACCGAGTACAGATCCTATCTTGATGCATCTTATAGAATGGCACCAGCAGAATTGAAGGAGCTTAAGGAGCCGTTACAATAATTACTTGATAAGGGTTTTATTAGACCTAGTTAATCTCCTTGGGGTGCTCCTGTGTTATTTATGAAGAAGAAAGATGGTAGCCTCTGACTATATATTGATTACAGACAACTGAACAAAGTTACCATCATGAACAAGTATCCTTTTTCAAGGATTGATGACTTGTTTGATTAGCTTCAAGGAGCTCAATGCTTTTCTAAGATCGACTTGAGATCTAAGTATCATCAGTTGAGGATTAAAAGTGGAGATGTACCTAAGACAATATTTTGGACAAGATATGACCATTATGAATTTTTTGTGATGTCCTTTAGGTTGATTAATGCCCCAATAGCCTTTATGGACTTGGTGAACCATGTGTTTAGGCCATTCTTAGATCAATTTATGATAATCTTTATTAATGATATCTTAGTGTATTCAAGGAGTGAAGCTGAGTATGTCATGCATTTGGGAATGGTGCTTCAGACTTTGAGAGGGCATCAGTGGTATGCCAAATTCCCTAAATGTGAATTTTGGTTAGATCAAATGGCATTATTAGGCCACGTGGTGTCTATAGATGGCATAAAAGTATATCCTAAGAAAATTGAAGCCATTACATAATGGCTAAGGCTAATGATAGTGATAGAAGTTAAGAGTTTTCTAGGTTTAGCTGGCTATTACACGAGATTTTTAAAGGATTTCTCCAAGATTGTAGTGCCTTTAGCAAGGCTAACTTAAAAAAATGTCAAGTTTATTTGGACTGACATATGTGAAGAGCACTTCCAGTTGCTTAAGGACTTAGTGACTTTAGCTCCAATATTGACTTTACCTTTAGGAAATGAAGGGTATACAATGTACTACGATGCTTCCCGAGTAGGACTAGGTGTGTATTAATGCAGAATAAGAGATTGGTTACTTATACTTCACGACAGTTAAAGAAGCACGAGCAAAACTACCTTACCCATAATTTAGAGATAGTAGTTATGGTATTTGCATTGAAGATATAAAGGCATTATTTATATGGTGTAACTTATGAAACATACACCGACTACAAGCAAAGAGACTTGAATTTGAGACAGAGGAGTTGGATGGAATTTTTGAAATATTTTGATTGCTCTATTCTTTACTATCCGAGTAAAGCAAACGTGGTAGTTAACACATTGAGTAGGAAGTCAGCATGCAGTCTTGCATACATTAGCACAGAAAGGAGACCAATAATTAAGAAGTTGCATGAACTAGTTAATCAGGGGTTGCAATTGAAAGTGACCAAGAAGTGTCTTTTAGCTCAATTCAAAGTATGATTATTATACTTAGATAGAGTTAAAATAGGTCAGAGAAGAGATCTATAGTTGCAGAAGATTATGTTTGAAGTGTAACAAGGTCAATTTAAAGACTTTGTTATTAACAGTGAGGGCACATTGCATTTGGGGACAAGCCTATGTGTACCAGATGTGGATGATTTAAGAAAGGAGATTATGGAGGAAGCCCATTTTTCTACTTATAGTATTCATCCAAGTTCTACCAAGATGTATCGTCATTTGAAAGATATATATTGGTAGAATCGGATAAAGAGAGAATACATAATTTGTGTCAAAGTGTCATACTTATTAGTAGGTGAAGTTGGAACACCATAGGCCTTCATGATTATTACAATAGTTGCCCATCCTAGAATGGAAGTAGGACATGATTGCTATGGATTTTATAGGTGGTTTACTTCATACATCAAGTGGCTATGATGCTATATGGGTGATAGTTAATAGACTGACAAAGTTACCTCACTTTCTACCGTTAAGAAGACGTACTCTACTGACAAGTTGGCAAGATTGTGTATTAACCGGATTATTTATCTCCATAGAATACTAATGAGTATAGTATCTGATAGAGGAGCCACTTTTACTTTAGTCTTTTAGTAAGAATTACATAAGGTTTTAGGTACAAGGTTGGACTTCAACACAACTTTTCATCCTCAAACTAATGGTTAGTCAGAAAGGACAATTTAAACTTTGGAGGATATGTTTCGGATGTGTGTGATGGATTTTAGTGGTTGATAGGACGTACACTTGCCATTAATTGAATTTTCATATAATAATAATTATCATGCAAGTATTAAAATGGCTCTGTATGAAGCGTTGTATAGAAGAAAGTGCATATTGCCTTTATGTTGGGAAGTTGGCGAGAGATAGTTGACAGGATGGGAATTGGTGCAATTGACTTTGAAAAGGTTCCCATCATTCAACAGAGGTTGAAGACGGCCTTCAATAGACAAAAGAGCTATGCATACCCTAAAAGGAAGATGTGTCATTCTCTTTAATGAAGGGAGTGATGAGGTTTGGTAAGAAGGGTAAGTTAGCTCCAAGATATATTGAACCCTTCAAGATTTGATCGAGAGTTGGCAAAGTGGCATACAGATTGGTATTACCATTAGAGTTGTCTTAAATCCACCTAGTGTTCCGTGTATCAATGTTGAGGAAGTATATTTCTGATCCTTTGCACATCCTTCAACCTCAGACAGTGGAGCTCAGCTAGGATTTGACGTATGAAGAGTACCTAGTGGCGATGGTGGATTGATAAGCTCGTTAACTCTGCACCAAAGAAATTTCAATGGTAAAAGTGTTTTGGAGGAACCATATAATGGAGGATTGCACATGGGAGACTGAGGCAGGAATGTAAGTGGTGTATCCTTATCTTTTTATTAGTAAACATTTGTATTTCTTTTTATTTATTTAAATTCGAGGATGAATTTTTAAAAAGAGAGAAGATTGTAAACACCTGAATTTTGATATTTATTATAAAATTAAATTGGGAATTTAAGTGTGAATATATATATATATATATATATATATATATATATATATATATATATATATATAATTTTAAAGTTATACCTTTTTGGTACTTTACCTTATAAAAAAAAAGTAGAAAAATGTGACAGTAGCTCACCCCTCCCCTCTTTTTTATTCCTTATTCTTTCTTTCCTTTCTCCTTTTTCTTTCTCTTCTCTCAACCATTGATAACCACTTGCTCCACTGCCATCACACCACCACTTGTCGACATCGACGATGCCACCTCTCCTCCTCCTCTTCCTATCGCCACCATTCTCTTTCCTTCTATTTCTCTCTCGGTGCTGTTTGGTATGGGAGGTCATCGAAGCCAATTTCGGCCACCCCAAAGCACATTGCCGATCTTGAAATAATCCTCATCCTCCAGGCTTTCTTTTTCCTAACTCAATTATGAATTCTAACACCGATAAGAATTTCAATTTGTGTAATTAGTTTATAGGTTTATTTTTTATGTATATGTTGAAATTGAGCTTCAATTAAATTTAATTAAATATAGTTGCTTTAGGATAATTTAATGTGGAGGTTTTGAGCTACCCAATTATGATTTTATTTACTTTTCTAAAATTTTTTAAAAAATTCAAATTTTCATGTCTCAGTTACTGTTCATGTAGTCACGGGTTTGAGTAATTTTTATCTTTTTATTAAATTTTATAAATTATGTAGATTAAACTTTGTTAAGGAAGTTTATTGAAATTACGCACTGAATTTTTATTATAAATTTTTGAATGCTTATGCCAAAATTAAATTTTTGGAAAAGCAATTATGGATTTGTAATTTTTATTATTTTAAGTAAATTATTATCAATTATTATGTTTTAGACAGATTTTGAATAACAATTGTATTAAAATAATTTTTATAATTTTTTTCCTATTTTTAACTAATTTATATTAATTTTTGGAAAATAATAAGAATAATAAACTTAATTATTGTTTTTAAGCTGAAATAAGTTATTTGGTAATTTTGTGGTATATTTAAGTAATTTAAATGGTTATTTGGAATTAATGTTAATTTAATTGTAAGATTTGAATTATGTATGTGTATTGACAAAAATTTAAGTATAAACTAGAATTTTACTATTTATTTGAAAATAATTATGTTTTATGATCCATTATGGAAATAAATTAATTTTTGGTATTTAAATAAGCTTTACGATTTTTGGCAATTTTAAACAAAATTGTTTTATTTTATTTTTATTGTGAATTGTGGCTCTCGGTTGGACATTTAGTGTAGTTCGGGAGGCCCAACCTGATATTTGGTGTTGTGAGAATATTCAAAGTGTGTTTTTTGTGTAGGAACGACTTTACTTTTAGTAGAGAGATATCCATTTTATAGAGAAGACTCTGCTGAATTTTTGATAGATTTCTCATAAAACGTGACATCGATATGTGTTGAATTTCTAGTTTTAGTTGAGTTGTCTTTGGTCGAGTCAGTTTCGTCAATCCTATAGTTTTCATAATTTTGAGAATTTTCATGAGATTATTTATTTTATTTTATGAATATATTTTAAATAAATATTATTTATTTTAGAGAACTCCGAGACTCAAGCTGTAGCACCAAGGCAACAAAGAACGCGACGTCCGACACGTTCAACCTGTGAGTTAATTTTATGAAATGTGTGTTGCGTGTATTTTCATTATATTTTTAAGTAATTAAAAATAATAAAGAATTGATTATATAATTGATTTATGAATATATTTGTATTGTCATATGTATGATCATTTCTTCTACATTTATGAATAGTAATTGAAAGCATGCTTAAAGGAAAACTATTTTGTTATGTTTTATTTAATTATTATTTAATCATTTAATTATCCATTACTTAATGATTTATTTTATTTTATTTTATTATTTATAATTCAAATTGATTTGGAGATAATGGCAGAATGTGCTACCTGGTGGGTGTCACTAGGACCACGTACGCACGAGTAAGACCCCAGTATATATGTAAAATGTGAAATGGGCTTGGTTGAGCATGTGCTCTCATGCATGAGTGAATGGTTAGAGTTTGGTGGAGCTAGTGCTCTCGGGCTAGAAAAAGGAATGTAACTTGGTTGAGCTTGCTCTCGGGACATCAATATGGGACAAGTGAAATGATTGTGGCAGTAACTCGATTCTTGGGACGACAGTCACTTAGATTAAAGAAAGCTGAAAGGCTATTAGATTAATGGTTTAGGTGTTCTACCAAGTTTTCCACTAAAATAATTATTTTATATATTTTCATATGGGGATTTCATATTAAATTGATTTAAGGGTTATAAAGAGATTTTATATAAATATTATCAAGAAAAGCAAAAATAATTTTAATGATTATAATTACTTTATTCTAATTTATTTTAAAAAGGGTTTTAACAAATGGTTTACAACCAGCATGTATTTTATAAAAATTGATTCACTCAGTGAGGTCTAATTCCCCTCAACTTATATTTTTCAGGACCTTATAGTCAACTTTCTAATGTTCCCCATTTGTGCCAGGTTTGTTCTTCACTGGATGCACTACGTATGTTGAATTGAAATATGTATTGTATAACTAAATTCTAGATACCACAGTATTTAATTAAAAAATTTGTATTATTTGTATTCTGATTTTATTTAACTTGAGATGTTGTTGTATTTGGAAAATATTTATTTTATGTATTTGGTATTTTGTACTTGTTATGATTTTATTGTTAAATAATGGTTTTATTGTTAAGAATACTAGTTTTATTTTGCAAAAAAAAAAATTAAGGCTTACTATGAGTTTTGGTTACTTTATACATTCTCATTCCCTAGTGTCAATCATGTACCTTTCAGTTGGGGTTGTGACAGAAGCTGTATTACTAGTGGAGGTCGAGTCAAAATCCCTGAGTATTAGTGGGTAGAGAGTTTATTGTAGAAGCTAATGTTGTTGGATGAGAAAATGATGAAAGCTATGTATCATTCCCAACTATATTAAAAAAGGATAGCATGGGCCTATAATATAAAGATTAAGCTAGGCAAGATCAAAGAGGGTGATTTGGTACTAAAATCACTAAGCCAATCATGACTGACCCATAGGGAAAGTTCAACCCAAATTAGGAGGGTTTGTTTCTAGCGAAGAAGTTATTTTTCAAGGGCATAACTATTATATCTGATTTGGAAGGAAATGAGTTTAGGGAGCCTATCAACTTAGACAAACTTAAGAAATACTTTCTGTGAAGTCTCGATAGGGAGAAAATCTCAAAGATAGGCTTTTTAAGCAAAAGTTAGAGACAAAAAATAAAAAAGACAAAAAAGGGTCTTGTTGGATTAAAAACCTTGAAAAAGGCGGTCTAGACAAAAATTAAGGACATGTAAAAGGAGAGGGAGAGCGAGAGAGAGAAAAAAATAGTTAATTGGAAAACTAGCAGCCAATTAACAACACGAGATATGTTAGAAGCAAAATGCATAGTCATCTTGTGCTTAAATTAAATGGAATGTATTGCCTTAGTTATTGTTGAATGTTGCATTAAATTTTTATTACAAACTTTATAAGTAAAATGGAAATCCCATCTAATAAAAAAAAGGGCAAATGATGATTAAACTTCATAAACTACTTTTACTTTTTTTTTCTTCTATTGAACACCTTGAGCACTTAATGTTTGCAACTCTCTTGTTCTTTTATTTTTCATAAACTCATCCTTCTTTAATTTTTGCAATTGAATCCACACCTTGTATTGATCATCAGTGGATTGATCTTTGTTGTAGTCAATGTGCCTTTGCATGATTCTACAAGGTTAGGTCGTAAATAGGTTGTCCAGAAAGTTCTCATAATGGGGTCCCGGTTTGAACTCATGCACTAGTCCCATGATTAGCTGCTTCTATCCATATTGTTGGTAAAAATGGGTCAGATTGTAGAAAGTGGCAAAATGAAGACCAGCTGTAGGGCCATAATGGGTATAGGATTGAACGATCACTGATGTAGCCTCTACTATGGGCACGTCCATTGAATCATAGTATCAAGAAATATGGACAACTTGCTCTGAACATCTTCTGGTATGGGATGGAGTCTTCTAGTATGGGAATCCTTTGCTTTGTAATGTGCAATGTCTTTGGGAGGCTCAAGAATCTCAACTTTTCATAAAGCCATGCTTGAAAGTGGTGAAAATGATGAATGGGAAAATGACAGACAAATAGGAAATAAAGAAAAGATAAGAGAAAACTAACCTCCAATAGTAATGGACTCCTAGAGAATTACTTGGTTTCAGGGAAGTTATCTAGTCCAATGATGGTTTCCGCTAGAATGAGGGGAAAAGGATTGAGTCCGGCAACCTAATCCAAGATGTGAAGAACTTTTGAATCGTAGTTGGTGGAAGAAGAAATGAGCAAGAACTGTGCATATAGGTAAAGAGCCATCATTCAAGGCCAGTAAACCTCCTTATCATCCATAGCTATCACAAACTCAAGGAAGGATCTTAATAAAACTTTAGAGCTAAAGATATGACGAAGGGAAGACTAAAAGGAAAGAATGAACAACCTGGCCATTTAATATTGCATAGAGTGTAAATCTAGAGGTTCAACTTGAGGGATTACAATTTGATAAGAGAAGTCCATTCAACAATACAAAAAAAACTTCAATTCATCTAGCAGGGGTCATATTTCTAAGGTGTTAAATCAAAAAACATGTTTGCTTGGATCCCAGAATCAAGCCACATCATGGAGGAAGGGAAAGTTGATCTTTCTAGTGTGCAAATATCTAAAAATTAACAAGTGAAAAGGTTGTAATCTGGCCCATAATTTACCATCTAAGCCCTTCAAGATTGGTTATAGTTGTTTTAGGCTCCTCTCAGTCTTAATTTGGGATTTTAGAGCTATATGGATAAAAAAAATAGAGAGTTAAGGAGTAGGTGTGAGTAAATATGGCTATTTTTATACAGGAAGCTAAGGATTAAAAAGGGGAATTTGCAGACCAGGCATAAAGGCATTCACTTCTTTGATTAGGCAACACCTCATCATAAAGAGGCATTATGATATCACCTCTTCACAAAGAGGCAATGTCCCAATGAAGAGGTGATCGTATCTTTGACAGTTAGTGGTACAATTCTGGTTGCATTATTTAGATTGGCTCTTCATATTTTTGGATTCATTAATGGAAAGCTTATATGATTAAATGATGACTTCATTAGAATCATGTTGTGATGATAAAAATGTCTTATTGAAATAAGCTTAAATGTTTGAATATCCAATCAAATTTAAACACAAATATCCAAAATGAAATCAAAATAATCCTGTAATAGCATAATCAAAGAATAAGGAAAAGTTTAAGTCCTAAATCTATGAAGCCTCTAACTCGATGGCTTCTGCATCATCTCCATCATGACCCCCTTAAAAAGAGTACTGTCAGAGAGGCAACACCTCATCAAAGAGGTGACACCATAATGAGAAAAAGTGATGCCTCTCCATAAAAGTGACACTTCAGTAAGTCATATAGAAGTCATCGCCTTCAGGTAAAGTGGCGATGCCTATTTGATGAGGCGATCTCCTCATCAAAGAGGCGACACCTCTTTATGTCATAGAACATGAATTAATTTTTAATATTTTCTATTTACTTGATTTAATCAACTACATTCCTATTGACAATGATGAATACCTATTTACTAATCATAACTTGATGATAATTTGTAGAAGAAAGTGATTAGTTTAAATAATAACCTCTCTAGAGGCTAAGGCACATATATGGGTGCCTAAATTCACTGTGAGCAGAATGTCATCCTGATGGAGAATCTGAGGGCTTGTAATGGACCTATAAGAGGTGTCATAGGGTCCCACTATAGAGGATTAGGGGTTTAGGCAGCATCCATTTTTAAAAGAGAATAAACGTAGGAAGGAAGAAAAAGAGAAAAGAAAAGAGAGAAAGAAAGAAAAAAAAACAAAGAAAAAGAAAAAAGAAAAGGGAGAAACATTTTTGAAACTAAAAAATAGAGAAACCAAAAGACAAGGCCTATTTTATATATGAGAAATGTGAAGAACTAGTTTAATGGCAAAATTGGATAAAATAAAAGTGATTTCTTAGGCTTGCATCCTAAGACTAATGGTTTAAGAGCTTGAGGAATTACTTTTCGGGCTTAGGTCCTAAGGCTGACGATGTGAATTTCCTATTGATTTTAAGAACAAATTGCCTCTCAGGCTTAGGTCCCGAGGATGACAACGTGAATTTCCTAATGGATTTAAGAAGGAATTGCCTCTTAGGCTTGAGTCTCAAGGCTGACAACATGAATTTCCTAATGGTTTGAAGAAGGAATTGCCTCTCGAGCTTGTGTCTCAAGGCTAACGGCATGAATTTCCTATTGGTTTTGAGAAGAAATTACCTCTCGGGCTTAAGTCCCAAGGTTAACGGTGTGAATTTTCTAATGGATTTAAGAAGGCATTGCCTCTTGGGCTTGAGTCTTAAGGCTAGTGACATGAATTTCATGTTGGCTCTGATAAGAAATTGCCTCATGGACTTGAGTCTCAAGGCTAACGATGTGAATTTCCTATTGGTTCTGAAAAGGAATTGCCTTTCGAGCTTAGGTCCTAAGGTTTATAGCAATAATTTCCTGATGGATTTGAGAAGGAATTGCCTCTTAGGTTTGAGTCCTAAGGCTGACAGTGTGAATTTTCTGATGGTTTGAAGAAGGAATTGCCTTTCGAGCTTATGTCCTGAGGCTGACAATGTGAATTTCCTGTTGGTTCTAAGAAGGAATTACCTCTCGGGCTTAAGTCTCGAGCCTAATGACATGAATTTCCTTATGATTTAAAGAAGGAATTGCCTCTCGGGCTTATGTCATGAGGCTGATAGCATGAATTTACTGACAATTTTAAGAAAAACTTAACCTCTCAAGCTTGAGTCCCAAGGTTGACATTTTAAGTTTTGAAGAATTTACTTCCCAAGTGAATCTTAGAGATCATATGTATCCTTTTATTGTTTATTTCTTTTGTTATGCATGTTGCTTTTTTCAAAAAATTTTATTGCATGAATTTAATTTTTTAAAACATCAAGGGGGCAAATTGTGGACATTCAGTTTGATCGGCCTGTAATGAAAACCTAGTGATGAGAGAATGCGAATCTTGAATGCAAGAAAGCCTAAAATCTTTTCGGGAATGGACCTAAAAGCCTAAACCCATTTCAAGCCAAAAATTTAACCTAAAATAAAGTCCAAGTAGTCCAAAAGACCAAGCCCAATACCACTTTGGCCCAAAGCCCTAACCTTGGGTCAGGGCCGAAGAGACAACATCTGACTGAAGGGCATTGACTCTATAACGCCTGCTCTAGTAAGGTGATGCCCCTTCAAAGTGGCACTGCCTCTTTACCAACCCATTTGCACATATATTAAATGGAGATTTGGCAGTAATGAGCAAGTAGATGGACCCACACATGATTGATATGAATCCCTAAATGTTAATATATGGTTTTGGGTCAGAAAAGATTATTAAAAAAGGTGTGCACATAATGGGAGATGAAAAAGGGATGTCTTATCAAGGCATGAGGGCTAAAAAGAGGCACGAGGGAGAGCACTAAAGAGAGAGCTAGTTAACAAAAATAAAAGGAAGAAAAAAAAAGGAAAAAGACACTTTTAAGGAAAAAAGAGGAGAGAAGAAGAAGGAGCTTTGGCTTGGAGATGCATTCTTAAGAAAAGAAAAAGAGAGTTCTTGCATTCAAAAGAAGGTTAGAATCAAAAATCATCTTTGAATGTTGAGTTAGGAGCATTAAATCAGTCCTAGGAAGTAAAGTCCCCCATTTTTAAAATATTTGAGTTCTTGGTCTTCTCATAAACATTTTATTTATTTGCTTTCTTGTTCATAGATCTATTGTTCTTTTATGCCATGTTTATGACATAAATTGTTAAGTTACTCGATATAGTTGTAAGTCTCAAGTTACTTGCATTTGATTTTATTTACTTAAGATTTAAGGAGACTGTAAGTTACTGTTGCGTCTGCTAGTAGAGGCATCGCCCCTTTGACTTCAAGTGATATAATATCACCTCTATGGGCGTCACCACATCATTAAAGTCCCACGCAACTTGTTTTTTTATATATATTTTCATGTTCATATGTTTCTTTTGTGTATTTCTTGTATCATCATGCTTTTATCTTTTATACAATTACTATGATATTTTTTCAATTAGATATTTTTGTGTTTATGTGTTTATGGTTTCTATTTACTCATCTTCTATAAAAAGTAACCAAAATAGCTTTCTCTTGTAGGTTTTATATATTTGTAGGAGAAAAAGGCTTTGTTAGTTGCAGGAACCCTATAATAATTTTAATCATTAAATTTTATTCTCTAAATTAGTTCTTGAATTTATTTATTTATTTTTATTGATTATTGTATAATCAAAGGTTATAACTCATTTCTCCTCTCTCCACTTCTTTGTATGTTTACTTATTTATTTATTTTTAATTTGATAAATATCTTGTATTATTTGTGATAAATATTGGGCTTATAAGTATAGAATTAGACTAATATGCAAATTCGAACTAATTTATAAAATTAAAGGAAATTACAATTGGCATAATAATAAAGAGATAATTAAATAATTAAAGTTAATAAAATACAAAACATACACAAATGCCAACCGCAAAGTTGGGTGGGCATTCAAAAAATCCATACGTAGTTTCTGAACCAACTTTCTGAGGATGACTGTTGGGAACCTCCGTGAAACTCAGTTGTTGTACAGTGTGTCCTGAATCTTATTCAAGTGGCGACTCCTTCTCCAATTTGTTCATTGAGCCTATTTTGTATTTTCTAGTAGGCATTAAGCTAATATAGTGTTATGGTCACCAAGCACTTAGGTGTGCACTAAACCTTGCCACCTACAACATTAAACTGGTATACCTGTGAAAAATGCAGAGATTTGAGGTGTTTGGATTGCTCCACCATCTCCCAAAAAAATATTGAATGAAAACATGTTTTTCAATTTTTATGCAAGTGCTACAGTTTTGTGCGGCAAACATGCAGCTAAACAAGGAGAAGAAAAAACTGAATAGTTTTATTCAGCATATAAAATTTCCATTGTTTTGTTGCTCAATCTCCACCAATTGCATAAATACACTTCTTGTTTGCAGTTATGTGATGGATCTACTGTTGCCTTCACTCTTCCTCACAATGTCAATTGCAATCACGGGCTCATTTTTTGAGAGAGCAAACGTTTTCTTTCTTTTTTTTTTTTTTGACTCTACTAACACTATCCTTTCTTATCTCCACCTTCTCTAGTTAGCAACTTTTGGTTATCCATCTCTGTAGATTATGTTATTGCTTCATCCTTGGATTACCTTTGTCAAGACAATGTTTCAATAATTTTTTTCAGTATACATTGCCAAACATAGCTTAATTTTTAGTATGAAGGATTTTATGTTTTTTTATTAACCTTAACAATTAAGTTAGTGCTGTATTGTTCCTCAATCTTGTCGTGCCTCTTCTGTTTCTTAAGTTTGCATTCTTCTCAAAAGTAGGACTCTCTGTTTGTTGCTTCAATGAATGATACTCTTGCCCAGTTCTATTAGAGTATTTGCTGTCCTTTGTATTTTATTTTTATCTATATTGTTTTATATAAATATATCCTGTCTCATTTGTACCCTGAAGTAGTAATGCAGTCATTGTCTATGTATTTTCTGCAAGTTCACAAACCACTGAATCAAGTTCTTTCGTTGCTAGTTGATCAAGAAGTTGGCCATCAGATTGAGAATCATAATTTATCTATATTGTTTTATGTAAATGTATCCTGTCTCATTTGTACCTTTAAGTAGTAATGCAGTCATTGTCTATGTATTTTTTGCAGGTTCACAAACCACTGAATCAGGTTCTTTCATTGCTGGTTGATCAAGAAGTTGGCCATCAGATTGAGAATCATAATTTAATATATATATATATATCACATTTAACAATTCATGTATTTTGTTCCCCTATATCTATGAGAATTTAAAAAATTATTCAAATTTAGAATCAAACCAAGAAAAGACCCATTTTTAGCAAAATTTACTCAACCAATGACTGCAAGGTACAGGAGTGAAAGCTAACACTATAACAAGCACATGAGCTTTGCCTTTTCACCAGAAGATAGATGGATTACTGTGCAGGTCGGATTTATTAATGAAGTGTGTTCAAGTCCAGAAAACTCGTAGATAATGAATATAATCATAGTGACTAAGGTTGAGAAAATATACTGCTAGAATTACGCATTCAGAAAGCAAGCCTAAACAATTTAGAAAGGACCAACAGAAAAATGGCTTAAGGTGAAAATTTTGGCAGCACCTTGCAGTTATAGTGGTAAGTTGATCTTCTCAGATCACTCAAAGATATCTGAATAAACTTGATAACCTCCCAATTGTTCTCCTTTGGCTCCGTCTGCCACCCTTATAATATCCTCAGTTAAGGCAAAATTACCCATTATGTCAACGTGGGCACCACTTGGGTGCCTCTGCCCTCTAGCAACTTAGCTGGAGGAGAATGATCGTGCTCTCTAATGTATATTCGACTTCCTGAAGGATTGAATCTGGTTTTCCCATGCCAAGCTTTACTGCACTTGAAGCCTACACTAAAAACAGGAACAGTCTCATCCCCATCAACACTAAAGACACTACCGTTCAAACGGGCATCCTTACCTGCTTCATCAGCTGATGTATCAATCTGAAATGGAATGTAGCACTCAGCAGCAGGAAATGCCTCATAAGCATAGGTCCTTTCTGTTGGTATGCCAACACCATACATAGAAAATATTTCCATCTCTGGGGCATTAGGTAACCTATACAACACACCAAATGAAGCATAAGTTAGTATGAAGAAAAATATAAAACAGACATCAAAGGTGCATTTCATAACAATGAAAAGATGAAAAGAAATTAAGAATCATTTCTTCATAACAGAATATTTAACATTCTTGAAGAGAATAATAACAACAGAAAACTGAAGAAGACAACAACTGCTTAGATAGTAAGTTAGAAGAACATGTTAATGGAACTACTATTTTCACTAACAAAGACAAAGAATTTCTCATGTTTAAACTTGATATATTCACTTGAAGTTCTATAGGTACAGAATTTTGCATAATTAAAGGTGGTAGATTAACTTTTATTTTTGTTCAACAGCAACAACCATGCCAATTCTCTAAATGAATCCCCATAACTACATTTCTGTACCAGTAGAAGAACTTCAAATTTATATTATACATTGAAACACTAAAGATTGAGCTTTCCATCAGAAAATTAATCACCTACTTTATCAACACAGTTACCAAGACTTAGCTTTCTAACAGAAAATTAACCTCTTATTTTCATTTTTAGAATCAAGTCACTGACATGTCCAAATATACAGACTACCAATACTAACTTACACAAATAACAAGTCCTCAGACACAATAAACCTAACAAATATACCCACATAACCCACACAGAGTATCTCCATGCTCTTCCTCATCTTCCTTATCCAGTCCTTCATCTTCATCCTTCAGCTGTGCCTTTCAATACTTTCTAGATTCAGATCCCTGCCCTTTCGACCTCGACTTGGACTTGGTACTGCTATGATTTGAGACTGACGACTTCTCCTTTGCTTGTTTCTTGCCATTCCAGTCATAACCTCAAACATCGTTGGGAGATAATTTATCATAGTAAAGAGACGTTTCCTGTCAGCTTTATCGAAACCAAATCTAGCACCAAAATAGAAAGCTACTGAAAGTAGCCAAGCATTACTGTGGACAGCAACAAGAGAAAGCCAATCTTTTTCTTCCATCCCATCTCTAGCAAAGTTAATACCTAATGCAGGCTCAAAGAGCTCCGGAGGGACTTCTTCAGCAGGTAAACTGACTTCCCATTGTTCATTGAGGAATCCATACAGTCAAAGATTCTCCTTTTCAGGATCACACTGTTGATAGAATTCTTCCGCATCAGTAGTGAGGGCTTTGATCTTTCCAGCTCTATGGCCAAGGATTCAAATAACGGTAACGGTAACGGTCGCAATCATGATCACGTGTAACGATAGCGGTAACAGACTTGTTGAGGTGATAAGTAACTATAACAGCCTATCGAGTTGAAATTTTTTTTTTGAAAAATTGTAAAATATTTGGAATCAATGTATTTTGAATGTTTTCATGAAAAAATAAGCATACAATAGTTTAATAAGTATAACTACAATACAACAAACATTAGCTATATTGTTTCCAATAATAATTATATATATAATACTATAAATCTATTAACTAATGCATTATTTCACATCATAATTATTCACAATACCATAAAGTTTATAAAAAGTACAAAACAAAAGAAATATTGAAAAGATAATATATATGAAATAACGTCAATGCCAAAAGGAGTGCCTATGAGATATAAAAAATAATGCACTTTCATCTTCATGAGAAGGGCACATATAGGCTGCAAGAGGTGCAAACAAACTATCCACAAATAATTGTTGATGTCTTATATTAGGGCTATTCATAGTTCAGTTTGGTCAGTTTAAAATATAAATTTCTAACCGAACCCGTAAAGTCGGTTTTCAATTATGAGAAATCCTAAATAAACCAAATACCATTAAAAATTATCCAAATCAATAGTATTTAGATTCCCTAAAAACCATGCTAGGGCCCTTAAAGTCCCTAAAAACCTACTCAACTGTTCTTGGGATGTACTGTACACCTCCATCCATCTCCATACAATTCAAGAAATATTTAACCCAATAAAAAAATTTTAAAAATGGAGACCTTGGAGACTAGAGAGGAAGGTGAAAGAAAAGGAAGTGAGGAAGAGGGAGAGGATGAGAAGGAGAAAAGATTTGGTGAAATAAAAAAAATGACGAGAAGTTGTTATAACTCTAAAAATTCCCAAATTCAAACTTAGAAGAACCCTAACTTCACATGTTCAAAAACAAGGATTAGTGTTACTAGTTAAATGGTGAAGGGAAAAAAAAAAAAAAAGATAACCTATTTCACCTATAAATGCCAACCATTTTTTGATGACATGGTGTCATCATGACACTATATATCATGACACCAATGGATATATGTATATTTTAGATTGTTCATGTGGTCTTAAAATGTTTTAAAATGGGCATAATACATTTATGACCCTTTGTACTTGTCATTTCTTTTTTCAGTTTGACATCTTAACTTATAGTTTTGACATTTTGACATATGAACTTGGCTAAAATGCATTAGTTTGCACTAATATAATGACATAATGCATCTACCACCTCTTTTACTTGTCACTTTTTGTCAGTTTGACACCTTTACTTTTAGTTTTTTATCAATTAAACCCTTATGATGTCGCACATATGGATTCTCTATTTCATGCCACGTGTGCTAATAGGGGTTTTAAAATTACATTTTAGTCAATTTCAGATGTCAAAATGGCAAAACTTTTATGAAACTAACAAAAAGTGATAAACACATGGGTTATCTATGTATTACACCTTTTAATATGTAAAAATTTAATTAAGAAAGGTGATTCATTAGAGTGGCAAACGGATGTGCACCTTGGTGCTCTTATCCCTTAGTTTGCGTTGTCTGAGGTTAAATGGTGTTTATGTTATGGCATAATTGAAAGTAGCCCTTTTAAGACCCATAAGATAATTATGGGAATATTCCTTTTTCTTAAGTACATGACATGAGACATCTGTTTCATTCTATAGAAGGATGAGATCAATTAAAATATAAAATTAATTAGTAAGCACTTGAGCAATTAAAGCACTTAGAAGGGTGGACTAAAGAAAAAATCAAACAGGTAAGTTGCTCATGAGTGGCCTCATGACCGTTAGCACCCCTAAGAGTAGGGCCACCAAGAAACTATTAAATTCTATCAAATTTTAGAGACCGAAATGATCCTACTCACGATTATGACAGTCAGCTAATGATCATGCAATCAAAGAGCCTTAAGTGATAAAGCATTTAATCACCCTCACATTTTAGGTCATGATCGTGACAACTCCATGTAACTCATTACTCGGAACAATCTAAGAGAAGAAAGTAACCAGTGATCCTCATGGATGGGGTCACGTTCATAAGAATAAGTATCACGATTGCAATCATGTTGTGTCACGATTGTGACAATTGTTCATAGTTGAAGTGGCATTTCTCCAACAACTATTAGTAAACTGCAACGGCTATAATTTTAAGCTTCACGATTGTGAGCATGACCGTAAGTTTATTGTAGTTAGTTGAATGATATATTACACATGATATGATTTTAGGATTAAAAATTCCTATTTTTCTAAATTAAAGCATACGTTTTAAACTATATTTGTTCGAATGATACTAAGATATAAAAAAAAAATAAAACACATGATACTTAAATACTAAAAAAAAAAATCACATAACTAGTTTTGTCATAAGAATCAAAATTGTACTTATCCCATAAAAATAACAACATAACTAAATAAGCCCATTTGAATGGACATTCTCATTAGGCCCATTTATCATCCATTAACCTTAGCCCAAAACAAAAGATTAGCCCAATGCCAAAAAAAAAGGAAAATTTCAGTGGATGACCTAGTCAATGTACATGTTTTCATTGGTGGCTGCGTTTGTTTTTTTCTTTCAGTTCTATCTTTTTTCTGTTCACAGTTAGCCTAACTTTTGCTCCTTGTTTTCGTTTCACAAAATTGGTGTTTAGGTTTTGTTTTTTCATTTTTTCATTTTTCTATAATTTTCTTTCATCTATTTATTAATTTTCGTGTCATCTTCAATTAAAATTTACAGAATGTATTTATTTGATTTGTTTATTTTAAATAATTTAATTTTATATTCTAATAACAATTTTTTTAAAATTTTAAAACTTACTATTATTTAGAATATAAAAATTAAGCTAATTAAACTAAAAATTATTCATAGTCTTCAATAATATTTATTTCATAATTATTTAGAACTTAGAAATTAAAATAATTAAACTAAAAATTACCCATGGTATTCAATAATTATTTTTTTAATAAAAATAACAGAAAAAATTATGAAATATATCAAAGAAATCATTATTTTTATTATTGATACTAATAAAAGTAAAAATTATATTTATGTTATTAATTTTATTATTCATGATGAAAAAACTGAAAGACAACAAAATCAACAACTGCAATTTTTTGTTGCTTTTATTGATTTTTGTTTATTTTATTATTTCAATTATAGTTTTCAATTATTTTTATTGTTTCTCTTTGTTTATAGTTGTTGATTTTTAAAAGATAAAAAAAATAAAAATAAAAACAAAAAAAACAATGAGATATATAAAAAAAAATCATTATTTTTATCATTAATACTAATAAAAGTAAAAAAAATTATTTATAGACTTAATTTTGTCATTAATAATGAAAAATAATTTAAACAATAAAAAAATCAACAAAAATAAATAACAATCAACAACTGACTATCAACATAAATTTTGTTGATGTTTGTTCTTTCAGTTGTTGTTTGTAGTTTTTTTTTTTTTGTTTCGGTTTGTTGATTTTTGTTGATTTTTTTTTAGCTTTTTTTTTTATGTTACAAATACATCATAAGAATTGTAAACTTATTACATATTAGTGATCAATAAATATCAAATAATGTTTTTTAAAAAAAGTTTAAAACATTTTAATAAACAAATTAAAGTAAAAAAATAAAATCCTTATCTTTAAGAATATAAAAAGAGAAAATTTTGTTTACTTATTGTTGTTACAATAGTTAAAGATAATTATTACTTGATTTAACAACAATCGAAGATGTTTAGTCCGTTTGAAAAAAAAAAGTCTTAAGATAAAAAAAATATTGAGAAAAAAATGTTGAGAATAAAATGAAGACAATACCTTAAAAATAAAAATAAAAAAAATGAGCAAAAAAAGTTGATAAAAAGGATGAAGATATTAGAAAAAAATGTTGAGAAAAAAATATATTACTATAAAAATAGAAAAAAAAATGTTTAGCAAAACAATGTTGAGAAAAAAATGAAGAACAATAGAAAAAAATGTTAAGCAAAAAAACATTGAGAAAAAAATAGATGAATACATTAAAAAAATATTGAGTAAAACAATATTGAGAATAAAATGTTAAGAATAAAATGAAGACAATACCTTAAAAATAAAAATAAAAACGTTAAGCAAAAAAAGTTGAGAAAAAAGAATGAAGATAGTAGAAAAAAATGTTGAGAAAAAAATATATTGCTATAAAAATAGAAAAAAAATGTTTAGCAAAAAAATGTTGAGAAAAAAATGAAGAACAATAGAAAAAAATGTTAGAAAAAATCTTGAGCAAAAAAACATTGAGAAAAAAAATAGATGAATACATTAAAAAATATTGAGTAAAACAATATTGAGAAAAAAATAAAAACAGTATAAAACAAAAAATTTGTTGAAAAAAAGAAAATTAATAAAATGTTAAAAAAATGTATAAAGTAAAAAAATTGAAAAAATTAGTAAAGAGGAAAAAATATTAAAAAAATAAAAATAAAACCCCAAAAATAAGGATGATTAGGGGAATGAGCTATATTTGAAATAAAAAATTTTAAAAATATATAATTTTGAAAATTTTTAAGTTCAATTGTTTTTTGAAAGTTTTTTTTTTTTTTTATATAAAAACCCAAAAGAAAAGGAAAATCATAACGAATGTAAAATTATGTCATACTATAAGTTCAATCTTAAATTCTAGTTTAATAATTAACAACAAAGTTAAAATAAACACAAAAATAATTTAAATCGACATCACATATTATTATGGACATAAAAATTAAGCAAGTCAACATATATCATCACTCAACTCATGATTCAAGAATCACTCTCGTTCAGGATCTGTCTTTCTATCTTCATCAACTTTCAGTTTTCTATTGTTTTTTTAGCATAGCTATGTTCACAACATAACCACTTTGAGCAATAAAAAAATTGCTAACCATTGAAGGTGTCCATTAATGGTAGCTTTATCCATGAATTCTCATGGGACTAAAGTGAGCACCGGATAACGCAATCTGAAATATTTCTGTGACATCAGTTTTCTACCAGAACTTCTGTTTGACTATTCTTAAGCTTTGATGCTTGGATTTTCGATGTTCGATGTTCGTTTGGAGTTCATGCTTGGATATCCAAGGCTTCGGTGCTTGATTTGCAATCTGAGCTTCGCTTCTGCCCTGCTGTTGCATTATTCTCTTTTTATTTTTATTTTTTTTTGCTCATGTTCTTTTGATTTAGAACTAATTCCAACATTGGGCTCGGGCCTTGGCTTCTTGAAGTGTTCTTAGATACAGTTGACATGTTTCTTCATAGGTGGACTTGAGAGCTTAATAATCTCTTTGCGGCGGCTCACTCAAAGGATGTAATTATTACTTTTTTTTTTGCATTGCTCTTCTTACTCTGATTGATATCCTTGGAACTGCCCTTTTATTGTAATAATTCTTCACTTCACTGCTGGCTTGAGAGTTTTATTTTTTGCCCCTTCAAGATCAATATCTTTTTGTTTTTTTTAGCTCAAGAGAGATTGGTTGATTTAACGATGAAGTACCTGTATTCTGCGTGATATCTTTGCTGTATCTTTTGCCTCATGATATTGACTACCTTCTGGTGATCTCTTGTCGTCAAAAAAAAGAAGATGCTTTTGCTTCTTTATCATTCTTTTCAAAAGACCGATCACAATATCAATCTTCTTACTGATGCAATTCACAGTGATCAAGGTTTCAAGCATAACAATCTCACAAAACCTGTTAAGTGAATTTTCCAGTTCTTCAATATCCTTCATATAACAAGTTTTTTGAACCATGTACAATGAGTTGCCTCCCCTTTGCACAAGATTCTGACCATCACTGATTTGCTTTCATAATTTTCCATGTCATTACCTCTGCATTTTTATGCAAGTTCATTGAGCTTTTAATCCTTACTACAATTTTCAAAACCTGTGAATCTTTCGCAGGTTGTCTTGTTTCTCATGAAAATTTGCTGGTGTCGATGGTATGATTTTTTTCTGAATTAAACGGCAGAAATTTTTCCAGAATTAATTCGGTGATGACGATGATGAGCTCTTCCTTTTATAGTTTCTTTTATAGAAAGCTTATATTTCTTATCAAAAGGTTGCATATTTCAGCCAAAGAAATTAACGGCGTGAACTTCTTGGTGTAGTTCGACTTTTCTGGATCCTTACAAATGAGAACTAAGACAAACTATATTCTGAATTAATAAAGATGGGCAGCTGTTCAATGGTCTTTACATCGTCCGGATATCAAATTCGGTGCCAAAGAGTATCAAATTCAGATGCTCCGAGAAAATCTACAAAAAGAACAAAATGAGTCTACTTTTTTTTTTGGACTTCGAGATCGCCTTTGAAGAGTACCAGTAGATGTTATCCAAATATACTCGGAATAGCAAAACTGTTGCGCCTGAGCATAAAAGCCATCTTAGGATCTCCCTCGTTTATTGCTTGATGATATTGTGCCGACTAAGTGATGACTTGAGTATCTCCAATCGCTCCATGATGAAGTTCACGTCACACTTTATGAATGGGACCAGCTTAGGAAGTCAGTTGAAAGTTATAGCCCAGGAGTTTATACAGGCAACATAGAGGAATAAACCTTTCAATTTATGCACAAATTTGACAAATTACGATAGTTGCAGTTTCGTAATTTTGGGCAAGTTTTAAGTATTCGATTTGAGCGATTCAAAAGGTTGATTCATGTGGAAACAGGCCAACGGTTCGAAATCACGAGCTTTGCTCGTGAGATCTGTTGCTTTTCGGCCAAATTCTATCATTTAGGCCCTTAAACGGGCAATTTTGTGATTTCCTATTTTTAGGGTTTTATTTTCCTATTTTTGTTTAGGGTTGTTTGAGGATTTACTATTTAAGCTTTCCTTGTATTGTTGGATGGCAGTTTTATGATAATTTGAATTTTCTTTTATTCATCCAAAATTTCTTGAAATTTTGATGTCTATAGCCTAAATCACTATAGAAGATCGTTTATTGGCAGTCGTGCACGATTCAACAATATTCGATTATTATTATCCACCCTTCTGCTACGTCAGTTTGGTATTAGAGCTGTGCTCCTCGGACAAGATGTCTCACAGAATACAACAACAGCAACCACAACTACAACGTGTAGAAGAGGTTTATAAGTGTGATGATTTACATCGTATCGAGCAGCGAATGGAGCAGATTGATTAACGGATTGACACCCTAGAGGAACAACTCACGACAAGGATGGAGGAGTTATTGTTAGTCAATCGAAATAGGGAGCAGCGAGAACAACTGAATCAGGATTTAAGACGAAACCCTAATGTTGATGACCGAAGGAATCCTTTTGCTGAAGGAAACGATGATGAAGATGACGATGGTGATGGTGATGGGTATTATAAGAATCCCCATAGACATCAGCGACAGCATGTAGAGGTTAATGACAGGCGACGATGGGAAGCTGGTATACAAACTGAAATACCTGAATTCTGTGGTACCTTACAACTCAAAGAATTCCTTAATTGGGTGGCCACAGTAAAAGAGGTATTGGACTTTAAAGGGGTGCCAAAAAATCACCGAGTACCATTAGTGGCAACGAGGTTCCGAGATAGAGCAATGGCTTAGTGGCAACAAACCAAACAAACCCGAGTTAGGTTGGGGAAGTCCAAAATTATGACTTAGGAGAAGATGAAGAAATAATTGCGTGCTGCATTCCTACCTTATAATTATCAATGTTTATTGTATCAAAGGTTACAGAATTTAAGGTAAGGGGCCCATTCAATTGATGATTATACAACTGAATTTTATCAATTGATCGCTCAGAATGAGGTGCATGAGACAGAGGACCAATTGGTGGTGAGGTATATTAGGGACCTAAGGGAACAAATCAAGGATACAGTGAACATGTTTGATCCTATGTTTATTTCTACAGCACACTAACAGGCCTTATAAATTAAGAGGAGGCATCTGTGTGGTTTTGTGCATAATATTGGGCAGGGAAACACGGGAGGAGGAGCTGTTGCAAGTCGTCCAAGTGGTGGTGTGACCACTGGGGCTACCAATAAACTAGCAACTGCAATAAGGCCAAACAGTATTAAGTGTTTTTCATGTGGCAAAATAAGGCACAGGCAGACTCACTATAGAAACAGGGAAAAAGAGCCATGTTTACTGATTTGGATGAGCACCATAATGAAGAGGAGGTTGCAGACTTGATAGGGGACCCAATATTTGATGCAGATACAGGGCATGAGGAGATCATGACTGGAGATGTAGACACAACATTGGTTGTGCAGAGGTCCTGCCTAATGCCAAGGGTTGTTGATGAGGAATGGCTGCGAAATAATATCTTCCACTCTACCTGCACTATTAAAGAGAAAATTTACAGGTTTGTGATTAATAGGGGTAGCTATGAGAATATAATCTCAGTAGAATTAGTTCAAAAATTAGGAATTACGACTGTTAAGCATCCTAAGCCATACAAATTGGCATGGTTAAAAACAGGGGGCGAAGTAATAGTTTTGAAATGTGCCTTAGTGTCCTTTTCCATCGGGGCAAAGTATAAGGATGAAATTTAGTGTGATGTGATAGCCATGGATGCATGTCATCTATTATTGGGGTGACCGTGGAAATTTGATAAAGGCATGATTCATGACAGAAAGGCTAACACCTACAGCTTTATGTTTGAAGGAACAAAAATAGTGCTAGTCCCTAAGAAGGATTTTGAACAATTTAAAACAATGCAAGGTGAAAACAAGAGCTGTGTTAATTTATTAACCCTGTCCCAATTTGACAAAGTAGTGCAGCAATCTGAAATTATTTATGTCCTATTCAGGAAGATGGTGGATAGGGAGTTGATGGTTCCTGATGTAGTTTTACCACTTCTGGAAGAGTTTAGTGACTTGTTTCCAAAAGAACTACCTAAAGGGTTACCTCCCATTCGAGACATTCAACACCAGATTAACCTTGAACTAGGGGCAGCTTTGCCAAATCAACCACACTACTGGATGAGTCCCAATGAGCATGAAGAACTGAGGAGACAAGTAGAAGAGTTGTTGGGTAGGGGATACATTCGTAAGAGCTTGAGTCCTTGTGTTGTACCAGCCCTTTTAACGCCAAAGAAGGATGGTTCTTGGTGGATGTGCATAGATAGTCAGGCCATCAATAAAATAATGGTTTAGGCCATCAATAAAATAACGGTTAAGTATCATTTTCCTATTTTTAAACTTGATGACTTACTTAATAAGCTTAGTGGGGCCATGATTTTCACTAAACTGGATTTGAAGAGTGGCTATCATCAAATTTGGATCCGAGTTAGCGATGAATGGAAAATAGCCTTTAAGACAAGAGAGAGGTCGTATGAGTGGTTAATGATGTCGTTTGGGCTGTCAAATGCACCAAGCACTTTTATGCGTGTTATGAATTAGCTTCTAAGGCCTTTCATTGGCAAGTGTGTTATTGTGTATTTTGATGATATTTTGATTTATAGTGCTAACCCAGATGAGCATTTGCAGCAACTACGGGAGGTCCTAACTGTGCTGCATAAAGAGAAGTTCTACATTGTAGTTAAGAAGTGTGCATTTTTCACTTCTAAGGTGTTATTTCTTGGCTATATTGTTTCTGTAAAGGGGTTACAGGTGGACAAAACAAAGGTTAAGGCTGTGAAACATTAGCCAACACCTACAACCATAACTGAGGTAAGAAGTTTCCATGGATTGGCCTCATTTTATAGGAATTTTATTCTGCATTTTAGCAGTATTATGACACCTATCACTGATTGCATGAGGCAGGTTGGGAAGTTTGTATGGACTGATGAGGCAAAAAAGGCATTTCAATTGATTAAAATATGCCTTACCATGGCCCCTATCTTAGTGCTGCCTGATTTTAATCAACCTTTTAAGCTACATTCATATGCTTCAAAAGTGGGAATTGGGGTTATTTTAAGCCAAAATAGCAGGCCGATAGCGTATTTCAGTGAGAAGTTAACAGGGGCCAGAATGCACTATAGTACTTATAATGTCGAATTCTATGTTATTGTGCAAGCTATTAAGCATTGGCGTCATTATTTGTTTCAGAAAGAATTTATTTTGTATACAGATCATGAGGCTTTAAAGCACTTGCATCAGCAAGACAAAGTTTCTGCTAGGCATGCGAGCTGGGTGGCTTACCTTCAGAAATTTACTTTTGTTGTGAAACATAAGTCAGGGGTTACCAATAAGGTGGCAGATGCATTGAGCAGTCAAAAGGCATTATTAATCCAAATGACCATTGAGGTACCAAGTTTTGAATCCTTTGCAGAATTACTTGAGACCGATCCATACTTTTCTGTTATTTTGGATAAGATTAAAACAAGCGAGCGAACAAATTACTTAGTGCATAATGGATTTTTATGCAAGGGCAATCAGCTATGTATCCCAAACTGTAGCTTGTGTTTGAAGATTCTTCAGGAATTGCATAGTGAGGGACATGTCAATCGAGATAGAATTGTGCAATTGGTTAAGGCTCATTATTTTTGGCCTACCATTCATAAAGAAGTAGAGAGGTTGGTGGGGAGGTGTCAAATTTGTCAGGTTTCCAAGGGAGCAGCATCTAATACAAGTCTTTACATGCCTCTGCCAGTTCCTTCTCAGCCTTGGGTGGAACTAAGCATGGATTTTGTGCTAGGATTACCACGTACATAGCGAGGTAATGATTCTATCTTTGTGGTAGTTGATCAATTCTCAAAGATGGTGCATTTTATACCATGTAAGAAAACAACAGATATTGTTCATATAGCTCAATTATTCTTTAAGGAAATATATAGGCTACATGGTTTGCCTATGTCTATCATGTCAAATAGAGATACCAGGTTCCGTAGTCATTTTTGGCATAGTCTGTGGAAGATGGTGAATACACATTTGAATTTCAGTAGTGCCTATCATCCACAAATAAATGGACAAACAGAGGTGGTGAACCGATCCTTGGGTAACTTGTTGAGATGCCTAATGGGTGAACCTATGAAGAGTTGGGATCAGAAGCTGTGTCAGGCAGAGTTCGCCTATAATCATACAGTCAACATGAGTACTGGATTCAGCCCTTTTACAGTAGTGTATTCAGTTGTGCCTAGGGGACCCTTAGATTTGATTCCTCTTCCAGCAAAGACAATAGTAGATGGCAGGGTAGCAAGTTTTGTTAATGGGTTATAGGAGGTTCATCAGTCTATCCATTACCACCTGGTACAGGCTACCTCCAATAATAAATAGGTTGCTAACAAGAAGAGGCAACATGTCGACTTTGATGTGGGGGATTTTATGTGGGCTGTTCAGACCAAAGATAGGTTTCCTGCAGGTGAATACAACAAATTGTCTTCCAAGAAGATTGGACCAGTGTAGATCATCGAGAAGATAAATCCTAATGCCTACAGATTGAAGCTAGCTAGTCATGTTTGGACTACGGATGTGTTCAATGTCAAGCACTTGGTTCCTTTTGCAGGTGATTCATTAGACGAGTTAGATTCGAGGGCGAAATTTGTGCACCCTGGGGAGAATGATGCAGGCAATATAGAGGAACAAGCCCTCCAATTCATGCATAAATTTGACAAATTACGATAGTGGCAATTTTGTAATTTTGGGCAAGTTTCAAGTATTATATTTGGGCGATTCAAAAGCCTAATTCATGTAGAAATAGGCCAACGGTTCAAAGTCATTAGCTTTACTTATGAGATCCATCGCTTTTTAGCCAAATTCTATCATTTAGGCCCTTAAACGGGTAATTTTATGATTTCCTATTTTTAGGGTTTTGTTTTCCTATTTTTGTTTAGGGTTGTTTAAGATTTACTATTTAAGCTTTCCTTGTTATTGTTGGTGGCAGTTTTATGATAATTTGAATTCTCTTTTATTCTTCCAAAATTTTGTGAAATTTTAATGCCTATAGCCTAAATTGCTATAGAAGATCATTTATTGGCAGTCGTGCACAATTCAACAATATTCGATTATTATTATCCCCCCTTCCGTTACATTAAGAGTACCTAACTGTTCCTCAAAATGCAATGTCCCATGTGTTGGTGTTAGATACTCAATGTATCTTCCTCATGTGGTACTCAAAACATTTTTTTTTCAATTGTTACTTACGTGAAATAACTAGAGAAAAGTTAGTTTAGTTGACTGCTTGAGTTATAGAGCTAGGTTCCAACAAGCAATATTTACTCAGAATTTAATTCGATTTTCCTAACTTTTGAATAAGACGAGCTAGGTTTTCACAGACGGTGCCATTTGATAACTCTGAATCATATCTTTGCCTGTGGAACCTGCATCAATGAGAATAATGGGTGAAGGGTAGGGTTTCCTCCGTAAACACTTTGAAGATTAAGTTAGTATATGTATTAGGAAAATAATAATAGAGTAAATAGAATAGAATAAAAGGATATTGGATGAATATGTTAAGAATATGAAATCGAGAAAAATAGGGTTGAGGGAATAGTTTTCTTCTTATTTCTTTTTCCATAATACAAAGGTATGTATAGTATTTACATACATCTATCTTTAGTAATCTAATCACTAACTTACATAAATCAATCCATTGATTTCCTCCTTCAATCTTCATACTTCCTAATTCATATTTATTCTATTCATATATTCAACACTCCCCCTCAAGTTGGTGCATAGATATCATCAATGTCTAACTTGCTCAATGAGCCATAGAACACCCGGCTTGAGATAGCTTTTATGAGTACATTTGCTAATTGGTCTTCAAATTTTACAAAAGGAACTTTCACTATCTTTGCTTTAAGTTTCTCTTTGATAAAATGCTTATCTACTTCCATATATTTAGTCCGGTCATGTTGAACCAGATTATGAGCAATCTGAATAGCTGCTCGACTATCATAGTATAAGTTCATCTCTATTTCTAGAGGATAAACAATCTCACTCAATAAATTTTTAATTAGAGGAGCTCACATAATCCTTTTGATATACCTCTAAACTCCACTTCCGTACTTGATAAATCAACCACTTTCTATTTTTTACTTCTCCAAGTGATAAGATTACCCTCTACAAAGGTGAAGTATCTTGATGTCAACTTTCTATTCGAGCTTCCTGCCCAGTTAGCATCTGTGTATCCATCCATATTTAAATGATTGTGCTTTCTAAACATAAGTCCTTTTCTAGGTAATGATTTTAGGTACCTTAAAATTTGGAATACTGCCTTCAATTGATCTTTACTCGGATTATGCATAAATTGGCTTACCAAACTTATTCCATATGCAATGTCCGGTCTAGTATGAGACAAGTAAATTAGCTTCCCTACCAGCCATTAGTACTAGTCTTTATCTATTGGTGTTTGATTCATCAATTTGTCATTTTGAGCAATGGGTGTGTTTGCCGGTTTACAATTGAGCATTCCAGACTCTACTAATAGATCCAATGTATATTTCTTTTGGGAAAGGAATATGCCTTTTTTTGACTGAGTTACTTTAATTCCTAAAAAGTATTTCAAACCCCCAAGGTTCTTCATTTCAAACTCACATGCCAAGTGTCTTTGTAGATTTAAGATTTCCTCCTTGTCATTTCCTGTTATAATCATATGATCAACATATATAATCAAGGCTATTATTTTCCTATCCTGATGCTTTAGGAATAGGGTATAATCCAAGTTACTCTGCCTGAACCTGTGTTTCTTCATTACTAAGCTGAACCGACAAACCATGCTTATGGGGACTTCTTTAGACCATACAGTGCCTTTTGCAATTTACACACACATAAGCTTGTGAGGTAGTGAAGCCCGACTGAATATTTATGTATACCTCTTCCTCTATATCTCCATGTAAGAATGCATTTTTCACATCAAATTGATGAAGAGGCCAATCTAAATTTGTAGTGAGAGATATTAACACTTTTACTATGTTTAACTTTATAACTAAGGAGAATGTCTCTTAGTAGTCAATTTCATGAGCTTGAGTATACCCCTTTATGATGAGTCTTGCTTTATATCTTTATATAGATCCATCTACTTTGTGTTTGATAGAGAACACCCACTTGCACCCCACAATTCTTTTTCCCTTTGACAGCAAAATAAAAGTCGAAGTGTTGTTCTTTTGGAGAGCAATCATCTCATCCTTTATGGCTTGAGTCCATTGAGATTCTATTAATGCCTCTTGTACATTATAAGGAACACACTCAATATAGAGCTTATATGCAAAGGCTTTTAAAGGTTTTGAGAGTCTCTGAGTAGATGCATGTTGAGCAATAGAATATTGGTTTGATGGCTTTCCCTGATTATGTCTAAAAGGTAATTTATGAATAAAAGAATTTAAATTTGAAAGAGATTTTAAATATTGTACCTTTAAAATATTCTCAAGAGATAGATCACTTTAGGCTGCAAAAGGAGGGATTTTTGAGTTTCCAAGCTCGATTTGATCTTCGCTAGTATACTCGGACGCCGAGTTTCCATTTCCTTCATCATGCTTAGAGTTTTCACCAATATACTTAGACATCGAGTTATATTTCCTTCACTATACTTGAAGTTAGATTTTGAGTTTCCACCTGTTTCCTTATTATGCTCGAAGATGGATTATGAGTTTCTACCCATTTTCTCAATATGCTCGAAGTTTTATGTTGATCCCTAACTTAGCTAGTTTTCTAATACCTAGTTTATTTCTTTTCTAATACCTTGAAGAAAAGAATGAGAATCTTAGTGTATGAAGAACATTTTAAATTCCTGAAATGTGACATCCAGTGTGGTGTATAGGCACTAAATAGATTTTAAATTCCTGAAATATGACATCCAGTGTGGTGTATAGGCACTAAATAGTAGGACTAAACACCAATACCCATTTTTATGACCTCCATAGCCCAAGAAAACACTCTAGACCGCATAAGGATCAAGTTTGGTCCTTTGGGTTTTAGGGAGGTAAACATAAGCTACTAATCCAAATACTTGAGGTGGGAGCATTAGAATTGAAGGTAAGTGTACATACCGAGTACGTGTCTGAATAAGAGTATAAAAGTCCAGAACCCGAGATGGTATTCTATTCAAAAGATAGACTATAGTGGAAACTGCATCTATTCAATACCTCTTTGAAGTGTGAGCAACAATTAGGAGAGCTCGAGTTGTCTTGAGTCTATATCTATTCTTCCATTTTGCAATACCATTTTGTTATAGTGTTTAAGAACATAAAGACTCATATTATAAGCCATGAGTCTGAAAATACAGTTGAAAGTCATGGTTAATATATTCCCTTCCATTATCTGAGTGAGGAATTTGTATCTTAGCTAAGTATTAAGTCTTGATCATGTTATGAAAGGATGTGAATATGTTAAACGCCTCACTTTTATGTTTCATCAAATATAACTAAGTCATACGTGTGCAGTTATCAATAAAGGTAACAAAACATGTAGAATCTGAAGCATCTAAGCATGGAGATGGTCCCCAAACATCATAGTGAAGTAATGAGAAAGATACAGTACTTTAATTCTAGCTAACTAGGTATGGAACATGATGACTTTTAGCTAGAGTACAGGTAGAACATTCAAACTTGGACCTAACTGACCTAGAGAATATGCTTGGAAATAACTGCTTCATGTAATTTAAGGATGAATTTCCTAATTGGTGATGCTACAACATGATCTGCTTGTCATTTTTACTCAATTAGTGCATAATATTTGCTTTGCTAAGACTGAAGTCATCCATATAGTATAACTCCTTTTAGTACCATGACCAATAATATCCTTTATGAGAATATCCTAAAACAAACAAAAGGTAGGATACATTAGTGCACAATAATTTAATTCCTGAGTGGCTTGTCCTACGAAGAGGAGTTTATTTAATAGAGAAGGAACTAATAAGGTTTTTAGCAAGGAAAACAAAGGGGATAGTGCAACTTTTTTGGCTCTAGTCACCAGACACATCACTCTATTGGCATTTATAATACACACTCATTTTGGTAGCGTAAATACCACTATATCTTTTTTATCAAATATCATATGGTTGATTGCCTCTGAATCAATAATCCAATAAGTTGAAGTTCCCTATTTAGAATAATATAAGCCAGTGTTACCTAAACCATTAAGAAGCTCAATTGTGATAGTGGGAGAGTCATTACTCATCACTAAAGATAGCTAAGACTCGATAAGTGTTGATCGACTTGTGGTATGTGCTGCTTGTTCAGTATTCTTACAATATCTGTTTCATGTTTCTTTTTCAAATCTTGCCACCACTCAGAATACCCATGTAGTTTGAAGCAGGTTTCTCGAGTATACTTGGGGTTCCCACAGTGGGTACACCCTTCTTTAGCTCTCTTTATCTTTTTCTTTCCACTATTCATGGATGATGATCCAGTTCTCAACATTTGGAGACTCAGTAAGTGAGCCTTATATCCTTTAGAGACCATTACAACACTTAGTATTGTCTTAATTTCAATTAGCATAATAGCTTGTCAGATATCTTCCTTTTGGACTTGAGCATATACTTGTTTAACCATAGGGAATGGTTAGCTATGTAGTACATCACTGTGAACCTTGTCTAAACGGTCATCTAGTCAGTCTAGAAAGGTATAAACTCTATCTTCTTAAAGATTGGTGTTATATATCTATATATCCTCTATATATTTCATTAGATTTGGTCTCTAAAAATCTATCTCCCTCCATAGTCCTTGGAGATTATTGTAGTATGATCCAATGGATCCTCCAACCTGTTTTATTCAAACTACTCACCTTTTTAACTCATGGTGACATTAGCAATAATCAATCTTAATTTTAAACTTAAAAAGCTTAATTTTGAGCATTTAATATGTTTTATTTGAGTATAATTATAAGCATAGGTACAATATTACTCTTAAAGAAAGTCAAGTCAAAATTTCAGCTCAACAGTAAGCTACGACTGAAACAAGGATGCCATGGTGAGCTCAATAGTAAGCTGTGGCTGAAGTAAGACTGCTATGGTAACAAAAATTTGAGCTTAATAGTAGGCTATGACTGAAGCTCTACTTCTATGGTGACAACCCAATGGACATATTTTTGAAATTAAGAAAATAGATGTTGGGAACATAATGTGAATAGTAGGCTATAACTGAAGTTAGACTACCATGGTGATAAAAAAGTTTCTCAACAGTAGGCTACAATTGAAGCCTTGCTCCTATGGTGATAGAAAACTTCAAAAATATCCAACAAACATATTTTTTACTTCAAAAGAAAAGAGACATTAGAGATGTAATCATTGGCTCCAATAACCATATTTTCAAGCTTGATCTATATATATGTGCTCTAGAGTTATGATAATAAGAACAACACATTACATTACTCTTTGATTATCAAAAACTCTCTAAGCATTCATTAAGCTTCATTTTTCTTTTTATTAATATTCATTGTATTGATTAAGTCTTATGAGAGTTGGTTGTGTATTAGAAATAGGACTTCATCTTTATCTAATTCTTGGGATAGACTATAAGGAAAGTGAGGTGTATTTCTAGTGGAATTGGTTTAAGTTTTTAGCCATTAAAATAGTTGAGAATTGGTTTAAGACTGAGCCTAGAAACTCTTGTTTGTTTGGTTGAAGAGTTAGCCTTAAAAAACTCTTGGTTGTAAGATTGAAAAGTAATCCTCAAACTCTTATGTAATCTCAATCTTGTGAATAAGATTGTGTGAAATTGAAAATCCTAACGTAGGAATAAGTTAGTAGAGACGTAGGATTATTAAGAATCTGAACTCCTTAAATTCTTTTGTTCATTGTTCTTCCTACTCTATTCTCTTTCAATTCTTGTTTATTCCTTAAATTTGTTTTAATTTTCTAAAATTCTTCATTAACCTTATTCACCCCTCTTTAGGGCACTTTCAATTGGTATCAGAGCTTAAGTTCTAGGTACTTAGTTGCTAGAATTCAAGATCATGGGGAGTGAATTTTTTCTTTTTAATCCTTTAAACCATTATTTGATAGGAGTGACTTCATAAAGAATAAAAAAGTTTCATGCTATGAATACAAGAAGCCCAAACATATTAAAAGTGAATGTCCAAGGCTCAAGAACAAAGGTAAATGAAGAAAATAAAGGACAATAGATGTTAAAGCCAATTAGGATAACTCTTCTGAATCAAAGATGGAGGATGAGCAATAAAAAGCTGCTAACCTTTGCTTTATGGCTCTTAAAAACAAAAATAAGGTACCATCTACTTCTAACTCCTTTTGTGATGATTATTGCGATTATGATGATGATGATGATGATGATGAGAGCTCTATTGTGAGTAAACTCTTAGTTAAATGCAAAAGGTGACTTATTAAGAAGAAACATTGTAAGCATAAGTTAACTAGCTTAACTAAGGAATTCAAAAAATTGAAAAATGAAGTTTCTAATCTTGTTAAATCAAATGATAAACTAGCTAATGATTTAAAAAATTCAAATTCCTTAGAAGACCAACCTAAGAAAACAAGTAATAAAAATCATAAACTTTCTAAAGAAGTCTTAGAGCAAAAGAATTCCATTTTCAAATTCAAAAGAGGAAAAAAGAGTTTAGATAATTTACTTGATTCTCAAAAACTCTATGGAAATACTCATAGAATAGGATGTCACGACCCGAACCCAGGGGCACGTGACAAGCACTAGAGAATGGGAAAGCTTAAAGCTATCAAAACCCATAGTAAGCCTTAAAAGAAAAACGTAGAATATTTAAACTTTAAAACCTTACAATAAAATAATTTAATCATGATGCACATTATCAAACTGATTTTTCTCAATTTAAACAAACCATGTCATCATCATGTATAAATAAACATCATCAGTTATACAAAATAGTATTTCAGTACATGAATCTCAATACATATTATCTAAATTAAAATATCCAGTTATATAGTTCTCTATTGTGGTACACGGATACTAATACAAACACAACTATATATACCTACATAAGATAACCGGTGAAGAAGCTACTCGGTGTAGAGAAGTAAGCCTAATAGAAGACTCCCAATCTCCTGAAAAAAATAAATTAAGGGGCGTCAGACCTTACTGAGTAAGCTAATAAAATAAATGAATGCGGTTTGAAAATCCCCTTTAAAATAGGTTTTTTATGAAAATAATATATTTATAATTTTTATTCAAATTCCTTGATATATATATAAGGAACCCATATTTCAAAGGAGGAATAAATTTTAAATGCTTTTAAAACCTTAAAGTATAAAACTAGGTAGAACCCTAGTTCTCAATTTAATATCCACTTGGCTCACTTATATCCAAGACTGTTGGATCTCGAGAGCAAAACATCACTAGGATGCACAACCGCAGTCACATCACTTAATCCAATATCATTGGCGGTGTCCAAGAGTAAAGCATCACCAGACCATCGACCCTAATGATTTAATAAATAAGATCCAAATTATTACTGGTGGTGTCTGATTGTAAATCATCACCAGACCTTCAGCCCCAGTATTTAATCAATAAAATCAAATATTTTACTGGTGTGCACACGGTCCTAATGAAACTCATTAGGTAGCCAATTTTACCATAGTTTTTTTAAAATAAATGAAGATAAATAAAACAAAGAAAATTACAATAAATAAAAAAAATAAATCAACTATAAATTAATTCATGCAATATAATATAAAGAATACCGACTTGAATCTCATAAATTTAAATTCATAAAAAATTTATGTATCTAATTTGAAAACCCAACATGCAAATCAAATATTAACTTATAAGATGAAGGCACTCCTCTGATACGTCATGTCCGACCTCAACTAGTAGATGCTACCAGAGGGGTGGCTAAAAGACAGAAAATGAAATGACTATCAAAAAACAGAAACCCTAACTTCTAGAATTTTTAAAGAAGACTCGACTCAGAATTCAAAACTTAGGATTAACCCGATGTCATATTTTATGAGAAATGTATCGAAAATTCGGCAGAATCTCCTCTGTAAAATGGACATCTCTTTACTGAAGTAGAGTCAATCTTGCAAGCAAACACACTTCTAAACTTCACACAAACTTAACACCTCAGGTTGGGACCCCGAACTACATAATTCCCAACCGAGGTTCACAACACGCAAATAAAATAAATAATAAATAATAATATTTTAAAATCCATAAAAATAATTAAAATGCCACAATATAATTTATTTAAATTAGAAAACACCAAATATAAGTATTTTTCACAACAATTAATAAAAATCACAAATAATTAATATAATTATATAAAAATCCAATTTTTCCAAATATTCAAGATAAAATAGTCATTTTTACATTTAATTATTCAAATAGCTTAATTATATCATAATAGTAATTTAAAGTCTATTTAATTACCAAAATAGTAAATAATATATTATTTGAATATAATTTTCAAAAATTAGTATTAATTAGCTAAAAATAATAAATAATTTATAAAAATTAATTTAATACCTTATAAAATTCTAAAATCATTTAAAACATAATGTTTAACTATATTTTCAACAAAATCATACAATTAACCTTTAATTCCAGAAATCACAAAATAATAATAATTCCTTAAAAATTATATAAATTCACTTAAAATTATTTTATTAATTCTAAAATTACTAACTTAAATTACTAGCACTAATTATTCAAATTTCCAACAAAAAATAATTAATTAACATAATTAACAAAAATTCAATTTATATTATTAAAATATTCAAAATAATACCCATAATTAAAATTAACTAAAATTATTTAAAATCAACTAAGTACATATATAGATCAACTCCAAATTAACCAAATATTAAAAATATATTCTGATTAATTAAGCAAATATTATATTAATTAACCAAAAATTAAAATAAACACAATAACTGTCACAACCCAAAACAGGAGTCATGACCGGCGCTAGGGAACGGGAATTCTTTCGAATCCGGAACCCGTAGCAAGCCTAAAAATAAATTAAATATGCAATAATAACCATAAAAATATAATATGCAGCGGAAAATAAAAATCATAAATATTACAATATCATCCATATCAACTGGATTCAATTCAAAACTCATCACATCACATATATAATCTCATAAATGTATAATCTTTATACAAATCCAGTTTTAACATAATACATCTCTTTAAAACAAATACATAAAATCCAATACTTTAATTTACAACTACTGAAAATCACAACTACTGCAGTGTCTAGATAAAATAAATAAGACTCAAGTAGACATTTTACATAAAGAAGCCGGGGCGGAAGAAATCCGGCATATTGACCTGCTACTGAGGTCTGAAGAAGTTGACTCTCCTGAAAAATAGTCAACGGAGGGGAGTCAGACCTCACTGAGTGAATTACTATAATATATATACATACACTCTAAGTGATAATGCATACAGTCAAAAGTATATGAGTAATATGTATATATACAGGCAAGTTCATACAGATGCAGAAAAATCGTTTTATATATTTTGTCTGAAAATCAACTTTCATGAAGGATCACATAGAACCCTAGAATATCGCAACCTCAGAAAAATAGTGTTAAACAACATTCTAGCCATACAGGCTCACTGATTCTAAATATATCCACTTAATCCATATGGACAGTAGACTGGCCCCGATACACTAAGTCAACCGAGCTCCAGCAGTCTGACTGCCAGTGTGATTGGCCCCGAGACACTTGGTCAACCGAGCTCCAGCAATCACACCCCAAACCACATCTCACACATATCGATAATCATATCAAATCAATATCCACAAATAGTCAGTAATAAAGCCTAAATACTATAGGCGTACCGGTACGTACTCGGTCCTAGTGCTGCCCACTAGGTAGCACGTTCTATTGATATCCTTCATTAATAATTAATAAAACATTCATTCACAAATACATGATGCATGAATTCAAATAAATCAACAATATAAACCATATATATACCGAAAATATACCAAACATAAACCAGGTATATTTTGAGTATATATATGTCAAATAAATCCAATCAAATCATGAATTAAACTAAAAATATATTTAAAAACATTTTAAATATATTTTATTAACAAAACATGTATATAATTTATTATATACCAAAAATATACTTGAATATAAATCATGTTATTTATGCATATTTAGTCAAAATAAAACATGCATTTTCTAAATCATGCATCCTAAGCATATATATATAATATAGTAACTCACCTAATGCGCTCCACGAGACAGGTCCGACGGGCCTGGTCCACTAACCCTCGGTCTCGGCGCAACTAAACAAGAAATAATTAATCGACATCAGAATAACCCTAACAGAAATCCTAGAATTCAATCTAGAGTATTAAAATACGAAAACAGAATTAGGGTTCGACTGGATATCACGTTTTACGAGAATTCTACCGGAAATCCGGCAGAACCTCCCCTGTAAAACGGACATCTCTCTACTCAAAAGAGTAGAGCCGACCCTGCAAAGAAACACACTTCGAAAATAAACACCACAATCAATCACAACCCCTCGGTCGGACTCCAGACTACAATCTGTCGACCGGGGTCCACAAACACAGAATATATTCAAATATACCAAAAATATCCTTAAATCATAAAAATACATTTCATACGTAGAAATTACATAATAAATCTTGAAACACTGTAAAAATCGATTAAAACTCATTTTATTAGAAAAACCGTATATTAAATATATAATTGAAAATAATTCCCGGAAAATAGTTTTAATTAGTTAAAAATACTAGATATTTTGTAGAAATCATTTTTATACCTTAAATAAATATTAAAACCAATTAAATTACATTTTTAGACAATTTAGGGTAAAATTACCAAAATACCCCTATATATATATATATACCTAAATTACTTCAAAAATTCACCAAAAATCATACAATTATCCAAAATTAATTTTCTCAACATATTTATCAATAATATCAATAATTAAACTCAATTAACCAATTAAATTCAATTTAAAACACAATTAACTTAATTTTACAAAATCACATAAACTTCAATAATTAAAAATAAATACTTAGAAATTCATAAAAATTCCAAATAAATTCCTATAATTCATTTCAACACCCAATTCAACCATAAACTCCAATTTCATAATTTAAATAATTAATTTCCGAAAATTAGAAAATAATATTAAAATATTCAAAAATACCCAAAAATCCAAACAACCTCCAAAAATTCTACAAAAATTCATACATGAAGATTAAGCTACCAGGAACAACATTTGTGAAGGAAGTTTCCATGAATCATCCAAATCGAAGCTCAAAAAAATCAAAAACCAAAAGTGGCCGAAAACTTCAACTCAAAACCTAAGCAATTCTAGACCATTTTAGCTCAAACCAAAGCTAGAATAACACTCACCGGAGCTCAAGGAGAAGATAGAGACCGGCGGTGTTGAAAACGGTGGCCGGAGGAGGGAGAAATGACGGTGAGAAGAATGGTGGTGGCGTCGGGCACCCACGGGAGAAGAAGAAGAAGAAGAAGAAAAAGAAAAAGAAAGAAAAGGAAAGAGAAAGAAAAAGAAAAAGAAAGAAAAAGGAAAAGAAAAAGAAAAAAGAAAAAAAATAATAAATTTTAATAATTTAATAATAAATAAAATAATCAAATAATAATAAATAAATAATAAAATATTAGGGTAATAATAAACCCTAATTAAATAAATATACACACACATGCTTTATTTAATAATTTAAAAATATGTATGAGTTCATGCAAACCCGTCAACACATTTAAAATAATTAATAATACATTGTTTACGTGGAAATTTCCCCGAAAATGAAAGTCCTGGGAAAATTTTACGTAAAACACTGTATATAAAACACAATAATTAAAATAGGTTTAAAATACATAACAACTCATAAAAAATATCGTATAATGCATAAAAATTATTGACACTGTATATCCCGGTACAGTGTAAAAATATTTTTAAAAAAATACGGGATATTACAGTCTTCCCCCCTTACAAGAATTCGTCCCCGAATTCTAAAAAGAAGATTACAGAATCAGGAAGGAAAGAGATACGGGTAAGAAGCTCGCATCTCAGCTTCAGTCTCCCACGTATGCTCTTCAACTCTGTCGCTACGCCACAAAACCTTGACCATCGGAATCTGCTTCGATCGCAACTGTCGAACTTGAAAATCTACGATCGCCACAGGTTCTTCCACAAACGTCAAATCTTCACTCACTTCCACACTATCAGGTTGCAACACATGTGAAGGATCTGAGATATACTTCCTCAACATCGAGATATGAAATACTGGATGCACCTGTGACATACTCGGAGGCAAATCCAACCGATATGCAACAGTGCCAACTCTCTCCAGAATCTCAAACGGTCCAATATATCTCGGTGCTAACTTACCCTTCCTGCCAAATCTCATCACACCCTTCATCGGAGATACTTTCAGAAAAATGAAATCTCCAACCTGAAACTCCACATCTCTGCGCCTAGGATCCGCATAACTCTTCTGTCTGCTTACTGCGGTCTCTAATCTATGCTTGATCACGGCGACTTTCTCTGCAGCATCCTGAACCATCTCTGGTCCAGTCAAAACTCTCTCACCGATCTCATCCCAACTCAACGGGGATCTACACTTCCTTCCATACAACGCCTCATATGGTGCCATGCCAATACTGCTATGGTAGCTGTTATTATATGCAAACTCAACAAGCGACAAATGATCATCCCAGCTACCTCCCAAATCCATGACACACATCCTCAACATATCTTCCAGTGTCTGGATCGTCCTCTCAGACTGACCATTTGTCTGAGGATGAAAAGCAGTACTGAAATCCAACCTAGTGCCCATCGCTTCTTGCAACTTCTGCCAAAAACGAGAAGTAAACACCGAACCTCTGTCTGACACAATGGACACAGGTACTCCATGAAGGCATACAATATGCTTCACGTACAACTTCGCCAATCTAGCAACTGAATATGTGGCTTTCACAGGCAAGAAATGTGCAGACTTCGTCAATCTGTCTACAATCACCCAGATGGAATCGTATCCATCCTTCGAACGAGGTAAACCGACTACAAAATCCATAGCTATCCTTTCCCACTTCCACTCGGAAATAGGAAGAGGCTGAAGCTTCCCAGAAGGCTTCTGATGTTCGGCTTTCACTTGCTGACACGTCAAGCACTTAGCAACATAATCAGCAACATCCTTCTTCAATCCATCCCACCAGTATAAATCTCTGATACTGTGGTACATCTTAGTAACACCAGGATGAACGCTGTAAGCTGTAGAATGTGCTTCCTCTAGGATCTCTTCTCTCAAATCATCCACATCAGGAACACACAATCTACCACTGATCCACAACACACCATCATCATCGAGTGTGAAATCAGTGAACTTCCCTGCTCTAACATTCTCTGCAAGCTCTTCCAGAATAGGATCTCGGCTCTGAGCTGCTTTAATCCTATCCCTTAGTACAGATCGTACTTTAAACTGAGCTAACAGTCCACCTGATCTACTAATCTTCATCATCAGACCTTGATCCACCATCCGATGCAACTCCTGGATCAATGGTCTCCTCTCCACACCGATGTGAGCAAGACTACCTGAGGACTTCCTACTCAAGGCATCTGCTACAACATTAGCTTTACCCGGATGGTAAAGAATCTCGCAATCATAATCCTTCAACAGTTCCAACCATCTTCTCTGCCTCAAATTCAAATCTCGCTGCTGGAAAATGTACTTAAGGCTCTTGTGATCAGTAAATATCTCACAAGTCACCCCGTACAAATAATGTCTCCAAATCTTTAAAGCAAAGATCACTGCAGCCATCTCAAGATCATGTGTGGGATAGTTCTGCTCATGCTTCTTCAACTGCCTCGAAGCATAGGCTATCACCCTTCCATTCTGCATCAACACACAACCAAGACCAATTCTAGAGGCATCACAGTAAACTGTGAACTTATCCACACTATTAGGCAAAGCTAATACTGGCGCTGTGGTCAACTTCTCCTTCAATAACTGAAAACTATTCTCACAAGCTTCTGACCACTCGAATCTAACATTCTTCTGAGTCAAGCGAGTCATAGGGGCTGCTATCCTGGAAAAATCCTGCACAAACCGCCTATAATACCCGGCTAAACCCAGAAAACTCCGAATCTCAGTAACTGAAGTAGGTCTAGGCCACTCAGATACTGCTTCAATCTTCTGTGGATCAACCTGAATACCTTCTTTAGACACTACGTGTCCAAGAAAAGAAACACTCTCCATCCAAAAATCACACTTCGAGAATTTAGCATAAAGCTGATGATCTCTCAGTGTCTGTAGTACAATCCTCAAGTGATATACGTGCTCTTCCATACTCCTCGAATATACTAGTATATCATCAATGAAGACTACTACAAACTGATCCACATACGGTCGGAATACTCTGTTCATCAGGTCCATAAAAGCTGCTGGTGCATTAGTCAAACCAAAAGACATCACCAGAAACTCATAATGACCATATCTAGTGCGGAACACTGTCTTAGGAATATCAGCTTCACTGATCCGCAGCTGATGATAACCCGACCTCAAGTCAACCTTAGAAAAGAACTGTGCACCCTGTAGCTGATCAAACAAATCATCTATCCTCGGGAGAGGATACTTGTTCTTCACTGTCACCTTATTAAGCTCTCTGTAGTCAATGCACAATCTCAGGGTACCATCCTTCTTCTTCACAAACAAGACTGGTGCACCCCAAGGGGAAACACTAGGTCTAACGAAACCCTTATCCAACAACTCTTGCAACTGCTCCTTCAGCTCTCTCAACTCTGCAGGAGCCATACGATAGGGTGGCATAGATATAGGAGTAGTACCTGGAACCACATCTATACAGAACTCAATCTCTCTATGAGGTGGTAAACCTGGTAACTCCTCAGGAAAAACATCAGGAAACTCACAAGCAACAGGAACATCTGTGAGTGACAACTTCTCCACTGACGTATCCCTAACCAATGCCAAAAACCCCTGACAACCTTTCCTCAACAACTTCCTAGCAGAAATAACAGAAATAAGATTCTGAGGTGCTGAACTCCTGTCACCAACAAACTTAAATTCTACTTCACCAGGAATTCTAAAAATCACCTCCTTATTCCTGCAATCTACCACGGCATAATGCTGAGATAACCAATCCATTCCCAAAATAACATCAAACTCCATCACATTCAACAAAATCAAATCAGCGGGTAATTCTCTATCTCCCACGAGAACTGGACAACCAGAAAGAAAAATATCGACGTCCAAAGAATCACTCAGAGGAGTGGCAACAGACAAAGGAAAAGCCATCCTCGAAGCTTGCCAATAAGATTTAGAAGCAAAAATAGGAGAAACAAACGAATGTGTGGCACCCGGATCAAACAAAACCAAAGCATCCAGGTAACAAACAGAAAGAATACCTGCCACGACTGCATTAGATGCCTGAGCATCCTGCTGAGTCAGATGAAAAACTCTGGCCTGACCTCGACCTCCCTGCTGACTGGTAGAAGCCTGGCCAACACCTCGGGTACCTCCTCTCGTACCTCTACCACGACTCTGCTGTGGAACAAACTGAGTAGCACTCTGATGCTGAGCTGGTGGTAACTGAAATGGCACGGGTGCTGCACTAGCAATCGACTGCTGTGGGAATCGCGGAATCTGCTGCTGCTGATATCCGGGGTAAGGACACGATCTGGCAAAATGTCCTGTCTGCCCGCATCTGAAACATGTCAACGGTGTCAGATAACACGGTCCCTGATGGACTCTACCACAAGTCTGACAAACACTGGCCGCTGATCCAGAACTACGACCACTACTGCTGCTCGAAGCACCTGATCCAAATCTGAATGATCTACGCTGACCTCCACAACCATGTCTACTGCCCCGATGCACTCGCTGCTGCTGTCTCTGACTCTGCTGAGTCGAACCTCGCTGCTGACTACTCGAACCAACATGAAAACTCGAATACGGAGTAGCCTGCAATCTACTCGACTGAACTCCCAACTGGTAATAATCAGGCATCGCTCCTTGCCTAACTAACCTCAGCTCAATCTCCTTAGCTAGCTCAATCACCGACGCGAGAGTAAGACCTGCTGTAGGCATACCAGCAAAAGCTGAACCCAAACCAGTAACATATGTAGTAACAGCGAAATATTGATCTCGCATCAGATCCTCAGCATATCTACCCAGACGAAGGAACTCTCGGGTATACTCCTCTACTGATCGATCTCCACGACAAATACTAGTCAGACGGAGACGATAGCTCAAACGAAGAGGCTCTGGACAAAATCTCCTCATGAATCGCTCTCGAAACTGAGCCCATGTCATCGTCATCATATAAGGCTGGATCATCTGAATAAACCAATCCAAGGCTGGTCCCTCGACAGACAACTCAACGATCATGATCCTCTGGTACTCGGTATGAGCAGTCCGAGTCCTAGTCTCAATCGCATGCAGAAAATCTAAAGGATCAGAAGTACCATCAAAAGCAATCCTGCCAACACGGGCATAGAACAAAGCTGCCTCAGGGTCAGACATACCCTGCTGATAGGCAGGCTGAACAGGCTGAACAACTGGAGGAACAGGAACATCAAATTCAGGCTCAACAGGCTCCTCGTCCTGTAACTCTCTCTGCCTACGGCGACCTGCCGCTCCTCGAGGTCTACCCCTGCCACGACCTCTACGTCTAACTGGCGGTTCAGGAGGTAAAACCTCGTCCTGAAAAGACTCATCATCCTCGGCCTCAACGACCGGTGGAGCGACACGCGCTCGCCTCCTCATTCTGAAAAGACAAACGGAAAGATTCAGACAAAACAAACAACGGAGGAATAACGCTGAAAACTACAGCAAGGAATACTTATCAAGACATACTCGAACCTGCAGTAGTCCAACAGAAAACACAACTTTAAAACTAGGGCCACAACTCACAAAACTAAGCCCTGACACAGAACTCCACTCAGATACGAACTTCGCTCTGATACCAACTTTGTCACGACCCAAAACAGGAGTCATGACCGGCGCTAGGGAACGGGAATTCTTTCGAATCCGGAACCCGTAGCAAGCCTAAAAATAAATTAAATATGCAATAATAACCATAAAAATATAATATGCAGCGGAAAATAAAAATCATAAATATTACAATATCATCCATATCAACTGGATTCAATTCAAAACTCATCACATCACATATATAATCTCATAAATGTATAATCTTTATACAAATCCAGTTTTAACATAATACATCTCTTTAAAACAAATACATAAAATCCAATACTTTAATTTACAACTACTGAAAATCACAACTACTGCAGTGTCTAGATAAAATAAATAAGACTCAAGTAGACATTTTACATAAAGAAGCCGGGGCGGAAGAAATCCGGCGTATTGACCTGCTACTGAGGTCTGAAGAAGTTGACTCTCCTGAAAAATAGTCAACGGAGGGGAGTCAGACCTCACTGAGTGAATTACTATAATATATATACATACACTCTAAGTGATAATGCATACAGTCAACAGTATATGAGTAATATGTATATATACAGGCAAGTTCATACAGATGCAGAAAAATCGTTTTATATATTTTGTCTGAAAATCAACTTTCATGAAGGATCACATAGAAACCCTAGAATATCACAACCTCAGAAAAATAGTGTTAAACAACACTCTAGCCATACAGGCTCACTGATTCTAAATATATCCACTTAATCCATATGGACAGTAGACTGGCCCCGATACACTAAGTCAACCGAGCTCCAGCAGTCTGACTGCCAGTGTGATTGGCCCCGAGACACTTGGTCAACCGAGCTCCAGCAATCACACCCCAAACCACATCTCACACATATCGATAATCATATCAAATCAATATCCACAAATAGTCAGTAATAAAGCCTAAATACTATAGGCGTACCGGTACGTACTCGGTCCTAGTGCTGCCCACTAGGTAGCACGTTCTATTGATATCCTTCATTAATAATTAATAAAACATTCATTCACAAATACATGATGCATGAATTCAAATAAATCAACAATATAAACCATATATATACCGAAAATATACCAAACATAAACCAGGTATATTTTGAGTATATATATGTCAAATAAATCCAATCAAATCATGAATTAAACTAAAAATATATTTAAAAACATTTTAAATATATTTTATTAACAAAACATGTATATAATTTATTATATACCAAAAATATACCAAAAATATACTTGAATATAAATCATGTTATTTATGCATATTTAGTCAAAATAAAACATGCATTTTCTAAATCATGCATCCTAAGCATATATATATAATATAGTAACTCACCTAATGCGCTCCACGAGACAGGTCCGACGGGCCTGGTCCACTAACCCTCGGTCTCGGCGCAACTAAACAAGAAATAATTAATCGACATCAGAATAACCCTAACAGAAATCCTAGAATTCAATCTAGAGTATTAAAATACGAAAACAGAATTAGGGTTCGACTGGATATCACGTTTTACGAGAATTCTACCGGAAATCCGGCAGAACCTCCCCTGTAAAACGGACATCTCTCTACTCAAAAGAGTAGAGCCGACCCTGCAAAGAAACACACTTCGAAAATAAACACCACAATCAATCACAACCCCTCGGTCGGACTCCAGACTACAATCTGTCGACCGGGGTCCACAAACACAGAATATATTCAAATATACCAAAAATATCCTTAAATCATAAAAATACATTTCATACGTAGAAATTACATAATAAATCTTGAAACACTGTAAAAATCGATTAAAACTCATTTTATTAGAAAAACCGTATATTAAATATATAATTGAAAATAATTCCCGGAAAATAGTTTTAATTAGTTAAAAATACTAGATATTTTGTAGAAATCATTTTTATACCTTAAATAAATATTAAAACCAATTAAATTACATTTTTAGACAATTTAGGGTAAAATTACCAAAATACCCCTATATATATATATACCTAAATTACTTCAAAAATTCACCAAAAATCATACAATTATCCAAAATTAATTTTCTCAACATATTTATCAATAATATCAATAATTAAACTCAATTAACCAATTAAATTCAATTTAAAACACAATTAACTTAATTTTACAAAATCACATAAACTTCAATAATTAAAAATAAATACTTAGAAATTCATAAAAATTCCAAATAAATTCCTATAATTCATTTCAACACCCAATTCAACCATAAACTCCAATTTCATAATTTAAATAATTAATTTCCGAAAATTAGAAAATAATATTAAAATATTCAAAAATACCCAAAAATCCAAACAACCTCCAAAAATTCTACAAAAATTCATACATGAAGATTAAGCTACCAGGAACAACATTTGTGAAGGAAGTTTCCATGAATCATCCAAATCTAAGCTCAAAAAAATCAAAAACCAAAAGTGGCCGAAAACTTCAACTCAAAACCTAAGCAATTCTAGACCATTTTAGCTCAAACCAAAGCTAGAATAACACTCACCGGAGCTCAAGGAGAAGATAGAGACCGGCGGTGTTGAAAACGGTGGCCGGAGGAGGGAGAAACGACGGTGGGAAGAATGGTGGTGGCGTCGGGCACCCACGGGAGAAGAAGAAGAAGAAGAAGAAAAAGAAAAAGAAAGAAAAGGAAAGAGAAAGAAAAAGAAAAAGAAAGAAAAAGGAAAAGAAAAAGAAAAAAGAAAAAAAATAATAAATTTTAATAATTTAATAATAAATAAAATAATCAAATAATAATAAATAAATAATAAAATATTAGGGTAATAATAAACCCTAATTAAATAAATATACACACACATGCTTTATTTAATAATTTAAAAATATGTATGAGTTCATGCAAACCCGTCAACACATTTAAAATAATTAATAATACATTGTTTACGTGGAAATTTCCCCGAAAATGAAAGTCCCGGGAAAATTTTACGTAAAACACTGTATATAAAACACAATAATTAAAATAGGTTTAAAATACATAACAACTCATAAAAAATATCGTATAATGCATAAAAATTATTGACACTGTATATCCCGGTACAGTGTAAAAATATTTTTAAAAAAACACGGGATATTACAATAACTAACAAACAACCTAAAACTAACTAAGAATCAACCTAAAACTAACTAAGAATCAACCTAAAACTAACTAACCACTAACCCACATAACTCACCTAAACTGGAAACCAAGTGTAGGGAAGGGCTGCTAAAGGAACTACCATCGCCTGGAGCTAGAGCTGAGGCCTGTCACCAGAGTTGTAGGTGGTGGTGGCTGCAGGGCGTCACACGGCAGCAGCTGGAAGTGCTGTCTTTGCGCAAAGGAGAGGGTTAGAGGCTGGATCAGGAGGCTCTATGCAGGGACAGTAATGTAATATCCCGTGTTTTTAAATATTTTAATACTGAATCGGAATATGCAGTGTTAATAATTTTTAAATATGATATTGATATTTCATGAGCTTTCATTTAACTTAAATTGAATTTTAATTATTTATTATTATTTTAAGTACTTTACGTAAAATTTTTCCGGGACTTGCATTTTCGGGAAAATTTTCACGTAAATAATTTACTATTAATTATATTAAATAGATTTACGGACTTGCATGAACTCAAACATATTTTTTAAAATACTAAACATCGTGTATATGTATACGTATTTATCTAATTAGGGTTTAATTAATATTACCCTAATATTTTATTATTTGGTTATTAATTTTATTGTTATTTAATTATTTTTATTTATTATTAAATTTTAAAATATTAAATTATATATGTGTGGTGTGTGATTTTTCCAAGTATTTTATTAATATACTATATTAAAATATATATATTTTATTATTATTATTTTTCTTTTTCTTTTTCTTTTTCTTTTTCTTTTTCTTTTTCTTTTTCTTTTTTTCTTTTCTTTTTCTTTCCTTTTCTTTTCTTTTCTTTTTCTTTTTTTCTTCTTCCTCCTTTCTTCCCGAAACCCATCCTCCATCAACCCTCACCACTGAAAATCCCGACCACCTACCGTCGGTGTGCCGCCAGCTGCTCCGCCGCCCCTAGTCTCCTTCCTCAGCGCCGGCCAACTCCCTTCTTCCATTTTTGGCCGAAAATCCCATTTTCTTCGCAACTTACTATTTCGGACACCAAACTTTATGTTTCTGGTGTCTTTCGACTCCTCTAGCAACGGTAATCATGATTCTAGTTTTGGTTTGAGCTTAAATGGCCTTGAATTTCTTGTTTTTTGATTTTTCTCAATTTGGCTGAATTAGGTTTTTGATTTTTTTTGAATTTTTCTTATTGATTCATGAAAAGTCCCTTAACAAATGTTGATCCTAGTAGCTTAATCTACATGTATAAATTTTTTTAATAATTTTTGGAGATTATTTTGATTTTTGGGTACTTTAAATATTTTAATATTATTTTTTAATTTTCGGAAATTAATTAATTAAATTATTAAATTGTGTTTTATGATAATTATAGGTGTTGAAATGAATTATAGAAATTTATTTTGAATTTTTATGAATTTCTATGTATTTATTTTGAATTATTTAGGTTTATGTAATTTTGGGAAATTTAGGTTAATTGTATTTTTAATTGAAATTTATTGGTTAATTGAGTTTAATTATTGATATTATTGATAAATATATTGATAAAATTAATTTTGGATAATTATACTATTTTTGGTGAATTTTTGAAGTAATTATAGTATATTTATATATATAGGGGTATTTTGGTAATTTTACACAAAATTAGCTAAAAATGTAATTTAATTGGTTTTAATAGTTATTTAAGGTATAAAAATGATTTCTACAAATTATTTAGTATTTTTAACTAATTAAAATTAATTTTTGTGAATTATTTTTAATTATATATATAATATACGATTTTACTAATAAAATGAGTTTTTATCGGTTTTTACAGTGTTTTAAGGTTAATTATGTAATTTCTACTTATAAAATGAATTTCTATGTTATAAGAGTATTTTTGGTATTTTTGAAATTGTTCTGTGATTGTGGACCCCGGTCGGTAGGCTGTAGTTTGGAGTCCGATCGAGGGGTTGTGGATGAGTGGTTGAGCCTGTTTTTCAAAGTGTGTTTCTTTGCAGGGTCGGCTCTACTCTTTGAGTAGAGAAATGTCCATTTTACAGGGGAGATTCTATCGAATTTTCGGTAGAATTCTCGTAAAATGTGATGTCCGGTCGAACCCTAATTTCGATTCAATGTTTAATATTCTAGATCGAGTTCTAGGATTTTTTGTTAGGTTTATTCTGATTTCTGTCGTTATTGTTTGTTTAGTTGCGCCAAGACTGAGGCCTAGTGGACCAGACCCGTCGAACCCATCTCGTGGAACGCACTAAGTGTGAGTTACTATATTATGTATATATGTTTAGAGTGCATGATTTAGAAAAATATGTTTTATTTTGATAATTTATGCATGAATAATTCAATTATTACATAAGTTTATTTTTAGATATTTTTGATTTACTTTCGGTATATATTAAATTATATGCATGTTTTATTAATAAATTATATTTAAAATGCTTTTAAATATATTTCTAGCTTAATTTATAATTGCTTGGATTTATTTGACGTATATATACTCGAAATATACCTGGTTTATTTTTGGTATATTTTCAGTATATATATGTGGTTTATATTGTTATTTTATTTAAATTCATGTATCATTTATTTGTGAATGAATGTTTTATATTATTAATGAAGGATATCAATAGAACGTGCTACCTAGTGGGCAACATTAGGACCGAGTACGTACCGGTACGCTTATAGCATTTAGGCTATACTACTAACCATTTGTGGATATTGATTGTATATGATTATTTGATGTGTGAGATATGGTTTGGAGGTGTGATTGCTGGAGCTCGATTGACCAAGTGTCTCGGGGCCAATCACACTGACAGTCAGACTGCTGGAGCTCGGTTGACTTAGTGTCTCGGGGCCAGTCTACTGTCTAAATGGAATAAGTGATATATTTGGAATAAGTTAGCCTATATGGCTAGAGTGTTATCTAACACTATTTAAGGTTGCAATATCATAGGGTTCTATTTGATCCTTCATGAACTGTGATTTTTAATGAAATATATAAAATGAATTTCTTGCATCTGTGTGTATTTGCTTGTATATATACATATTATATATACCTTTGACTGTGTGTATTGGCATTTAGTATGCATGTATATATATTATAGTAATTCACTCAGTGAGGTCTGACTCCCCTCCGTTGACTAATTTTTCAGGAGAGTCATCATCTTCAGACCTCAATAGCAGGCCTGTACGCCGGATTTCTTCCACCCCGACTTCTTTGCGTAAACTACTTCCCTGAGTCTTGAGTTTTATTTTATCTAGACACTGCAATAGTCATTAAATTATTAAAGGGATGTTATATTATATTTGAACTGGATTTGTATTAAAAGAGTTTATATATATGTAATGATGAGGATTTGATTTAAATCCAGTTGGTGCATATGTTATTATTATATTTATGACTTTTATTTCCGCTGCATTATATATTGTTATTACTATTGCATGTTTATTTTATTTTTAGGCTTGCTATGAGTTCCGGATTCGAAAGAATTCTCGTTCCCTAGCGCCGGTCATGGCCCCTGTTTTGGGTCATGATAAGTAAGAAGAAGAAGAAGCTAATGGTGGCTATGGCGTGAAAGGAAGATGATGCTGGCGTGAGAAGATGACAAAAATGGGGAGGGCAGAAGGAGAGAAGCGGGACAGAAAAAGGATGAAGAGGAAATGGTATGAATTTCTTCACTTAAACAAAAACTTTTGTAAAAATAAAAATAAAAATAAACATAATAATAATAATAATAATAATAATAATAATAATAATAATAATAATAATAATAATAATAATAATAATAATAATAATAATAATACAAAATTACTCAACCATATATATATATATATATATATATATATACACATACACACATAAATACCTAACAATAATAAGATGACCCTAGTTTAAAATAATGCCATTGATAATAATAAATAATAATAATCATACCATTTAAAAGTAATGACAATAATATTATTAATAACTTTAATATCTTTAGATATAATAGTTCCAAAATAAATATTTAAATTTGATAACTAGATATAGCAATTCAATAAAATAATAATAATAATAATAATATAAGATAGAAATAATCAATAACTTCAAAATTCTCGATATTTAATTATATAAAATAATTTAAAAAATATTCTGGTTGTTATAGTCTTCCCTCCTTACAAAAATTCGTCCTCAAATTTCAAAGAAAAGCAAGGGAATACAAGGTTTATTGATAAAAAAGATAGGGATAGGCAACTTGCATCTCAGATTCTATCTCCCACGTATAGTCTTCTGCTGTGTGATTACTCCAAAGCACTTTTCTCATCGGAATCTCCTTGGAGCGAAGCTGACAAACTTGGTGATCCACAATCGCCATTGGATACTCCTCATAAGATAAATCTTCGCTAAGCTCCATTGCTTGAGGCTGAAGTACGTGAGAAGGATTAAGAATATATTTTCTCAGCATAGACACATGGAATACTAGGTGGATTCGAGATAACTCAGGTAGCAACACCAGTCTACCACTTCTCCAACTCGTGACTGTATCTCAAAAGGTCCAATGTATCTCAAAGCCAACTTACCCTTCTTACCAAACCTCATAACTCCTTTCATTGGAGATACCATCATAAACACCATATCTCCAACTAGAAAGGAAACATCTTTCCTTCTAGGATCAGTATAACTCTTCTGCCTACTAAAAGTTGTCCTCAACCTTTGCTGAATGATAGGGACTTTCTCAGAAGTAATCTACACCAACTCTGGACCTGATAGCTGTCTCTCACCAATTTCCCAACACAAAGGTGATATGCACTTCCTACCTTACAACGCTTAATACAAAACCATTTCAATACTTGTATGATAACTATTGTTATATGAAAACTCAATCAGTGGCAAGTGGTTATCCCATTGACCTCTAAAATCTATCACACACATTCTGAGCATATCCTCTAAAGTCTGAATGGTCCTTTCATACTGACCATTGGTTTGAGGATGGAATGTTGTACTGAAGTCTAACCTTATACCCAAGGCTTTATGTAACTCTTTCCAGAAAACTAATGTAAAAATGGCTCCTCTATCAGATATTATGCTCACTGGAACTCCATGAAGACAAACAATTCTACTAACATACAACCGTGCCAACTTATCAGTGGAGTATGTCTTTTTTACCGGTAGAAAGTGAGCTGACTTGGTTAACCTATCAACTATCACCCAGATTGCATCAAATCCACTTGTCGTTCGAGGTAAACCAATCACAAAATACATGGTAATCATATCCCACTTCCACTCTGGGATAGGCATGGGCTGTAACAATCTTGAGGGCCTCTGATGCTCTAACTTCACCTGTTGACATGTGAGATACTTGGATACAAATTCTGCAAAATCCTTCTTCATTCCATTCCACCAGTATATATCCTTTAAATTATGATACATCTTGGTAGAACCTGGACGAGTACTATAAGTAGAAAAATGTGCCTCTTCCAAGATCTCTTTCCTCATGTCATCAATATCTGACACACACAACCAAGTGCCCAAGCATAGAACACCCTAACTATTAATCATAAACTCTTTAGATTGACCTTGTTGCACTTCAAACATGATTCTCTATAGTTGTGGGTCCCTCCTTTGAGTTACTTTAACTCTATCCAAATACACTAATCGTACTCTGAACTGAGCTAAAAGGAATTTCTTAGTCAATTTCCCCTACAAACCTTGATCAATAAGCTCATGTAACTCCTAAAAAATCGGCCTCCTCTCAGTACTGATATAGGCAAGACTACCTACTGATTTTCTGCTCAACGCATCTACTACTATGTTCGCCTTGCCTGGATGGTAAAGAATTGATGAATCGTAATCCTTCAGAAGTTCCATCCATCTTCTTTGCCTCAGATTCAAATCCCTCTACTTGAAGATATACTTCAAGCTCTTATGGTCGGTGTATATTTCATAAGTGACATCGTACAAGTAATGCCTCCAAATCTTCAGTGTGAATACAACTGCTACCGTCTCCAGATCATGAGTGGGATAATTTTGCTCGTGCTTCTCCAACTGCCTTGAAGCATAAGCAACCACTTTGCCATTCTACATTAGCATACAACCCAATCCTGCATGGGAAGCATCACAATACACCGTGTATCCATCATCACCAGAAGGCAAAGTCAACACTAATGCCGAAGTCAATAAATCCTTAAGCAACTAGAAATGCTCCTCACATCTATCAGTCCACATGAATTTAACATTCTTTTGGGTCAGTCTGGTCAAAGGCATGACAATCTTGGAAAAATTCTTCATAAATCTCTTATAATAGCCCGCTAAACCTAAAAAATTCCTTGCCTCTGTGATCGTTATGGGTCTTGGCCACTCAGTGATTGCCTCTATCTTCTTGGGATCTACTTGAATGCCATCCTTAGATACCATATAGCCTAAGAATGCCACTTGGTCTAGCCAGAATTCACACTTTAAAAACTTGGCATACAGTTGGTGCTCTCTTAAAGTTTGCAGCACCAATCTCAAATGCATCTCATACTCCAACTTATTCTTGGAATAGACTAAATAGGACAAGATCAAAAGAAGATGTATGTCTCCAATTCATCACTAAGCGAAGTCAAAACAGACAAAGGAAAACTCATCTTAGAAGGAAGACAAACCACTTTGGAAGTAAACAAAGGAGATACAAACGAATACGTAGCACCCGGATCAAATAAGACTCTAGCCTCAGAGCAACATACTGGAATAATACCTACTACCACTGCATTGGATGCCTGCACATCCTGAGAAGTCAAAGTAAAGACCCTAGCATGTCCACGTCCTGGCTACTTTAAGGTGAACGGCTGAGTATATCCTCTGCCTTGGCCTTGCTCACCCGCAAATTGAATTAGTCGTTGCTAAGGGTACATGGGGGTTTGATATTACTGAGGTACCTACTGTAAAGGCTATAAAATAGAAGGTGAAGATCCCTGAGCCAAGGACGGTTGGAATCCATAGTTCAGATAAGCTCTAGCAAAGTGTCCAAACTGACCACACCTGAAACACGCTCCTGGCATCAAATGAAAAGGACCTTGATGCACTCATCCACACGTGGCACACATATTAGCTCCAAACCTAGAACTTCCATAACCGGAGCTTTGTCCACTGCTGCTGCTAGCATTACCATCAAATCTAGCAGCCCTACTACTCTTGCGATCCTAAGCAAGACAGTGCCTACCAATTCGATGTGCTTTAAACTATCTGCTCTACTAAGGACCTGCTGACTGAGCACTCATGTTGCCTATCTGAAACACTGGCTTATGCACCCTCTAAACATGTCTGACAATGCCACTATCATACGGGTCAATATGGTGTCTTGTCACATATGCCTCTACTTTAGTTGTCTCACCTCCTCCACAACACTCTCCAAACTACGACCCTCTGGTCGAATGCCAATATAAGTAGGGCCTAACCCAGTCACATACAGCTCAACTACTCTGGCAATATCTTACCTCACATCTTCAACATGTCTCATCAATATATAGAACTCCCAAGTGTAGTCCTCAATTGATCGATCTCTCTTGTCGATATTAAGCAACTGCCATCTATAGTTCTCTCTCATAGATAAAGGATAAAATAATCTCATAAACTGCTCCTTAAAACCCAACCAAGTCATTGTGGTCATTAAGGCTGTGCAAAACTAACTTGGACCAATGAATCGACCCGTAATCGAGCTGACCCGCATCAGTTCGGTTTTGATTTTGGATTTTTAATAAATTTCGAGTGGAACTTGCCCCGATCGAAAAACTGAATTTTATTATATTATATATATTTTTTACCTTAAAATATAGTAATATAATTTGTTTAGCAAAGTGGTGAAGGGGATAAACTTACTTTCAAAGGTCAACGGTTCGATTCCCATTAATGTAAACTTTGATTTTTTGCTTTTTATTTGAAAAAAAAGTGATAAAACCTCATAAAATGAGGTTGTCATGGGTCGAACCAGGGGTTATATGGAGAAAGGGCAGGCGCTTTAACCATTTGACTACAATAATCTTTTCATTTTTTTGTTTTATTTATTGTATTTAATATATAATCGGTTATTTGAAAAATGATAGATATCTGACCAAAAAGCCTCCATTCAGTTCGGTTTCCACTTTTGAAAAAAATTCAAACCTGAACTCGCCCCGATGCTCAACCCTTGTGGTCATGAAGGGCTGAATGGATTGCATAAACCAATCCTAAATCACCGTTGAGACGGATAACTCCATAATCATGATCCTCTGATAATCAGAATACCTATATCTAGTCTTGGACTCAATTGTGTTAATGAAATCCAATGCATCTCTAGTACCATCAAAATAAACTCGCCCTACTCTAGATTATAACATTGCAGCATCTGCATTTGACATCCCCTGAATATGTTGCTGAAGCATCTGCTGCACTATGGGCATTGCCTGATTAAGAGTTGCCAAGCCTTGATTAATACTTGTCATGCCAGTTGCAAAAGCTGCAGGATCCTCTACTAGAATCTGAGGCTCTACCTAAGGCTGATCCTACCTTTGAGCTACTACTACTCTGGCTCTGCCCCTACCCCTACCTCTACCTCTACCTCTACCCCTACCTCTAGGTCGAGGGGCAGATGGAAGAATCTCATCCCGATATGACTATTCACCATCATCATGCTTTGCATCAACAGCAAAGGCATTCTGAGCACGCCTCATTCTAAAAAGACAAGAAAACACAAATTCAAAACCAAACAAGAACACAGACACAAACACAAACACAAACACATAATCCTAAGGATAAGAAAATCTATAAATAACAGATAACAACCTAAATCCCACAGTAATATGAGAAAAGACAAACATCGACAGTTAAAAGCATGAAAAATGAGCCAAAGCACTGATACCAACTTTGTCACGACCCGAACCCAGGGGCACGTGATCGGCACTAAGGAATGGGAAAGCTTAAAGCTATAAAAACCCATAGTAAAGCTTAAAAGAAAAATGCAGAATATTTAAACTTTAAAAATTTATAATAAAATAATTTAATCATGATGCACATTATCAAACTAATTTTTCTCAATTTAAATAAACCATGTCATTGCCATGTATAAATAAACATCATCAGTTATACAAAATAGTATTTCAGTACATGAATCTCAATATATATTATTAAGATATGCAGTTATACATTTCTCTACTGCGATACACGGACACTAATATAAACATAACTATATAGACCTACATAAGATAGCCGATGAAGAAGCTACTCGGCGTAGAGAAGTAGGCCTAACAGAAGACTCCCAAACTCCTAAAAAAAATAAATTGAGGGGAGTCAAACCTCACTGAGTAAGCTAATAAAAAAAATGAATGTGGTTTAAAAATCCCCTTTAAAATATGTTTTTTATGAAAATAATATATTTATAATTTTTATTCAAATTCCTTGATATATATATATATATATATATATATAAGGAACCCATATTTCAAAGGAGGAATAAATTTTACATGCTTTTAAAACCTTAAAGTATAAAAACTAGGTAGAACGCTAGTTCTCAATTTAATAGCCACTCAACTCACTTATATCCAAGACTGCCAGATCTCGAGAGCAAAGCATCACCAGGATGCACAGCCGCAGTCACATCACTTAATCCAATATCACTGGCAGTGTCCAAGAGCAAAGCATCACCAGACCATCGGCCCTAGTGATTTAATAAATAAGATCCAAATTATTACTAGCAGTGTCCGAGAGCAAAGCATAACCAGACCTTCGGCCCCAGTATTTAATCAATAAAATCAAATATTTTATCAGTGTGCACATGGTCCTTATGAAACCCATCAACTAGCCTGTTCTACCATAGTTTATTTAAAATAAATGAAGATAAATAAAACAAAGAAATTACAATAAATAAAAATAAAATAAATCAACTATAAATTAATTCATGCAATATCATATAAAGAATACTGACTTGAATCTCATAAATTTAAATTCAGAAAAAATTTAAGTATATAATTTGAAAACCCGACATGAAAATCGAATATTAACTTACAAGATGAAGGCACTCCTCTGATACGTCGTGTCCGACCTTGACTAATAGCCGCGATCGGAAGGGTGGCTAAAAGATAGAAAATGAAATGATTATCAGAAAACAGAAACCCTAACTTCTAGAATTTCTAAGGAAGACTCGACTCAAAATTCAAAACTTAGGATTGACCCAATGTCATGTTTTAGGAGAAATCTACCAAAAATTCGGCAGAATCTCCTCTGTCAAACGGGCATCCCTCTACCAAAGTAGAGTCAATCCTGCAAGCACACACACTTCTAAACTTCACATAAACTCAACACCTCAGGTTAGGACCCTAAACTACACAATTCCCAACCGAGGTTCACAACACGCGAATAAAATAAATAATAAATAATAATATTTTAAAATCCTTAAAAATCCACAAAAATAATTAAAATGCCACAATATAATTTATTTAAATCACAAAACACTAAATATAAGTATTTTTCACAACAATTAATAAAAATCTCAAATAATTAATATAATTATATAAAAATCCAATTTTTCCAAATATTCAAGATAAAATAGTCATTTTTACATTTAATTATTCAAATAGCTTAATTATATCATAAAAGTAATTTTAAAACTATTTAATTACCAAAATAGTAAATAATATATTATTTGAATATAATTTTCAAAAATTAGTATTAATTAGCTAAAAATAATAAATAATTTATAAAAATTAATTTAATACCCTATAAAATTCTAAAATCATTTAAAACATAATATTTAACTATATTTTCAACAAAATCATACAATTAACCTATAATTCCAGAAGTCACATAATAATAATAATTCCTTAAAAATTATATAAATTCACTAAAAGTTATTTTATTAATACTAAAATTAATAACTTAAATTACTAACACTAATTATTCAAATTTCCAACCAAAAATAATTAATTAACAAAAATTCAATTTATATTATTAAAATATTCAAACAGTACCCATAATTAAAATTAACTAAAATAATTTAAAATCAACTAAGTACATATATAAATCAACTCAAAATTAACCAAATATTAAAAATATATTCTGATTAATTAAGCAAATATTATATTAGTTAACCAAAAATTAAAATAAACACAATAACTAACAAACAACCTAAAACGAACTAAGAATCAACCAACCTAAAACTAACTAACCACTAACCCACATAACTCACCTAAACTGGAAACCAAGTGTAAGGAAGGGCTGCTAAAGGAACTATTATCGCCTGGAGCTAGAGCTGAGGCTATCACTAGAGTTGCAGGTGGCGGTGGCTGCAGGGCTTCACACGACAGCAACTGGAAGCGCTGTCTTTGCGTGAAGGAGAGGGCTAAAGGCTGGGTCGGGAGGCTCTGTGCAGGGACAATAAGAAGAAGAAGCTGATGGTGGCTATGGCATGAAGGGAAGATAAAGTTGGTGTAGGAAGATGACAAAGATAGGGAGGGCAGAAGGAGAGAAGCGGGACAGAAAAAGGAAGAGGAGGAAATGGTCTGAATTTCTTCACTTAAACACTAGCTTTTGTAAAAATAATAATAATAATAATACAAAATTACTCAACCACACACACACATATATATATATATATATATACCACAACACTTAGGTGTATAGATAGATAGATAGATAGATAGATAGATATATATGGCAATTGATCGGCACTAGGGAAAGCACAAAGCTACCGAAACCCATAGTAAGCCTTAAAGGAAAAATCGCGGAATATTTAATTTTGAAACCTTACAATAAATAATAAAATAACAATACACATTATCAAGCTGATTTTTCTCAATATAATTTAAACCATAGTATCAGTGTATAGAAATAGATAAATTAACATCAGTTATACAAATAGTATCTCGGTACATAAATTATAAATATAGGAATTTCCAAATAAAGTATGCAGTTATACAATTTTCTCTACTGCAGTACGCAAATACAACACAACTAAATAGGTCTACGTAGAATAGCCAGTGACGAAGCTACACGACGAAGAGAAGTAGGCCTAACAATAAACTCCCAAACTCCTGAAAAATTAAATTAAGGGGAGTCAGACCTCACTAAGTAAGTTAATAAAGAAATGAATGTGATTTGAAAACCTCATTAAAATAAATTTTATGGAAATATAATATAATATAATATAATTTTATTTCAACCATTTGGTATACATATAATAAATCCATTTTTAAAAGAGAAGAAATAAATATTTAAATATCTTTTAAAATCATTTTAGTATAAAAATTTGGTAGAACTCAATTTATAAATTTTTAACAGTCATATGACTCACTTATATCCAAGACTGCCGGATCCCGAGAGCAATGCATCACCAGGATACATAGTCGCAGTCATATCTCTTAATCCAATATCACTGGTGATGTCCGAGAGCAAAGCATCACTAGACCATCGGCCCCAGAGATTTAATAAATATAAATTAAAATTATATTGGCGGTGTCCGAGAGCAAAGCATCACCAGACCTTCGGCCCCAGTAATATAATTAAATAATTACATATTTTACCAGTGTGCACACGATCCTGATGAAACCCATTAGGTGGCCCATTCTACCGTGGTTTATTTAAAGAATAAAAGAAAATAATTAAAACAATAAAAATTACGATAAATAAAATAGGTAAATAAATAAAATAAAATAAAATAAATCAACTATAAATTAGATCATGCAAGATCATATGAATAATGCTGACTAGAATCTCATAAAATTAAATTCATAAGAATTTAATATAATTTAAATTAAAAATCCGATACTCAAATCAAATATTAACTTACAAGATAAAGGTGCTCCTTTGGCACGTCGTGTCTGACCTCGACTGGTAGACGCGACTGGAGGGGCAGCTAAAAGACAGAGAAGGAAATGACAATCAGAAAATAAAAACCTAACTTCTTGAGTTTCTAAGGAAGACTCGATTCGAACTCATAATAAAAATTTTAGGATCGACCCGGTGTCACATTTTACGAGAAATCTATCAAAAATTCTACAGAGTTTTCTCTATAAGACGGGCATCCCTCTACCAAAGTAAAGTCAATCCTGCAAATAAACGTACTTCAAAATTCATAGTGGCACAACACCTTGGGTTGGGACCTCAAACTACACAATTCCCAACCGAGGTTCACCAAAATACAATAAGCAAGTACAAAATATTAATTTAGTAAATCACCAAAAATAATAAAAAAAATTAATAATAAATCATAATATAAATTTTTTAATTTTTTTAAAATACTATATAAAATTATTTTTCACCATAATTTAATAAAATTTCAAATAATAATACAATATTAATAACAATTCAACTTTCTAAATATTCAATATAAAATAGTCAAATTCAAACTATAATTGCCCATCTAGTTTAAATATACTAAAATATTAATTAAAAATCATTCAAACCATAAAACAATAAATAATTTAATTTTGAATAAATTTTGAAAAATAGTTAGTATCAATTAACTAAAAATAATAAATAATTTATAAAAATTATTTTAATACCACATTTTGTATCAAAAATAATTAAAACATAGTATTTAATTATAATATCAACAAAAACACACCATATACCCATTATATGAAAATTTACATAATATAGTAATTTCTAATAAAATTTAGATAAATTATCAAAAATTATTCTATCACTACTAAAATTACTAACATAATATACTAACACTAATTAACTCCAATAATCAACCAAAGTAGTTAATTAATCACATTAATAAAATATACATAACACTTAAAATACTTAAATAAATATACTAAAATTCCATAAAAATCAATTTAATTAATCTAACTAAATTCTCATACACTCTTAACCAAATTTTACTTCAATATCTTAGACCAATTAATAAGCATACATTAATCAACCAAAAATCACCCCAAATAATTAAAATAATTTCTGCAAAATTAAGTAATTAACTCATAATTAATAAAAATTCCAAAACAACCTAAAACTAACCAAATTAACCAACAATCAACTAAATCCAACTAAAAACTAACTTAAAGCTAACTAATTACTAACTCACTTCAAGTTCAAATCAGGGTAAGGGAGGGGTTGTTGCTGCTGCAAGCCTGGGCTACTGAATTTCTAGGTGACAGTAGGTTAGGCCAGTGGTTATGTTGGTCATCACGGCAGGAGAAATGAAGGCTATTGTTGCTGTCGTTCCTGCTACTACCCTTACTGCCGATCTGCCCTGCTGAGCCTGCTGCTGCTACACATTGTTGGATCTACTGCTGCTTCCTCTACTCGTGTTGCTGCCTCACGTAGCTATTGCTGCTGGTCTCTATTTGTGTTGCTACCTCACGCAACTGCTGCTGCTGCCTCTATTTGTTTTGCTGCAGAGATAACACTAAAGGAAGAAGAAACATATGGAGAAGGAGCGGGTGCCTGCTGGTTCAGGCACACGAAGACAGGGGCAGAGAAGGTGGCGTGACAGAAGAAGAAAGAAAGAAAGAAAGAAAGAAGGGGAAGAGGAAGATAGGGTTAACTGAAATTTGGTCTCCAAAATTCCTAAGCCACACACACACACACACATATATATATATATATATATATATATATAAAGTAGTTTAAATAGGATACATCCATGTATATATATATATATATATATACTTAACTTAAATACCACAACACTTAGGTGTATAGATATATATATACATATATATACATACACACAAAAATACCTAACAATAATAAAATGACCCTAGTTTAAAATAATGCCATTAATAATAATAAATAATCATCATCATCATACCATTTAAAAGTAATGACAATAATATTATTACTAACTTTAATATCTCTAGATATAATAGTTCCAAAATAAATATTTAAATTTGATAACTAGATATAGCAATTCAATAAAATTATAATAATAATAATATAAGATAGAAATAATCACTAACACCGAAATTTTTGATATTTAATTATATAAAATAATTTAAAAAATATTTGGGTTGTTACATATGATATGTAAATGGAAAGCCTACTTCCTCATCATCATCATGTATCACTTTTGTTAAAGCATCATATAATTCCACTCCTTCTACCTTCAGATCGATTAAGACTTAAGCTTTTAAAACTAATAAGTCTCATGTGTCAATTATTAAAGGAAAGTCTCATATGACTCAATCCTATATGACACAAAGAGTTAAGTTTCATGCTAGGAAATTACAACCTAAATATGCTTATATACACACTAGACACAACACTCTGAAGCATGTTACATAACACAATTCTCATAAATATATAGCACAAACCTATCAAAATACATATTGTCATTATCAATTGATGTCTCACACTATAACTCAAAAATAATTTTAAGAGACCCACACTACCATAACACAAAAGGAATGTTTCATACACTAGGAAATCACATCATTCTAAGAGAAATAAATTTGAAAATGTTGTATGTTCATATTGCATAATCAAAGGACACACCAACTTACTTCCTATGGATTGTCTTGAGACTAACCAACCTAAACCAAGAAAGGTTTGGGTTCAAAAGAACATTTAAATTATTTTATGTAGGTGTGCTTGAAATCCATAAAAACAAAAAGCAAGTGGTATCTTGATAATGGATACTCAAGACACATGTTAGGAGACAAGGAGCAATTCAATAAGCTTAATGCAAAAGATGGAGGACATGTCACATTCAAGAATAATGTCAAAGGAAAGATAATAGACATTGGCGAAATTGGTAATCCTTAATCCTTATCCATACATAATGTGTTGCTTGTTGATGGTCTTAAACATAATTTGCTTAGTATAAGTCAACTATGTGATATGGGAAATAAAGTAACTTTTTATCCTAAAAATTGCTTCGTTAGTAGTCTTATTAAAGACAAAGTAATTTTTAGTCGTGAAAGAGTAGACAATGTCTATGTAATTGACTTGAATAAGGTTGATAACAAAGACATTAAATGTTTAATGTATATTTCCCATGACACACGGATATGGCATAGAAGATTAGGACATGCAAGCTTTGAGCTTTTGAATTATCTTTGTAAGCATAAACTTATGATTGGTTTACCTAAACTTGAATTCATAAAAAATAAATCTTGTGATGCTTATCAAAAGGGAAAACAATCCAATTCTTCATTTAAGCTCAAGAATATAGTGTCAACCTTTAGGCCACTTGAACTTATACACATAGGTTTATTTGGACCAACTAAAGTTGCTAGTCTCAATGGAATGCACTATGCATATGTATTGGTTGATAATTACTCTAAATACACTTGGGTGTGTTTCTTTGTTCATATGAATGATGCATTTAAAGCTTTTGAAAATTTTTCAAAAAGAGTTTAAAAAGAAAAATGTTTTTGTATTTCATCTATTAGAAGTGATTATAGAACCGAATTTGAAAATGAATTCTTTAAAAGCTTTTGTAATTAAAATGATATTTCATATATTTTTTTCTTCTCCTAAAACTCCTCAACAAAATGAGGTAGTTGAAAGGAAAAATAAAACTCTTGTGGAAATGGCTAGAATAATATTTCATGAGTATAACTTACCACTATACTTATGGGTGAAAGCTATTAACATATCTTACTACATTTCAAATAGAGTTTTCAAAAGACCAATTTTAAACAAAACTTCTTACGAGCTTTAGAATAATAGAAAACCCAATATTTCATATCTTAGAGTATTTAGATGTAAGTGCTTTATATTAAACACTAGAAAATTTTATTCTAAAGCCAATGAAGGAACTTTCCTAGGCTATACCACCACTAATAAAGCATATAAAGTCTTTAACAAAAAAACTCTAATAGTTGAACAATCAATAAATGTTGTATTTGATGAATCAAACTCACTTGATCCTAAAAAGGATGTTTGTAGTGTTGATAATTTTGTAGATGAACATGTGGATGTGAACACTCAAGAAAAAAATGCTAGTAAACCTTTGAAACTTAAAGGTCCAAGCAAAGAGGACAATGAGGAAATGTCTCAACCTACCTTAAATGATGAACTTCTAAAGGACTGGCAATTCAAGAAAGTACATCCTCAAGACCTTATTATAGGTGAAACTACAAAGGGGGTAATTACTAGATCCTAACTTAAGTCTATTGTTAATTTAGCCTTCATAGCTCAAATTGAACCCAAAAATGTTGATAATGCTTTGAGTGATGAATTTTGGGTCCTTACCATACAAGAAGAGTTAAATTAATTTGAGAAAAATAAGGTTTGGAACTTGGTTCCTAGACCTAAATATCATCCTATTATAGGCACCAAATGAGTGTTTAGAAATAAAATGAATGAACAAGGTGTTATAACTAGGAAAAAAGCTAGACTAGTAGCTAAAGGTTATAATCAAGAGGAAGGCCTTTATTTTAATGAAACCTTTGCCCCTGTTATAAGGTTAGAAGCTATTAGAATGCTACTTGCATTTGTATCATTCATGAATTTTAAACTTTTTTCAAATGGATCTCAAAATACTTTTCTAAATGGATTTATTGAAGAGGAGGAATATGTCAATCAACTTCTGGGTTTTGAAAATTTTGATTCTCTAAATTAAGTTTTTAAATTTTCAAAATCTTTGTATAGATTGAAACAAGCTCCAAGATTTTAGTATGAAAGATTGATCAAATTCTTATTAAACAAAGGTTTCTCTAACGGAAAAGTTGAGATAACTCTTTTCATAAAGAAATCCAAGCATGACTTATTTATTGTGAAAATATATGTTAATGGTATTATTTTAGATGCTACTAACCATTGCTTGTATGAGGAATTCTCTAAGTTAATGTAAGGAGAATTTGAAATGAGCATGATGGGTAAAGTCAAATTCTCCTTACACTACAAATCAAGCAATGTAAGGATAGGATATTCATCAATTAAACTAAACATGCAAGAGATATTCTCAAAAATTTTGGTATAGATGGAGCTAAATCAAGCAAGACTCTTATGAGTACCACCACCAAACTCAACAAAGATGAGAATGGTAAATCAGTTAATGAAAAGCATTTTAGAGGTATGATCAAGTCCTTTCTTTATTTAACTATAAGTAGACCGAATATCATGTTTGCTACTTACCTGTATGCTAGATTTCAATCAAGTCCTTAAGAGTCTCATTTGAATGCAATCAAAAGAATTTTCAAATATCTTTGTGGAACAATGCATATAAGACTTTGGTATCCTAGGAGTTCTTCCTTTTACATGATTAGTTATTCAGATACAGACTTTGCTTGTAGTTTACTAGATAGAAAGAGCTCTTCTGGAACTTGTCAATTTTTAGGACAATGTTTAGATTCTTGGTTTATTAAGAAACAAGTTTTGATTTCCTTGTCCACTGCTGAAGCTGAATATATTGCAACAAGTCGTTATTGTTCATAAGTCTTGTGGCAAAAACAACAATTATTGGACTATGGTATAAAACTTGATCACATTCCAATCAAACTATATGACAATACAAATGCTATTAACCTTAGCAAAAATCTCATTCAACATTTAAAAACCAAGCATATAGACATTAGACATCATTTCTTGTGTAATCATGTTCAAATTGGTGACATTGCACTTGAATTTGTTGATACAAATAATCAATTTGCAGATATCTTCACCAAACCTCTAAATGACGAGAGATTAAATTTCATTAAGCATGAACTTGGCATGATTTATAGTTCTAATTTATCTTGATTAAATTGCTTAATTGGTGGTTGGATTGTTTAATTTCACAAATTCATGTGAAATCATGTTGTGCTTATTGATTGCTTTGATTATTATTTTTATTTTGATCTTAACAATTTAAAAAAAAAAATTGTATTTAATAATCAATTATTGAAATTATTTCAATAAATTAATTATTCAAATCTAACATTTGTTTTATAATTGTCATGCATTTATATATCTCTAAATATGCATTATGATTTTTTTTAAAAAAAAAATTCCACCACCTCTTCAATAAGACTATATTTTTATGTTTTATTTTGTTTGTTTTCGCCAGTTTTTGTTTGGTTTACTTTCAGTATATTTTCTGTATCTAATCTTTGAGTTGTTAGTTTGTTTTTATGGTTATTTTGTGTCAGTTTAGGTTCGATCTATTTTCTGGATATAAGCCATTTGTTGTTAGTTTTATGTCTTGTTTACAATTGATATTTTAATATCATTGTAACTCTATCCTTTTCATTAATGCAATTTTTATTTTATTAAAATTTCCTTTTGCATTTTGACCAAGGGGGAGAAATATTTGAGTTTGAATAAAAATTTTTATGCATAGTTATTTGAATTTATTTTACATAATTTTTTTTATACATGCATAGTAACATTATAAGTGTGCTTAGTTTTGTCATATTTGTTATACGTGATAAAAAAAATTGTTTTGCTTACTTTGTTTATATGTCTATATATGTGATTCTTGACTAGATGGACATGCTAAATGGACGTAATTTTTTAAGATTTGGTCTATTTTTATTTCTATCGTTTTAGTTCTTAGTCTTTTATTTCCATTAAAACTAAGCTCAATATGATCATGTGGAATATGTACTATATTTGTGATGTGTTAAGCAATACTAATTATTTTTTTTCTTCATATGTTTGAAATTATTTCCTTCCATGTTGCCTAGCATTAATGTTAATAATCATGTTATTCTGTTTTTATGTTTTTAACACATTTGTCATGTTAGGCCATGTTTTTATTTCCCTCATGATATATTTTATGTTGTTTCTATTTTTGTCAAGGGGAATAATTTATAAATTTATATTTCTTATCATGTCCAAAAAGGAGAGTAATAAAGAAATATATTAAATATTTTAATTTTTATCTTTTTCAATTGAAATTTTTTTTAAGAGTTGTTCAATTGATATTTATATAGCACAAAGTGGGAAATTTTTAAAATTTCATTATTTTTAGAATTTGTATCCTTATCATTCCACTGATTTTCTTCATTATTTGAATTTCTTACTCCTTAAATTCATTATTTTTATTACATGCATAAATTAAGGGGGAGTATAATTCACATACTTTATTGGGATTTAAATCAACATATAATTCACTTTATATTATCCTTCTCAAACTCAAAATAAGTTTGTTAAAATCAAAAAAGGGGAGATTGTTGACCTTAGCAATAATCAATCTTAATTTTAATCTTAACAAACTTAATTTTGAGCATTTAATATGTTTTTATTTGAGTGTGATTATAAGTATAGGTACAATATCGCTTTTAAAGAAAGTCAAGTCAAAATTCAGCTCAATAGTAGGCTGTGACTAAAATAAGACTACCATGGTGTGCTCAATAGTAAGCTATGATTGAAGAAAGGCTACTGTAGTGATAGAAAGCCAAGCCCAACAATAGGCTACGATTAAAGCTTTGCTTCTATAGTGATGGCCCAACTGAAGCTAGACTGCCATGGTGCAAAAATCTTGTCTCGATAGTAGGTTGCAACTGAAGTCTTGCTCCCATGGTGACAACAAACTTCAAAAATATCCAACATGCATATTTTTAATTTTTTTTAAAAAAAGAGACATTGAAGATATAATCATTGGCTCTAACAACAATATTTTTTAAGCTTGATTTATATATATGTGCTCTAGAGTTATGATAATAAGAATAACACATTACATTACTCTTTGATTATCAAAAACTCTCTAAGCATTCATTAAGCTTCATTTTTCTTTTTATCAATATTCATTGTATTGATTAAGTGTTGTGAGATTTGGTTGTGTGTTAGAAATAAGACTTTATCTTCATCTAATTTTTGGATAGATTAAAAGGGAAGTGAGGTATATTTCTAGTTGAATTGGTTTAAGTGTTTAGCCATTAAAACACTTGGGAATTAGTTTAAGAGTGAGCCTAGAAAGTCTTGTTTGTTTGATTAAAGAGTTAGCCTTAAAAAACTCTTGGTTGTAAGGTTAAAGAGTGAGCCTCAAACTCTTATGTAATCTCAGTCTTGTTAATAAGATTACGTTAGATTAAAAATCCTAATTTGGGGATAAGTTAGGTGGAGACATAGAATTGTTGATAATCTTAACTCCTTAAATTATTGTGTTCATTATTCTTCCTATTCTATTGTATTTCAATTTTTGTTCATTTCTTACATTCATTTTAATTTTTCTAGAATTCTTCATTAGCCTTATTCACCCCTTAAGGCACTTTCAACTTGTACACTTTAGACGTATCTGATCCATAAAAAAATGTGATGGCAATAAAATCTTATACTTGTTTGGTAGTTGGGTATCGAATGAAGTTACCAGTTATAGATGGTTCCATTGAGTTTATTAGCCATCCACTTTTAAAAGGCTTGATTTGTAGGCTCAGGTTGTAAAGTGTCACTAAGAATGTATTTGAGTTTATTTTTGCCTGTTATGTACATATACATTACTTAAGACCAAAGAACATAGTTTTTTCCATCAAGTTTAATACCCATCTAGATACCGAAGTTATTAGGATTCAAAGTCACTGGGTCAGGGTCTAGGTTAATGCTTGTTGTATTTTTGTTGTTAGTTTATCTAGAATAGCAACATAGGGCTTCTCTCCTTGCACCATCAAATCTGTCAATTCTACCATTATTCTTGGTTTTTTCAAAGCCTAAGGATTGTCTGCTTTGATACCGTGTCAAGAATGTGGAATCAAGAAAAATAGGGTTGAGGGAATATTTTTCTTCTTATTTCTTTTTCCATAATACAAAGGTATATATAGTATTTACATGCATCTATCTTTTGTAATCTAATCACTAATTTACATGAATCACTCCTAATTTACATAAATCAATCCATTGATTTCCTCCCTCAATCTTCTTACTTCCTAATTCATATTTATTCTATTCACATTATTCAACAGAATGTGTATGATGAGGTGATGAAATGATAGCCATGGCTTGATGTAGAATGATGATTTGGTGTAGAATGATAGAATAAAAGAATATGACAATAATAGAATGAATGATATGAGATGGAATGAGATATATATATATAGGGAGAGGTATTGACTCAAACCTAATATGATTTAGATTCCTTCTTGATTAAGGATCCTTGTTTCTTTAGGACATGGAGATCATCTTCCTATAGGTTGTTATAGTGCTAGTTAAGCATGCTTCTTCTTTAGGATTTCTTCTTATTCAAGTAGTCTTCCTTTTTGGAGAATATAACACTTATTAGAGTAGGATATGAATACGGGCATCACAGGTTAAAATCGAAAACAATATATAAAAATTGTAAGATGTTAATAGTTAATTATGTAAAGTTTTGGAGGTAAAACTATTATTCAACCAAAATTGTATTTGTGAGACCTAATGGCTAGCTAGTCAGCCTACTACTAAATGCTAATTTATCAGTTCATTATACAATGGTGAGAACTAATAACCATACTGTGTTGTTTTTAAGGTGAGATTTTTTTTTTTTTTGGAGAAAAAATAGAACTTTCATTCATTGAAAATTAAAAATATATCTTGATGAAATGAAAACAAGAATAACAATACAATTAAGAAATATCAAAATAAAATTTCACTAAAATTATAAATTTTCTTGTTGTTATTCCTCAATCTCGTTGACAAAATTCTTCTGATTTGCAACTTGGCAATCCGTATACTCCACTTAATGGATTTACTTAGCTATAAATTGACTTTTTGGTCTTTGAATGAGTCCGATTGCAGAAATATCAATAGGAAAACTATAGAAATCCCACTAAGGGCAAAACTTTCATAAAGGAAACCCATAGAAATCCCACTAAGGGTAAGAACTCCATGAAGAAAGATTCCAAATTTCAATTAAAAGAGAAATAGATAAAAGATTTGTATTTATTTAATGTAAAAAAAAATAAAATAAAGTAGATTTTATAAAAATCAAATGGACCATCGTCAATTGAAAAGATGATTGGCGGTAGTCAATATGAAAGTTATATAAAAATCAAGAATTGATAGAAAAGATGTGGTTAAGATTTAAAATGGTCAGATTTTAAATTTGGACTTAAAAGATAGATAAATAAATTTAATATTTAGCCAGCTCATTCATTAGGCGGAATCTCTTCATCCATTATACATATTTATTAAGTATTTCTATAAAAAAAAAAACATGTTTATTAAAAAAATATATTAGTGTAGGAATTTTGGAAAAATGATTAATAAAAATTATCGTATTTTTTTGTCTTATAAGGTAAACAATTATTTTATAGATAATGTGTAAAAGCAATTTTTATGATAAACACGTAACATAAAATAAAATATTATAAAAAATAAAATAATGAAATTATTTATAAGGCATATCAAGGAAAAAGAAGGATTTAAAAAAAAGGTGGAATTAGATTCCTGGCAAGTGATAACTAATAATTATTTCTGATTTTGATTAATCTTAACTAGTTTTATAAGTAAACAAAAGCAAACAATATGAAGACAACAATCATCTTTTACGAAGCAACATACAAAACATACAAAATAATAACCTTTTATTTGGTTAAATTTCACCAAAAATTTATTTTATTTTTAAATTTTAAATAAAATTTATTTATAAATAAATTTTAAAATTATTAAAACTAAACATACTTTTATTAGTAAAAATTAATTTAGTTATGAGCAATTTTACAAAATTTAAAAATTAAAATTAAAAATAAATTTTATAATATTTTTATTTAAATTAAATATGCTCACTTAAATTTATAAATGAATTTTATAAAATTTTGTGAAATGTACCTATACAAATAAAGACAAGTGCAAATTCTTAATACCCATTTCATTGCATAAAATAATTGGAATAAGTGGTTAAATGGTATTCACTTTTTTTTTTTAATGTTCAAATAACTTTTTTTACAACTAGATATCTAAATCAAGAAAAAATTATAAAATGATACTTCTAGTAGCTTTTTACAGTTAATGTATTTATGTGTCTTATTTTAAAAATAAATTGACTTAAATACCCTTATTTTACATTAAATTTTATTTTCTTTTCAATCTAATTATTTTTTTAAAATTATTAGAAATGAGAAAAAAAATTTTATTCATCATATTAAACTATAAAAATTAAATTTTTTTTATTTTATTAATTATAATGGTTGAATTTAATTTTTTTATTCATGATTTTAGTAAAATAAAATTTTTATTCATTAAAAATTATTTTGTTATTTTATTTTTAATTATATTAAATAAAAGTTTACATGTATTTTTATTTTAGTTAAATTTTATTTTTCTTTCATCTCTTTCAGGTAAATTTAAAAATAAATTTAATATTTTTATTTTTTATTTTTATTTTTATTTTTAACAACAACAACTATTATTATTATTATTATTATTATTATTATTATTACTACTACTACTACTACTAATTTATCCCAAACTTTAATTTAATTTTCAATTATATCATATTTTCAAAAATTATATAATTTAACTATTCAACTTTACAAATTGTATCGATTTATCCTATCTTAATTTCAGGATTTGACTAAATTTAAAAATTTACTTTTAATTTTTTATAAAATAAATTTATTAATTAAAATTATTTACTCTTATTTTTAAAATAAAATATAAATAAATATTTTCAAATGTTAATTTTAAAACTTTCAAAAAAACTTTAAAAAATAATTTTAAAATAAATTCCAAAAAAATTAATTTTTTACATTATTTTACATAAAAAAGTTTTCATATTTTAATTTTTCTAAAACTTATTTTTTCACTTTCAATTATATTATTTTTAAATAATTTTCAGTATATTTTTCTTTCAAATTTAATATATATAAGTGAAAAATATATTTTTTTAAATTTAAAATAATTAATGAAAATAATATAAAAAGAACATTTAAATCAATTTACTACTAAAGTAAGACACATCAGTTTTTTAACCTATAAAACTTATTAGAGACACTATTTAAAAAAAATTAAAGGTTCAAACACCTAATTATAAAAAAAAAATTATTTAAACATCAAAATAGTAAAAAATGAAAAAATTTGGATACTATTTATATATTTATCCCTAAAATAATTTAATATCTGCATCTCATCACCCATTTATTAATGGGTGATTAGATAATTCTGAGGTCCTTATTATCTTGTATGGTCAATTAAATGGCAAAATATATACGGGATTTGTTATAATTATAATGTGAAAGAATATGTAAAAAAATTATTTTATTAAGAGGTTATTTAGTTTGGCTGATATAACAGTTGATAGTTAATAAATATAAACAGTTTGATGAAATTCTGTTAGCTATTTCTATTACCATGCCAATCACCGTAAAATATACAAATTATTTTTAAAAATAATTTATTACATTTCTTATATTATTGTTTAATTATCGAAATCATTTAAAAAAATTTATAACGATAAATAATATTTTATTATGTTTAATTTATTTATTATTAAAATTATTCAAAAAAAACTATTCGATAAATTAGTTTTAAAATATAAATTCTATTGATACAAATTTTTAACAAAAGTTATAGATATTAATATTATAATTATTCAATTGCTAATTATAATTTAAAATAATATTTATTTTATAATTTCTATGTCCATTGAATTTAAAAAAAAAAAAAAGTTAGTTGTTTCTAATTATTTTTAAAAGTGTAATACATTCCAAGTAAAAAGTAAATTTAAATCAGCTATTAACTCATTAAAATAACTTCAAAATAGAATTGATCAAATTCATAACTATTTTGGATAAAAGTCATTATCATAAGTTGATTTGAAAATCTTACCAAACGTCTAAAATTTAGTTGATTTGAGGAAAAACCTCAATTGCGTACCTAAATTAGTTGAACCAAATACCCCTTTCAATCATATAGAATTTTAATAAAATGGATTATGAATTACACAATATGCAATTTCTATTAATATTAGTAAAAAGTAGATATGAAATTCCAGATTTAAAGTCTCTACAATTATTTGTTGAGATTATTATTGGCAATTACAATTTATCTGTCACGACCTGAACTCAATGACATGTTACCCCGGCACTAAAGAATGGGAAAACTTAAAACTACCAAAGCCCGTAGTAACTGTTAAACTAAAAACGCAGAACATTTCACTTTTAAAATTTTACAATGCAATAATTAAATTATGATGCACATTATTAAAATAATTTTTCTCAATTTAAACAAACCATACCATTATTATATATAAAATAAACATCATCAATTATACAAAATAGTCTTAGTACATTACTCATAAATACATAATATCCAAATTAAAGTATGCAGTTATACAATTTCTCTACTACGGTACACGGATACTAATACAAACACAACTATATAGATCTATAAAAAATAGCCGATGACGAAGCTACTCGGCATAGGGAAGTAGTCCTAACGGAAGACTCCCAAACTCCTGAAAAAAATAAGTTGAGGGGATTCAGATCTCGGTGAGTAAGCTAATAGAATAAATGAATACGGTTTGAAAATCTCCTTAAAAATAGGTTTTTATGAAAATATAATATATTAATAATTTTATTCAATTCACTTGATATACATATAAGAAATTTATTTTTCAAAAGGGGAGGAAATAAATTTCTAAATGCTTTTAAAACATTAAAGTATAAAAACTAGGTAGAACCTTAACCCCCATTCTAACAGCCATTCGGCACACTTATGTCCAAGACTGCCGGATCCCGAGAGCAAAGCATCACTCGAATACACAGCCGCAGTCATGTCACTTAATCCAATATCACTGGCAGTGTCCTAGAGTAAAGTATCACTAGACCATCGGCCCCAATGATTTAATGTCACGACCCGAACCCGAGGGCACGTGATCGGCACTAGGGAATGGGTAGGCATAAGGCCCCCGAAACCCATAGTAAGCCTTAAAGAAAAGAAAAATAAAACCTTCCAATTAAAAACTTTATTTCATAACATAACACATTATCAAACTAATTTTTCTAAAAATAAACATAGTCGAGTGTATAATAAAAATATTCTTCAGTGTTATATATCATAAATCAGTCTTAAATCATTTTACATAAGCATGGTTAATTAAAATAAGGTACATAAATATACTTGAGTCATACAAATGCTTAGTACAATTACTACTGCAGCTTTCTAGAATTACTACTACAGTACAGCTTACAATGACCTACATAATATAGTCGGTGATGAAGAAATCCGGCATGGAGGCAGTTTGAGGTTGAACTCCCAAGCTCCTGAAAAAGAATAAATTGAGGGGAATCAGACCTCACTGAGTAAGTCAATAAAAGAGCTGTAAGGTTAGAAAACCCTTTTTGAAAACCATATAGTTATAGTGAAAATAATTTATAATATATAGATATAGCTTTTGAAAAATCTCGGTAGAACCCTAAACCCAAGTTTCTAACTGGCCAACTAGGCCCACTTATTCTAACTGGACTGTCGGTCCTCGAGAGCAAAGGCATCAACCGAGGCACCAAACCGCAATCATTCACTTAATCCAAATACATGGCCCTAGCGGTCCCCGAGAGCTAAGGCATCAACCAAGGCACCCATCCCAATCCATTATTAACTTTCCAATAATTGGCGGTCCCCGAGAGCAAAGGCTTTCACTAAAGCACCTGTCCCAGTTTAATATTCACCAGTCATACATAATTCGGATCCATCTCTCAATCTCTACCATGTGCACACGGTCCTGGTGAAACCCACCAGGTAGCCCGTTCTACCAAAATTTCTCAAAATCGATTTTTAAATAAATAAAATGCATTTAAATCATAAATAACAACATTAAGTTAAATAAATCATATAATAAATATTAAAAACATGAGCACACGCAGTCTTTAAATAAAACACACGCACAGGTCATTTTATCAACTTACAAGATGAACGAGAAGGCTGACGACCGCGCATCTGCCTCGATCTCACAGCTTCTGCTCCGATATGCTCTAGAAAAGAAATTAAGAGATCAATTTTTAAAACATGTCTATGGAATTGAAATCGAAAATCAACAAAAATAGTGAAATTCTAGGCTAACTCGAGGAAGACCGGATAAGACTCTATAAACAGGAAAAAAAACCTAATTAACGATAGAAATTTACTAAAGATATTACGTTTTACGAGAAAATCTATCAAAATTTTGATAGAGTCTCCTCTGTAAAACGGACATCTGTCTACCATAGGTAAAGTCATTCCTGCAAAAAAATGCACTTCTAATAATCGCAAACATTCACACTCGAGTCGGGCTTCCAGAACTACACATAGTCCCGACCGAGATCACAACTCAATAAAACATTACAAAAATTAAATCATTTATTTCCCCAAAAATACACATCGCATATATAATTATCCATAGTTCAGAAAATCATGTCTCAATAAAGCTCAAAAATAAAATTTCACAAACCTTTATATATATATTAATAATTCCTCAAAAAATTATATGAATTCACTAAAAATTATTTTATTAATACTAAAATTACTAACTTAAATTACTAACACTAATTAACTCAAATTTCCAACCAAAATAATTAATTAACATAATTAATAAAAATTCAATTTATATGATTTAAAATATTCAAAAATACCCATAAATCAAATTAATTCAAAAAAATACGTAAAAATTATTTTTGAGAAGGTTGAGCTATATACAAAAACTTTAATAAAGAGAAAATTCATGGATCACACCCAAAAATTAAATAAAAATACAAAACCCTAATTAGACATAAACAAAAACTTGCTCAAAACTCAAAACCAATGGAGAATGAGCTTCAATGGAGGTTAGAAATGGACTCATTGAAGCTCAAGGGGTCCGGAAAACCCATGATCACGAGCAATGGCCACCAAAATCGATGCCAGCGACATGAAGCTCCTTCTCAGCTGCTGCTGCAACTCGCAATCTCCAGCGGTATTTAGTAGTGCCGGTCGACGTCTAGAGGAAGGGGAAGATGCTGGTGGTGAGTGGCGATCGTCCGGCAAGGCTGGGTGGTTCTATTGCACAGAGATAGTGGTGGGGAAAAGAGAAGAAAAGGGAAGAAAGAGAAGGGAGGGGTGGGTAGGAGGGGTTGATCGGATTTTAAGAGTTTTTGACCCATTATATATATATACACACACACACATATACACACAACACCTAACAATAACAAAAATAACCCTAATTTAAAATAATGCTACTAATAATAATAAAAATAATAATAATAATAATAATAATAATATTATTATTATTATTATTATTATTATTTAAAATAATGATAATTAAAATAAAATAATGTACATGCATGCAAATAATAATGGGATAATAATAATAATAATAATAATAATAATAATAATAATAATAGTGACAATAATATTATTAGTAACTTTAATATCTTTGAATATAATAGTTCCCAAATAAAATTTTTAAATTAAATAATTAGATATAACAATTCAACATGATAATAAAAACATAAGAATAAAATAATTAATATCGCTGAAAATCTCGATATTTATATATAAAATAATTAAAAAAATATTCAAGTTATTGCAGTCTTCCCCCTTTATAGAATTTGTCCTCGAATTTCAAAAAAAAATAAAGAAATACAAAGTTTATTGATGAAAAAGATAGGGATAAGTGGCTTGCATCTCGGATTCTATCTCCCACGTACAATCTTCTATTGTGTAGTTATTCTATATCACTTTTACCATCGAAAGTCCCCTGGAGCGAAGCTAATGAACTTGGCAATCTACAATCGCCACTAGAAACTCCTCGTAAGATAGATCTTCACTGAGCTCCACTGCTTGAGGTTGAAGTACGTGAGAAGGATCAGGAATATATTTTCTCAGCATAGACACATGGAACACTAGGTGGATTCGAGATCATTCTGGTGGTAACACCAGTCTATAGGCCACTTCTCCAACTCGTGATCGTATCTTGAAAGGTCTAATGTTTTACCCTTCTTCCCGAACCTCATAACTCCTTTCATCGGAGATACCTTCAAAAACACCATATCTTCAACTAGAAAGGAAACATCTTTCCTTCTAAGATCAGCATAACTCTTCTGCCTGCTAAAAGCTATCCTCAACCTTTACTAAATGATAAGGACTTTCTCAAAAGTAATCTCCACCAACTCTAGACTTGTTAGCTGTCTCTTACCAATTTCCTAACACAAAGGTGATCTGCACTTCTTACCATACAACACTTCATATGGAGCCATTTTAATACTTACATGATAACTATTGTTATATATAAATTCAATCAGTGGCCAGTGGTTATCCCATTGACCTCCAAAATTTATCACACACATTCTGAGCATATCCTCTAAAGTCTAAATTATGATACATCATGGTGGAACCTAGATGAATACTGTAAGCAGAAAAATATGCCTCTTCCAAGATCTCTTTCCTCAGATTATCAACATCTGGCACATATAACTAAGTACCCAAGTGTAGAACACCTTTACTATCAATCACAAACTCTCTGGATTGACCTTGTTGCACCTTAAACATGATTCTCTGTATCTATGGTCCCTTCTTTGAGCTGCTTTAACTCTATCCAAGTACATTAATCATACTCTAAATTGAGCTAAAAGGCATTTCTTAGTCACTTTCCACTGTAAACCCTGATCAATCAGCTCATAGAACTCCTGAATAATTAGCCTCCTCTTAGTATTGATATGGGCAACACTGCTTGCTGATTTTCTACTCAGCGCATCTGCTACTACGTTCGCTTTACCTAGATGGTAAAGAATTGAACAATCGTAGTCCTTCAGAAGTTCCATCCATCTTCTTTACCTTAGGTTCAAATCCCTCTGCTCGAAGATATACGTCAAGCTCTTATGGTCGGTGTATATTTCATAACTAACACCATACAGGTAATGCCTCCAAATCTTCAATGCAAATACAACTGCTGCCATCTCCAGATCGTGAGTTAGGTAATTCTGCTCATGCTTCTTCAACTGCCTTAAAGCATAAGCAACCACTCTGCCATTCTGCATTAGCACATAGCCTAATCCTACTTGGGAAGTATCACAATACACTGTGTATCCATCATCATCAGAAGGCAAAGTTAGCACTGGAGCCAAAGTTAAAAAATCCTTAAGAAATTGAAAATGCTCCTCACATATATCAGTCCACGTGAACTTGACATTCTTCTGGGTCAGTCTGGTCAAAGGCGCAGCAATCTTGAAGAAATCCTTCACAAAACTCCTGTAATAGCCCACTAAACCTATAAAACTTCTCACTTTTATGACCGCTGTGGATCTTAGCCACTTAGTGTTTGCCTTAATCTTCCTAGGATCTACCTAAATGCCATCTTTGGATACCACATGGCCTAAGAATGCCACTTGGTCTAACTAGAATTCACATTTTGAAAACTTGGCATATAGTTGGTGCTCTCTCAAAGTCTGTAGCACCAATCTCAAATGCATCGCATGCTCCGCCTTATTCTTAAAATAGACCAAAATGTCATCGATAAACATAATCATAAATCGGTCCAAGAATGGCCTAAACACCTTATTCTTCAAGTCCATAAAGGCTATTAGGTCATTAGTCAACCCAAAGGACATCACTAGGAATTCATAGTGGCTATACATAGTCCGAAATGCTGACTTAAGTACATCCACACTTATAATCCTTAGCTAATAATACCCAGATCTTAAGTTAATCTTAGAGAAATATCGAGCTCCTTCCAATTGATCAAATAAATCATCAATCCTGGGGAGTGGATACTTGTTCTTAATGGTAACCTTATTCAATTATCTGTAGTCAATACAGAGTTGAAGACTACCATCTTTCTTCTTCATAAAAAGAACCGAAGCACCCCAAGGAGATGTGCTAGGCCGAATAAACCCCTTATCCAATAATTCCTGTCAATTGCTCTTTCACCTCCTTCAGCTCTACAGGTGCCATCCTATAAGGTGGCATAGAGATAGGATCTGTACTGGGCACAACATCAATACAGAATTCTATCTCTCTATCGGCGACAATCTAGGTAACTCCTCTCGAAAAAATTTATGAATTCACGTACCATTGGGTACCATTTCCACTGATCCCATTTCTGCTTGAACATCTTTAACTACAACTAGATAGCCTTGAAACCCTCTACTAAGCATCTTCCTAGCTATAATAATAGAATTAAGATTACGAGGCATGGAACTCTCACTAACTCTGAATCTAAATTCCTTTTCACTTGGAATTTTGAAAATTACTTCTTTCACTTGACAGTCCACAAAAGCATAATACTGGGATAGTCAATCCATTCCCAGAATCACATCAAAGTTAATCACATCTAGAAGGACCAAGTCTGCCAATAACTCTCTACCTTCAACCAACACATAACAAGATGGCAAAAAGATGTATGTTTTTAATTCATCACTAAGAGGAGTAAAAAAAAGACAAAGGAAAACTCATCTTAAAAGGAAGACAAACCACTTTTAAAGCAAACAAAGGGGACACAAAGGAATACGTAGCACCTGGATCAAATAAAACTCTAGCCTCAGACCAACATACTAGAATAGTACTTGCTACCACTGCATTGGATGCCTGCGTATCCTGAGTCAAAGTAAAGACCCTAGCCTACCTACGTCCTGATTGTTGTGAGCGTAAACAGCTGAGTATGTCCTCTGCCTCGGCCCTACTGACCCACAAACTCAATCAGTCGCTGCTGAGGGTACATGGGTATCTGATATTGCTGAGGTACCTACTATAAAGGCTGGACAACATAAGGTGAAGATCCTTGAGTAAAGGACGACTGGAATCCATAGTTCGGATAAGCTCTAGAAAAGTTTCCAAATTGACCACACCTAAAACACGCTCTTAGCATCAAGTGATAATGACCCTGATGCACTCGCCCATACGTGGCACACGCACTAGCTCTAGACCTAGAAAATGCCATGACTGGAGCTCTATTTACTGCTACTGCTGGCACTACCACTAAATTTAGAAGCCCTACTACTCCTATAATCCTGAGCAAAATGATGCCTACCAATCTAATAAGCTCTAAACTGTTTGCTCTGCTAAGAAGGTCTTGCTAACTGAGCACTCATACTACCTATCTGAAACACTGGCTACTACACCCTCTGAACAGGTCTGACAATGCCACTATCATAAGGATCAGGTATGGTGCCATGTCGGATATGTCTCTGCTCTAGCTATCTCGCCTCCTAAACAACACTCTCCAAACTATGACCCTCTGGTCGAATGAAAATATAAGTTGGGCCTAACCTAGTCACATAAAGCTCAACTGCTCTAGCAACATCCTGCCTTACGTTATCTACATGTCTCATCAATCTGTAGAACTCCCGAGTATAGTCCTCAACTGATCAATCTCTCCTATCGATATTAAGCAGCTGCCATCTATAGTTCTCTCTCATAGATAAAGGATAGAAGAACCTCATGAACTACTCCTTAAAACCTAACCAAGTCATTATGGTCATGAAGGGCTGAATGGACTATATAAACCAGTCTTGAGCTGCCTTTGAGACGGATAACTCTACAATCATAATCCTTTAATAATTAGAATACCCTGATCTAGTCCTAGACTCAATGGTGTTAATGAAATCCAATGCGTCTCCAATACCATCACAATGATCTCGTCCTACTCTAGAGTATAACAATGCAGCATTTGCATCTGACATCCCCTGATTCTATCGCTGAAGCATCTGCTGCACTATGGGCATCGCCTGATTAAGAGTTGTCAAGCCATAATTAATACTTGCCATGCTAGCTACAAAAGGTTGTTCCTGCCTCTGAGCTGCTACTACTCTGGCTTTGCCCCTACCTATACCTTTACCGCTACCTCTAGGTCGAGGGGTAGGAGGAAGAATCTCATCCTGAAATGATTGTTCACCGTCATCATGCTCTACATCAGCAGTAGGGGCATTCCGAGCATGCCTCATTCTAAAAAGATAAGAAAATTCGAAACTAAACAAGAGCACAGACGTAGACGCAAAATCCTAAGGATAAAAAAATCTACAAGTAATAGATAATAACCTAAGTATCATAGTAACATGAGAAAAGATAGACATCGATAGTCAAAAGCTTGAAAAATGAGCCAAAGCTCTGATACCAACTTTGTCACAACCTGAACCCAGGGGCACGTGACTAGCATTAGGAAATGGAAAAGCTTAAAGCTACCAAAACCCGTAGTAAGCCTTAAAAGAAAAACGCGAAACATTTCACTTTTAAAACTTTACAATGCAATAATTAAATCATTATGCACATTATCAAACTAATTTTTCTTAATTTAAACAAACCATACCATCATTATGTATAAAATAAACATCATTAGTTATACAAAATAGTATATCAGCATATTACATATAAATACATAATATCCAAATTAAAGTATGCAGTTATATAATTTCTCTACTGCGGTACACGGATACTAATTCAAACACAACTATATAGACCTACATAAAATAGCTGGTGACGAAGCTACTCAGCATAAGGAAGTAGGCCTAACGGAAGACTCCCAAACTCCTAGAAAAAATAAGCTGAGGGGAGTCAGACCTCACTAAGTAAGCTAATAGAAGAAATGAATATGGTTTGAAAATCTCCTTAAAAATAGATTTTTATGAAAATATAATATATTTATAATTTTATTCAATTCATTTGATATACATATAAGAAAATTCATTTTTTAAAAGGGGAGGAAATAAATTTCTAAATGCTTTTAAAACATTATAGTATAAAAACTAGGTAGAATCCTAATCCCCAATTCTAACAGTCATTCGGCTGACTTATGTCTAAGACTACCAGATCCCAAGAGCAAAACATCACCAGGATACACAGCCGCAGTCACGTCACTTAATACAATATCACTGGTCGTGTCCTAAAGCAAAGCATCACTAGACCATCGACCCTAGTGATTTAATAAATATAATCCAACTTTACTGGTGATGTCTGAGAGCAAAACATCACTAATACCGGTATGCACACGGGTCCTTATGAAACCCATCAGATAGCACATTCTACCGTAGTTTATTTAAAATAAATGAAAATAAATAAAGAAGGAAAATTACAATAAATAAAAATAAAATTAAACCATGCAATATCATATAAAGAATACCGACTTGAATTCTCATAAATTTAAATTCATCAGAACTTTATGTATTTAAATTGAAAACCCGACATTCAAATCGAATATTAACTTACAAGATGGATGCGCTCATCTGCTACGTTGTGCCCGACCTCGACTAGTAGATACGATCAGAGGGGCGGATAAAAGACAAAAAATAAAACAACTATCAGAAAATAGAAACCCTAACTTCTAGAATTTCTAAGGAAGATTTGACTCGAACCCAGAATTCAAAACTTAGGATTAACCCGATATCACATTTTACGAGAAATCTACCAAAAATTCGGTAAAGTTTCCTCTGTAAAACGAACATCCCTTTACATAAGTTGAGTCAATCTTGCGAGCAAACACACTTCTAAACTTCACAATAGTTCAACACTTCAGGTTGGGACCCCAGACTACACAATTCCCAACCGAGGTTCACAATTCGAAATAAAATAAATATTAAATAATAATATTTTAAAATCACTAAAAAAATACATAAATTCAATAATAAATCACAACATAATTTATTTAAACATCAAACACTAAATATAAATATTTTTCACAACAAATAATAAAAATCTCAAATAATTAATATAATTATATAAAAATCTAATTTTCCAAATATTCAATATAAAATAGTCACTTTCACATTTAATTATTCAAATAGCTTAATTATATAATAAAAGCAATTTAAAATCCATTTAATCACCAAAATAGTAAATAACATATTATTTGAATATAATTTTCAAAATTAGTTTTAATTAGCTAAAAAATAGTAAATAATTTATAAAAATTAATTTAATACCCTATAAAATTCCAAAATCATTTAAAACATAATATTTAACTATATTTTCAACAAAATTACACAATTAACCTATAAAATCAAAATCACATAATATTAATAATTCCTCAAAAAATTATGTAAATTCACTAGAAATTATTTTATTAATACTAAAATTACTAACTTAAATTACTAACACTAATTAACTCAAATTTCCAACCAAAATAATTAATTAACATAATTAACAAAAATTCAATTTATATTATTTAAAATATTCAAAAATACCCATAAATCAAATTAATTCAAAAAATACACAAAAAATATTTTGAGAAGGTTGAGCTATATACAACAACTTTACTAAAGAGAAAATCCGTGGATCACACCCAAAAATTAAATAAAAATACAAAACCCTAATTAGACATAAACAAAAACTTGCTCAAAACTCAAAACCAAGGGAGAATGAGCTTCAATGGAGGTTAGAAATGGACTCATTGAAGCTCAAGGAGTCTGGCAAGCCCAAGATCACGAGCAATGGTCACCGGAATCGACACCGACGACATGAAGCTCCTTCTCGGCTGCTGCTGCAACTCGCGATCTCCAGCGGCTTCAGGCGGGTCCTCAGCAGTGGCAGTCAATGTCCAGAGGAAGGGGAAGATGTTGGTGGTGAGTGGTGATCGTCCGGCAAGGTTGGGTGGTTCTGTTGCACAGAGATAATAGCGGGGAGAAGAGAAGAAAAGGGAAGAAGGAGAAGGGAGGGGTGGGTAGGAGGGGTTGACCAGGTTTTAAGAGCTTTTGACCCTTTTTATATATATATATATACTTAACTTAAATCACACATGTATATATATATATATATATACACACACACAACACCTAACAATAACAAAAATAACCCTAATTTAAAATAATGCTATTAATAATAATAATAATAATAATAATAATAATAATAATAATAATAATATTATTATTATTATTATTATTATTATTATTATTATTATTAGTAACTTTAATATCTTTGAATATAATAGTTCCCAAATAAAATTTTTAAATTAAATAATTGGATACAACAATTCAACGTAATAATAACAACATAAAAATAAAATAATTAATATCGCTGAAAATCTCGATATTTATATATAAAATAATTTTTAAAAAAATCAGATTATTACATTATTTTTGGTCAAATACTAAACATATATATATATATATATATATATATATATATTCAGATTATTATTGAGTTTCAAATGGAAGTTGCATGCCATATATAAATGACTGAGACACTTTACCTCCGTTCATTCTTAATGTTCACCAAACATCAACTGCAGTAGAGTCATGAAAATTAAACATTGAGGAAGTCTTCTTTTTTTTGTTTTTTTTTAATAGAAACTATTGATATTCAGGACAGGGAACCTTGACTTTGAGCCCATGAATTTCTTTTCATATTCTTTAATTTGTTTATTTTGTAGAAATAATAAGAATCCCAGGCCCTCAAATTGAAAATCTCATATTATACCATTTTTTTTTTTTTTGAATATATAAATGGTGATTTTATTATATATGAGGGAAAAAACCAACTTTTGTAGAAAAACAAAAATTGATGAAAAAAACCCTCCACCAAAACTAAACAAGCCATTGTAGCAAACAATATACCACTTACAAAAAAGAAGAATATATATATTAAAAACAATAAAATAAAATAAAATAAAAACCAAAACAAGTAACCACAAAGCAAAGCAGTAGAACTGAAAACACTCACTAAACGAAACTCCCTACTAACGGTATATAGGAAGAACCCCACATTCAACTATCGGCCAAGTCTCGCCTTTGAGTTTATCAGTATCTATGTTTTTTTTTTTTTTTTATTTTGAAGTGAGCACCGCTGCTGGTATCGAAGATATCTGACAAGGCAAGAGAGAATTGAAATGAGGCCTCAATGAAATATTTTTCTTCATTGAAAGGCTCGTGCCAACTTAAGACGTGGGATAAATTTTCTAAGCGAAATTGGCGCAGTTGAGAAGCTGGCACGACCATATGCTGAAGCTTTGTCCAGAGTTGTCAATGAAATTGGCTTCACAACTGATAGAGGATAGATCAAAAAGAGCTGCATAGTTTTGAATGCTCAATACAGCACATAAAGATAAGCGCACGATCCAGTAGAATTGACAGTGTAGATCCACTATTCCTATACATCATACTTTGCGGCATTTCATTCCCGAACATACATAACACCCTGCGAAGGTTGCATTTAAATACATAGTGATTTGTGGTCATACCATTTCAAATATATTTTTTTTTTTGTCTGTATTTTCATTATAAAAAGAGATCTTACTACAATCTAATCTACATATGTTTGTCGATATAAATAAAGTTAAAACCATTAGATTAATTTTTATTTAATTATAATTATTGATTTTTTTTAAGTATCTATATGTGTAATATATATTAATGACTATAATTAAATAATAATTATTCTAACAGTTTTGACACACATAATAAAAAAATAAAATTTCATAATTATAATCTTATAGCGTTGTAAAATTGTCTTGTGTTTTTAATTTCAGCTTAAATGTTTCATTTTGGCCAATTGTTTACATATATAACCCTATTTTGATCAAAATTAAGTAGTATTGAATTGTCATTAGTGATATGTTCTTTTGCCATTTTGACTGCCTATTTGTATGGAAAAAGATTTAAACGTTTATAATTTTTAGGAAATCTGTCCCTAACTTTTAATTTTAACATAAATATAAATTTATTTTATTTTATTATTAACTATGTAATGGTTAGTAGTTAATTAAACACTTAAAACATTTATTATTTTTATTACTTCAGTATAAAATTTTTAATAATAAATTATTTCAAAATAAAAATATTTATTGATAAATAATGTGAATATGTTTTTTTTAAATAATTGATTAATTAGATTGATGTATTTTAATGTTAAATGAATAACTACTTAAATCTAAAATTTGACAAGTATTCCTCTTTATAATTTAGCATTCATCCCTAAAGGTTTATATGTTTAGTTATTAAAATTCACAATATATTTTTTATAATAAGTATAAAAAATCTTATTTTATAATACATATGTTATATTCTATATAAAATACTCTAATTCTATTATATTAAAAATATTATTCTTCATTTTTATTAAATTGTAGTTTTAATTTATTAAAATTATTTAATTATTTTTTTTAAATATATTATTTACAATTTACACCAAAACATAGATGCATGACTAGTTTAGTATAAATTTATTATAAATCACAAACGTTTTTGCATATAGGCAACTAATGTGGCAATAATATTCACATTAACAATGTCACCTAGTGCCTCTACACTACAGTTAATCTGGACTAAAGTCAATAGATATTATTGTTGTTCCTCCTTACCATAAAAAAATAATAATAATAAGGTATAGTTGAGAAGATTTAATTATCTGTTTGAGTAGATGCCTCGCACATACATCCTTTACAATTTCCCGGCACACATCCCTCTCTAAATTGATGCAGTAAGCAAACCTAACAATGCAAACTCTACCTTCATCTTCTGATGAAAGGAATAAACTCGATGCCGATTTCAAAGATGTGCAACCGGATGCATCTAAATATTTTAGGCTTCTTGGAAGCTCCCGTAAACATCTGAGTTCTATGCAAGACGTTACGCTCAAATATTTGAGGCCTTTCGGAAGCTCTGGTAAACACTTAAATTCCTTACAACCATCCAAGCAAAGTTTTTCCAACTTAGAACAGTTTATGATTGTTGCTGGTAGACTCTCCCGCTTGCTTCCGCATAAATGTAACTCTTCCAACGACGATAAAAAGTCAGGATTCTCAATTTTTAATCGACCGCAATAATCGCAATTTAATATCTTTAGCTTGGAGGATATCGTTGGAGTTATAGGAATCTCAACCAAATTGCAACATCTCTCAAGTTCAAAATCTCAAGATTTGTGACATTCGCCAACTCTGGAATGCTAGTTAGATTGACAGAATGCTGGAGCTTGATGCATCTCAATTTTGTCAAGACGCTGTAATTATCAATAAAATTAATAACAAACAAATAGAAAGCATATTGAGAAGTCATGTGTCATGTGAAATTTAGTGAAATAAATTTTTTAAATTTTTTAGGTCTAGAGAAAATATTTTTTCACTTTTTAAAATTTTTAAAAATAAAATAAATTTTTTAAAATGTAAAAATTTTGAAAAAATTTTAAAACTTCATAAATATATATTTTGAAACTAATTTCATTAATTCTCAATGATATTCGAACTAATTTTTATTAATTAGCATAAAGTTAAATTTTATTTTGATTTTTAAAACTTAATTGTAACAATTCATTAAAAAATGATCCAATATAATTGAATTTTAAAAATTGAGGTCCAAATAGGACAAAAAACTTAAAGATCAAATGTAAACTTTAGGATAAAATTGAGAGTGCAATTTACACCTTATTCTCATAATAAATTGATGGAACTGGAAAATAAAATTGAGTTGATAATTACAGTAAAGTTGAAAATAACGAATATATATTTAGAGAAATCATTTTAAGTTTTATAAAGCAATAATATTGGTTTGAGTAATTAGAATGTGAAAAGTGTACCGTATTTTCATCCCAAAGTGTTGTAAGGCTGCTTCTAGGCAAGCAAAGTTCTACAAGATTCTTCGGGTCTAACAGTAAATACTTCAATGGGAAACGAGGCCAGTAAAGATAAGTTAGCTTTTCCGGAAGAAATTCAAGATCCTCAGGGAAGTTCACGTTTCTATCCAAGTATCCACGTTGGTCTTTGAAGATTCTGAGATTGGGCAACTTCGTGAAGGCTGTCCGACTTAGTTTGATTTCTGCTTTTCCTTTTGCATTTGATGTTTTAATTGATATGCCTTCAACTTGAGCAGTACCCTTACATGCATACAAAAATAAATAAATAAATAAAAGAACAGTCATCCTTGCGGTTCACTACATAACAAAAAAAATATTTTGAATAATTCTATTTTACCTATAATTTAAATCAAAATTTATGTTAAATTTTTTAACCATCAATTAAAATGATAGAATCTAAAAATTTTAAATGAATTAGATGAAACTGTTGTAATATAATTTAAACATATATAATTTATAACTAATTTTTTTTTATTATTATTATTATAAAAAAGAAATAAAATATAAAAATGTCGCAATCAATAATGCACTGTTTAAATCTCTGATTGCAATATAAAACATTGTTCATGAAAAAAATAATTGAATACTTGTATAGGGTAATCAGTTTTTAAACTTTACTTTAAAAAAAATAATAATAATATAATAAATAAAAATTGGCTATTAACATCAATTTTTTTTCTTTTTAACACTCAAATTTCTATTTCATTATACCTCAAAGTCACTCCGATGCATTTTTGGTAATGTGGCAACCGGAATCAGTTAATTTCCTTAAATGCTTTCTGTCATTTTCTACATTATAAGTCACTTTGGATCCTATTATATTTTGTGTGTCCCTCTGTGTATTTGGCAGAATTTAAAGTTGCTTATGACACGACAAATGATTAAAAAAAAATAAACAACTAAAGAATATACCAATTCTAGCAATCATATCACAAAAAACAATGACTTGCCGGTACAATAAAAAATAAAAATTTTACACTTGCTCTGTTTTTAAATAATTGAAGTTTAAGGATTTTTTTCATAAAATTAAAGAATGTATTTAATATATATATAAAATACTATACTATCTTTATTATTTTTCAATTAATATTAATTTTATATAAAATTTAAAAAAAGTAAATATCTATTCAATTAATTTTTTATTAAATAAGAGTGAAATAAAATAATAATAATTAAATTGTATTGATAACTTAATAAATCAATTATTTATAACAAAATTATATTTCTAAATTTCAATTATTTAGTAACAAAGGGACACCCAAGTTATCATATGGTATACATATGCTGTATGCCACTGGTAGCGGCAAACCAGGTTTAGGCTGAGAGGGCCCTGATCTGATCCCCTAAAGTTCCTAAAAAATAATAATAATAATTTATAAATTTAGTATAAGCCCCTCACTTTTGCATACTATCATTTTAGCCCCTCCTATTTTCATCTAGAAGCCATTTCATTATTTTATTTTATTTTATTTTTTATTTTTTTTGCCTTTTGACTCTGCGTGGGGTAATGTTGGAATTTTAAAAAGTAGGCTTTCACAATAAAATAAAGGTCAATTTAGCCCCTCAAAACTTCCCTAAAAAATGTAATAATAAACTAAAACTAAAATTATATAATAAAATAATAATAAATTTATTATTACTATTATTATTAGTATTAATAATTACAAATTTTATTTTTAATTAGTTATTAAATTCTTATTACGTTAATATTGAAAATTATAAAGATAATAAAATATTAATATGTATATTAAATTATTTATTCCTATTTTCAAACTATAGATAAATTTTAGTATCATGCATAATTTTAAAAAATAAAATTAATTTATAAAAAAATTTAATATTTCAAAACTACGAAAATTATTAGTGATTAACTAGAGTGATATATTAATATAATATAATATTAAATTGTTAAATTTACAAGTTATAAATAATTATATTCTAAATATGATTTTAAAAATAAATATTTTTAACAAAAAAATTTTTTAATAAAATAAAGACTACTTGATTAACTATTAAAATATTTGGGAAGTATATGTAAATGTTCAGAGGATCTTTTATTTATTTGTTAAAAATAAAGAGTTAAGTATAATGTTTAAAGGTCGTTGACTTTTATTATAAAGCTCATAGTTAAATTGATCCAAAAAGTTTAAAAGGGTTAATTTAATCCTAAACGAAAAGTTTAGGGGTCAAACTCAAATTAACCTTTATTCCTTTCGCAATCTTAAGAAGAGCATTATTTTGTTATTAAAACTCAAACATTAAAGCAAGCAAAAATGAAAATTATTGCTTTGTAATCCTTAGCGTATCATTTTCTAATACATCGCAAGCTTCTTCGTATTTCCACAATTTTCTTCATTTTCCAGGACGTTCTTGGCATTCCTCCAGAACAACTTCTTGTCCCATTTGTTGGATCAAGTCATGCATCCCTACTTTATAAGTTGGTGAAATAGATATGAGAGATTTATCAATTAGATGGACCATTCCAACACCCGGAAAGAACCCACAACCTTAATGTTCTACCAACTCGATCTTTGTTTTTTCCTTTCAATAAACATGCAATATGAAGAAAAATCCTCTTTTCATTTGGCTCTAATCCATGATAACTTGTTCTCAGAACTTCTGTGATCTTCCAGGAATTTCTTTGAATTTTTCCAACACACTTGTCCAATAATCCTTGTCATCTCTGCCATAGAGATAAATACCTAAAACACGAAGAGCTAATGGAAGTCCTTGAGCATAGTTTATAACCTCATGCGACAGCTCCATGAATCCATCCTTGGGAAAACTTTGTTGAAGGCATAAGAGCAAAAGAGTTCAAGAGCATCATCGTCAAGTAATGCCTTAACCTCATATATGTTATGCTCAGAACAGACATTTCTAAGAACTCGCTTATCATTACTTGTTATGATGATTCTACTTCCTTTGCGATACAAAGCACAATCTCCAGCTAAACATGTCAAATCATCTGAATCTTCAACATCACAAAAAAGAATGGCGACCCTGTACATTTTTAGCCTTGCTTTGATTGCAGGACATATTTCATCAGAAGTGCCTATATCAATAGGTGCCTTAACCTTTAATAACTTCCTAATCATATTATCTCTTGAAGTGTGGTCCCTTTAACTTTTCTTTGACATCTTTAATAAGGTCGTAACCATCAAAACTGTGCTTGATGTCATTATATACTTTTTCAGCAATTGTGGTCTTACCAACACCCCAATCCATAAATTCCTATTGTCAGAAAATCAGTTTTTGAGTCGATGTCCAATAATGATTTCACATTCCTGACATGATCGACATGAGATTTAATTTCAATGAATCTGTCGCTCTCAGAACCATCAAAAAGCCTTTCACTTAGTTTTTCTGAGACATCTTCGGCAATTGCTCTAATCAATTGGTAATTAGTCCTGGTTACATATGGAAAACGAACTTAATTAAATATATTATATAGATACATGATATTCTTTATTATATATACATATATATATAGCTAAAAGATAATTAGGTGTTCAGTCTCATAATGATAAAAATCAGATGTGATCAAAATTAGCTTGAATGAAAAGTGCTTGAATTAACAATAGGATTATTACATAATTACATCATGAACTATAATCATTTTTCCCAATCTATCTTATTTTGAAAATTGTGGTGAATTCATATTAATTTTGGAATTTGGTAAAGCGTATTGCAATTGTCTTGCTCTCATGGCATGTTTTTTTTGTCTCATCTCTGTAACCAGGGTATAAGGTTTTTTGGCAGTTTTCATTTGCATTTTGTGCGTATTCTCGTGTCTAGTTTTTCTTGCTGTAGTACGTCATGGCTGGCTAAAGTTCGAACAATGCGAGTATCGAAAACCTCTAAGCAAACATTAATTTAGATTATAGGGACTTGGATGAGTGGTGATTGAAGAGGAAGAGACTGACAGTAGGGTGCAACAAGATTTTGATTGGTGCTTGGTTGGTCATTTTCTTTCTGATCGGAACATTAAATTTTGGCTATGAAGAATACACTTGCATCTCTGCGGAGGAGTCTGTATTAAAGAAATATCACCTACTCTTTTTCTCTTCCAATTTTTTCATGAAATTGATATCAAAAGAGTACTTGAAAGTGGTACATCGACGTTTGATCAGCATCCTTTGCTTGTTAAGCATCTATCGTTGGGAGAGCAACCTACCAAAATTCCATTATTTGATATGGAAATCTAGGTTCAGGTCTTTGATCTTCTGGTAGGGTTTATGTTTCAGAGTATTGGATGCAGCATTGGTAATTACATTGGCTCTTTATATCCTCGAATCCATTAAATTTTAAGGGTCTTTGGAGGAATTATATGCAGATTAGAGTTTCCTTGATGTCCGTAAACCCAAACATATGAAACTGAAGAAGGCAGGTGGGAATGGGTTGTTGTTGACCTTAGCCAGTTATCAATCTTGATTTTGATATTAACAGACTAAATTTTAAGCAATTAATGTATTTGCTTCAAGTGTGTATAAGTTTTGAATAATTTTGAAGTCAAAATAATAATGAAATAATGAAGAAAAATGATTTTGGAAAGTTATCACAATTACTATCCTGACCAAACTCATTGTAGGGACTAAATTGCACAAAAAGTTACAATTTTTGTCATAGTCCCAATCGGGACCAAAGAAGTCCTGACCGGGACCAAAAAAGAGCATATTCTCAAAAAAGGCAGGTACCCATCCCGACCCCATGTCCGATCGGGATACTACTTGGGACAAGGTAGTCCCGATCGGGACCATGATATTCCGATCAAGATATATTTTCAAATGCAACAGCTCGTAACGGCTATTTGATGTCAGTCTCGACCAGAACATGACAAAATACAGCTTAAAAGTCCAAATTTCATTTAAATGGACTTTGTTTTTGTTGCGAACGAAATTATTGCTTCCAACAGTTATAATTGGATTGCTAAAGTATAAATATAACCTTTAAGGATTGTTTTAAGGTTAAGAAACTTGTTTATTCATTCTATACTTTCAAGCATTCAATTAAGTTTTCTAAACTCTTTCAAAATTCATTTTATTGTTGTATACTCTTGTGAGAGTTGGAAAGAGTTAAAATAGATATTCTTGTTCTTCTATTTTTTAGAATTAGAAAACGGGAAGTGAAACTCTATTCTAAAGGAATTGGTTTAAGTTTTTTAGCCATTAAAACACTTAGAAATTTGGTTTTAGTGTAAGCCTTGAAAACACTTGTAATTTGGTTTTTAAGTAAACCTAGAAAACTCAAATTGTAATGTTGTAAGAGTGAGCCATAAAACTCTTGTGTAATCTCAATCTTATAAATAAGATTATGGGTGATTGAAAATCCTAACTTGGGGATAAGTTAAGTGGAGACATAAGATTGTTGTTGAATCTGAACTCCTTAAATCATTACGTTCATCATTCTTCCTTCTCAAAAATTATTTTAATTCTTGTTTACATCTTTTAATTTTTTATTATTATTCGATAGTCCTATTCACCCCCCTATAGGACTTTTTCAATTGGTATCAGAGCTTGAATTCTAGGAACTTCATTGCTAGAATACAATATCACGAGAAGTAAATCATAAAACATTTCTTCACTTAGATTATTCTTTGATGGTAGTAACTATCATCATTGGAAGTTCAAAAAGGAGTTATACCTTGATTGGATTCCATCAAACTTTGGGATATTGTCCTAAAGGGTTAGAAACCACCTATAACTATCATTGATAATGTGGTAACTACTCTTACAAGAAGCCAATAGAAAATTGAACAAAATGAAAAAAATCATAAAAATAAAAAGGCTATGATTACTCTAGTCTCTTCTATGACAAGAGAAGAAGGAGGTAAGCTTCAATATTGTATTTTGGCCAAGGAAATATGGGAAACCTTGGAAAATCATTGTGAAGGAAATATACAAGTTAGAAGAAAGAAGGTTAAACTTCACATGTATGAATATAAACTCTTCAAAATAAAAGAGTCAATCATAAAAATGACAAATCAACTTAATATTCTTCTTAAACCCTCAAGAAACTTGGTAAACATTTCATAAAGGAAGAGGTAAATAAAATTCTAAGAATCCTACCTAAAAAGGATTGGGAATCTTGAGTTACTCTAATTGAGGAAGCTCAAGACCTCTCTACTCTCTCAACCAATGTGCTTATTGAAAAGCTCCTAACACATGAGCTTACAATCAAATAAAGAGGTGAAGAGCAAAAAGAGAAGGAAGAGAAGAAAAAAAGCATAGCACTAAAAACTCTTTAAGAAGATAGTGAAGAAGAAAGCATTAATGACTCTAGTGATGAAGATGGTGATATTAGCATGCTCACTAGGAACTTTAAGACGTTTTTAAGAAAGAAAAATTTCTTAAGAATAAGGGATTTCAATAACAAGTATGAAGGAGAAAGAAAGAAGAAAACCAAAGAAGTTACTTTCTATGAATGCAAGAAACCATGACACATTAAAAGTGAGTGATCCAAACTTAAATTCAAGAATAAGGGAGCAAAAGATAAAAAGAGATCATTCAAAGCTACCTGAGATTATTTCTTTGAATCTGAAGAGGAAGAGGAACAACAAGAAGTGGTCAATCTTTACTTCATGGCTCTTGAAAATGAAAATGAGGTACCATTTATTTCTTATTCTTCCTTTGATGATTGTGATGATTATTGCAATAATTATGATGATGATGAGAGCTCTATTATGAGCAAATTATTAGTTAAATGCAAAATTTTACTTTATAAGAAAAAGTTTTACAAGCATGAGCTATCTAGCTTAACTAATAAATTTGATAGCTTAAAAATTGATTTTACTAAACTTGTTGAATCAAATGAAAAACTTGTTAGTAATGTTAAATCTTCTAATTCCTTGGAGATCAACTCAAGAAAGCAAGTGATAAAAATCATAAACTTTATATTGAGGTCTTAGAATTAAAAAATTTCACTGCTAAATTCAAGAGAGGAAAAGAAACTTTAGATAGTCTTCTTATTCTCAAAAATTTCATGAAGACACCCATGGAATTGGATATAGAAATGGAATGTCTTCATCATCATCATCACATATTAATTTTGTAAAAGCCTCACATGATTCCACTCTTTCTACCTCCAAACCAAATGAGATTCAAGATTTCAAAACTAAAAGATCACATGTGTTAAATGACAAGGGAAAGTCTCATAAGACTCATCCTTCATCAACATAAAAGAGGTAAGGCTCATACTAGAGTACCTCAACCCAAGCATGCTTATATGTATACTAAACACAATCATATTAGGCATGCTACATAACACAATGCACATAAACATGTTACATAAACCTATTAAAATACGCATTGTCATTATCATTGTATGTTTCATACCATGACTCAAATTGATAGGAGACACACACCATAACACAAAAGGTATGTTTCACACATTAGGAAAGCATATCATCCAAGGAGAAATAAATTTAAAAATTTCATATGTTCATATTGCATGCTCAAAGGACATACCAATAATATGTGCTTCTATAGAAGATTACGAATGAATTTACTTCCTTCGGATTATCTTGAAACTAACCAACTTAGACTAAAAAAGGTTTGGGTCTAAAAGAACACTTAAATTGTTCTATGTAAGTGTGCTTGAAATCCATAAAAACAAAAAGAAAATGGTATCTTGATAGCGAATGTTCAAGGCACATGACGGGAGACAAAGAGCAATTCAACAAGCTTAATGCTAAGGATGGAGGACATGTTACATTCAGAGACAATGCAAAAGGAAAAATTATTGGCATTGGAGAAATTGGTAATTCTTAATCCTTAGCTATACATCATGTATTATTTATTGATGGTCTTAAACATAATTTGTTTAGTATAAGTCAATTATGTGATACAAAAAGTAAAGTGACTTTCTATCCTAAAAATTGCTTTGTTAGTAATCTTGATGAAGACAAAGTAATTTTTACTGGTGAAATAGTAGATAATGTTTATGTTACTAATTTAAATAAAATTAATAATAAAGACATCAAATGTTTAATGTCTATTTCCCATGACATGGCATAGAAGGTTAAGACATGCAAATTTTGAGCTTTTAAATTATCTTTATAAACATGAACTTGTGATTGGTGTACCAAAACTTGAATTCACTAAAGACAAATTTTATGATTCTTGCCAAAAGGGAAAATAATCTAAGTCTTTATTTAAGCTCAAAAATGTAATGTTCACTTCTAGATCACTTGAACTTATACATATGGATTTATTTAGACCAACTAGAGTTGCAAGTCTCAATGGAATTCACTATGCAAATATATTGATTGATGATTACTCCATATTTACTTGGATGTGTTTTCTTGCTCATAAGAATTATGCATTTAAAGCTTTTGAAAATTTTGCTAAAAGAGTTCAAAACGAAAAAGGATTTTGTATTTCATCTATAAAAAGTGATCATGGAACCGAATTTGAAAATGAATTTTTCAAAACCTATTGTAATGAAAACAATAATTCATATACATTGTCTTCTCTTAGAACTCCTTAACAAAATAAAGTAGTAGAAAGAAAAAATAGAACTCTTATGGAAATGGCTAGAACAATGCTTCATAAGTATAAATTGCCTCTATACTTTTGGGCAAAAATCGTTAACACATCTTGTTATATTTCAAATAGAGTTTTCAAAAGAGAAATTTTAAATAAAACTTCTTATGAGCTATGGAACAATAGAAAACCCTAAAATTTTATATCTAAAAGTATTTGGATGCAAGTTCTTTATATTGAACACCAAGGATAATCTTGAAAAATTTAATTCCAAAGCTAATAAAAGAATTTTCCTAGGCTACTCTATTTCAAGTAAAGCATATAAAGTCTCTAATAAGGAAACTCTAATAGTTTAAGAGTCAATGCATATTATATTTGATGAATCAAACTCACTTAATTCTAAAAAGGATGTTTGTAGTGTTGATGATCTTATAAGTGACTATAAGATTGTGGAAACCTAAGAAGAAAATTCTAGTAAGCCTTTAGAACTTGAAGGTTCAAACAAGAAGGATAAGGAGGAGACATTTCAACCTACCTTGAAGGATGAACTTCCAAAGGATTGGCAATTTAAGAAAGCTTATCCTTAAGACCTCATTATAGGTGACACTATAAAAGGGCTAACTAATAGATCTAGACTAAAATCTATTGCTAATTTAGCCTTCATTTCTCAAATCGAGCCCAAAAATATTAATGATGTATTAAGTGATGAATTTTAGGTCCTTGCTATGCAGGAAGAGTTTAATTAATTTGAGGGAAACAAGGTTTAGATCTTGGTTCCTAGACTAAAATATCATCCTATTATAGGCACCAAGTGGGTGTTTAGAAATAAGATGAATGAATAAGGAGTAATAACTAAGAACAAAGCTAGACTAGTAACTAAAGGTTATAATCAAGAGTAAGGCATTAATTATGATGAAACTTTTTCCCCCATTCTAAAGTTAGAAGCTATTAGAATGCTACTTGCATTTGCATCATTCATGGATTTTAAACTTTGTCAAATGGATGTTAAAAGTGCATTTCTAAATGGTTTTATTAAAAAGGAGGAGCAACCTCCGGGTTTTGAAAGTTTTGATTTTCCAAATCATGTGTTTAAAATTTCAAAAGTACTATATGGATTGAAACAAACTCCAAGAGCTTAGTATGAAATATTGAGTAACTTTTTACTAGAGAAAGGTTTCTTAACTCTTTTCATAAAGAAATTCAAACATGATTTATTAATTATGCAAATATATGTTGATCATATTATTTTCAGTACTACTAACCATTACTTGTGTGACGAATTCTCCAAATTAATATAAGGAGAATTTGAAATGAGTATGATAAGAGAACTCAAATTCTTTCTCATATTACAAATCAAGCAATGCAAAGATGGAATTTTTATCAATCAAACAAAATATGCAAGAGACATTCTCAAAAAGTTTGGAATAAATGGAATTAAGACAAGCAAAACTCCAATGAGCACCATAACCAAACTTAATAAAGATGAGAATAGCAAATCAGTTGATGAGAAGTGATTTAGAGGTATGATCGAATCCCTTCTTTATTTAACTACTAGTAGACCTGATATTATGTTTGCTATTTACTTATGTGCTAAATCAAGTCCTAGAGAGTCTCATTTAAATGTTATCAAAAGAATTTTCAAATATCTTTATGGTACAATGCATTTAGGACTTTGGTATCCTAAGAGTTCTTCATTTGACTTAATTAGTTATTCAGATGCTAACTTTACCAGTAGTTTACTAGATAGAAAGAGCATTTCTAGAACTTTTCAATTTTTATGACAATGTTTAGTTTCTTGGTTTAGTAAGAAACAAGTTTCAACTGTCTTGTCCATTACTGAAGCTAAATACATTACAATAAGTCTTTATTGCTCCCAAGTCTTATGGCAACAATAATAATTGATGGACTATGATATAAAACTTTATCACATTCCTATCAAATGTGATAACACAAGTGCTATTAACCTTAGCAAGAATCTCATTCAACATTCTAGAACTAAGTATACAGATATTCGACATCATTTTTTGCGTGATCATGCTCAATTTGGTGATATCTCACTTGATTTTATCGATACAAATAATCAACTTGCTGATATTTTCACCAAACCTCTTAATGAAGAGAGATTAAATTTCAATAAACATGAACTTGGCATGATTGATGGTTCTAGTTTGTCTTGATTTTGGTAGACATTTATGTTTCTTTCATGTTTATTTTTGTTATATGATACATGTTCAATTGATTTATTTTAACTCATTCCTATTTTGCAAAATTAATAATTAATTTATGAAATCTTCATTAAATTAATTATTTTAATTTTTAGCAAAATATATCTGTAATAATCTGAGTTTTTAAATTATTTTAATATAAAATAGGATATGCAGTGTTAATAATTTAAAACAATACTTGATTATTTATCAATTAATGAGTTATATTATCATTATTTTATGTTAATTAGGGTTTCGATATATATATATTTTATTTTAAGACTAGTATTTGGATAATTTATGGGTAATATATATATATCTTATTTTAAATAAAATTTAACCTAGTATATTTTATTTTAATATCATTTTATCTTACTAAATTACATTATTTTATACATTATTATTTTATGTGCTAATATATATTTGCATGCATTAGGATTTAGTATTTACTTAAATGTGTATTATTATTATATTTTGTGTAATATATAAATGTGTGTGTGTGTGTGAGTGTGTGTATATATTTGTGCATGTGTATATCTAAATGTGTGGTTTAAATATATACACACATTATTATATTAATATAAAGTATTAAAATATAGAATATTATATATATATATATATATATATATATATATATATATATACAAAAACAAAAACACCTCCCCTTTATATTTTTTCCTCATTTGAAGCTTGGGAAGTCGAAATAGCCCAAATCATTCCCTCCTTTGTTCAAGTCATTTTCGGCCACCAAAATTGATGATTCAGGTGCCGTTGGACTCCTGAAACTTCCTAGAGGAGGATTTGAAGCTTCTTCTAGCTTGAAAATACGATTTGGTAGGGCTTTTAACTCATTTCCATTTTCGACCATTCTTGAGTTTTTGATTTTTTTTTTTTCAATAATTCTTGCTTGATTCATGCTTAGTTCCTTCACAAAAGTTGTTCCCCTTAGATTAATCTTCATCTCAGAATTTTTGTGTAATTTTTGGGAATTATTTTGATTTTTGTGAATTTTTTATTATTTTCATAAATTAATTAAATAAATTATGAAATTGTGATTTTTGGTGTTATTGATGGTTATTGGTAATTTTAGAATTTAATTTATAATTTTTGTGAATTTTGTGTAATTTTTACAATTATTTTTAGTTTATGTCAATTTTGAAAATTTAGGTTAAATATATATTTTGTTAGTAATAATTAGTGAATTAGGTGTATTTATTGATTTTAATGAATAATATGTTGAGGAAATAATTTTTGAGTATTTATATAATTTTTATTGAATTTTTGAATATTATTAGTATTTTATGTGTATTTTTATATATTAGGGGTATTTTGGTAATTTGGTGATGATTTTGGTTAAATATTAAATTTAATTGATTTTAATAATTAATTGAGGTATAAAAATGATTTTTATGAATTAATTATTAATTTTAACTAATTAATACTATTTTTTGAAAATTATTTTCAAATTATATATAAAATACTATATTTGTAAATAAATGGATTTTTAGTAATTTTTAATATGTTTTTGGATTTATAAAATGGAATTTTATTAATATTTGTGGAATTATCAAGAAATATCAATTTTATTAATATTATATTAGTATTAGGGTTTTTAAATAATTATCGGTAAAATAATTACTTTTAGTGTTTTAATATTTAAATTGTTATATTTTGATACTTGAAGGGTATTTTTGGTATTTATTAAATTTTAATATATTTTATTGTATTTTGTTGTGAATTGTGGACCTCGGTCGGGAGAATTCGTAGTTTGGGATCCCGACCGAGAAGTTGTGTGAATTCTGTTTGGAAGTGTACCTTTCTTACGCTCTACTTTTTAAGTAGAGAGATATCTATTTTACAGAGGAGGTTCTGCTGAATTTTTAGTAGGATTCTCGTAAAATGTGATATTGGGTCTAATTTCTATTGTCTATCTGTGTTAGTAATCCTAGATTAAGTTAAGTTAGATTTATTCTGATTTCGTGTTATTATTTTATTATTAGTTGCATCAGACTGAGGCTTAGTGGATCGAGCCCTTCGGACCCGTCTCGAGGAGTGCATAACTGTGAGTTGTTATTTTATATATGCGTGCATTTAGGTTGCATGTTTTAGAAATATATGTTTTAATTGTATGATTTATGCATAAATGACTTAATAAATACTTAAGTATATTCTAAATATATTTTCGGTATATTATGAAATAAATGCATGTTTTTCTTTTTAATTAAATTTAGATTTCTTTTAAATATATTATTGGTTTAATTTAATATATTCTATGAATTATTTGAATTGACTTTACGTATATATACTTAAAATATACTCAGTTTATTTTAGGCATATTTCTATTATATATATGGTTTATAATGTTATTTATAATGATATCATGCATCATTATTTTATGAATGAAATGAGTTATTTTTAATGAAGGATATTAATAGAATGTGCTTCCTAGTGGGCAGCATTAGGACCGAGTACGTACCGATACGACGATAGATTGTAGGTTAAATTACTAACCTATTTATGGATCATGAGTCGATTGATGTGATTGATTATGTGAGGTGAATGAGTGTGATTGCTGGAGCTTGGTTGACCTAATGTCTCGGGGTCAATCACACTGACAGTCAGACTGCTGGAGCTCGGTCGACTTAGTTTCTCGGGGCCAGTCTACTGTCAATAAGGATTAAGTGAATTTATTTAGAAACAAGTGAGCCTGTATGGCTAGATTAATGTCTGTTATTATTTGAGGTTGCTATCATTTAGGGTTCCATTTGATCCTTTTTAAACTAGTATTTTTCAGTATTATAAATAAAGTAATTTTCAGCGTCTGTGTGTATATGTCTGTATATATATTTATTATGCACATATGCTTGATTGCATTTGACATTTAGTAATGCGTTTATATATATTATAATAATTCACTTAGTGAGGTCTGACTTCCCTCCATTGATGTTTTTATAGGAGAGTCCTCATCTTCAGACCTCAGCAGTAGACCTATCCATCGGATTTCTTCCGCTCTGGCCCTATTATGTAAATCACTCACTTGAATTTTATTTTATACTCTAGACGTTGTAGTAGTAGTTGTAATTGATTATGTTGAGAGTTGTATTTGAATTTATGCATGTATGAGATTTTTTTTTAATTTAGAGTGTTTCTTTGAAGTATTGTATTAAAAGATTTTATTTATAATATAAGATGTGTTATCATTTTATTAAAGGCAGTTGAGGAATTTATTTTATTAATTAAGATTTAATTTTCGCTGCATAAATATTTTATTTATTTTATTTTATTTCATGATTTTCTTTTAAGGCTTACTACGGGTTTCGGATTCAAAAGAATTTTCGTTCCCTAGCACCGGTCATGGCCCCCTTTTTAGGTCATGACAAATTCCTTCCCTAATTAAGTCTATTTCATTTACTCATTTATTTCCTTCAAAAATCATCCAATTGATGTAACTTAAATTTATAAGGACTTACTTATAAGACTTTTGGATTTAATTGTAAAATTTTCCCAAACTTTTCTAGATAGGACCCTGGTCCCGCTCGGGACCAGAACATGTCCAAATCGAGACATGATTTTTAAATTTTGTGTTTTTACACAGAACTCATCTTGAATGGATATCCCGATCGGGATATTGCACAGGATGTCATGTCCCAATCAAGATGGGAGCATTCCCGACTAGGACAAGAGCATGTCACGATCGGACATTACTCTTAGCAACATTAGGTTTTTAAAAAATTTTCATTTTTTTGACTCTTTAATCGGAATCAAGAATGAATTTTTAGGTTCCTATTCAATTCAAATTCAAACTCTACACTATTTCTAGCCTTAATCTCTTGCCTATAAATGCCACTCCATTTCTAATTGATTTTGCATCTCAAATTAAGTTTTTTCTTTCTTTACACTTTCTACATTTATTCTCTCCTAATGGCTCCTAAGAAACTACGCAAGGCTCCTTCATCTTCTCAAGCTCCTTCTCCTTCTAAAAAGGATAAACCTAAGAGAACTCATTCACCTTTTTCTTATTCTTCTCAAGAAATTAAGAAAATGATGTCACTATTCCAAAAAAAAGGGCTTTCATTCCTTTAAAGTTTATGCATGAACTTACTCTTAAAGTTATTGGATGCTATGATGAAGTCCAAGATCTTTTTCTCAAAAGTGGGATTTATGATTTTGCCTTTTCACCTTTTTCTTCTTACCCCTCTCTTATTATTGAGTTTCTTTCATCTTTTACTCTTTAATCCATTAGATTTGATAATTACAATCATTATTTCTCAATGAGATTTAAATTGAGTATGAGAGATCATTTCATGACCTATCAAGAGTTTAACACTCTTTTTGGATTCTCTCAGGAATGACACATTTAAGTTAACCCTCATTGGCTTGCCTCTTTCTATTGGGATGAAATTAAAGCTCCCAATGCTCCTCAATTATCCGTTGGACACACTAAAGCTTCCTTTATTAAATCCAAATCACTTTGGTATATTCATCGCTTTATTACTTTTTATATTAATAGTAAAGCCCTTTCTAATGAAGCACTTTCTCTTGATGATCTCTTTATTCTTTATTGCCTTCATCATAATGGGAATATTACTTTCAGAAGATTTTTACAATGGAGAATTTGGCTAATTAGTGATAGTCATACTAGTGCAATTTGTATTAGTGGAATTGTCACGAAATTAACTAAATTCTACAATATTAATCTTGACTCTCTACCCCCTACCAAACCTTTATTTCTTGATGCTTCTTTCATTCAAAACTCAAAGAAATTCACCTCTATTAATAGAGTTTAGGTTTGGAAACATGACCTTGGAGCTAGTGAAAACATTGAAGCTATGTTTCAAGAATTAGAAGAACAAGAAGGTCAAGGGTAAGAAGAACAAAAACCTTAAACTCATATTGCCTCTCTAAGAAAGAGAACAAGAAGTGAAGGTCAATCAAGTCAAGGTGCTCAAGCTCAAAATAATGAACCTTCCTGGCTAGGACAAATATTTGAATGCATGTCTTTAATGAAATCCAACTTCAATTCCCACTTTAATGAAATTGAATCCAATTTTAATGTGTGTTTCAATCAAATTGATAAAAATATTGCTCACCTTCAATATGATGTTCATCATATTTATGAGTAACAAGGCTACATATGCACTTATCCTCCTCCTTTCCCTCCTTAAGAATAGATTTTTTTTAAAAAAAATTCGTTGTTTACTTTTGATTTATATTTGGTTTATTTTATGTATATGAGCCTCTAATTATTATTTTATTATTAGGCTCATTCTATCCTTGTTTATAATTAGTTTATTTTCTATTTATTTTCAGTATATTATCTTTGTATTGAATCTTTCTTAATGAAATTTTTCTTTTTAGATTGGAAGTGTTTACTTGAATTTATTCTTTTTGATTTTTTGACAAAGGGGGAGAAATATTTAAGTTATGTTTATTTTTTATTATTAAGCATATTTCTAAGCATTTTTTTTAATTATACATGCAAAATATGTTTATATAAAAAAAATCCTCTTAGGAATTGTTTTGATTATTATTTAGAAATAATTGAGTTTGCATGTATACTTAGTTAATTTTCTTTTTGAAGAAAGATGTGTTTATGTAAATGACATAACTATGTGATAGTGTGTTCTTAATATCAAATTTTTTTTCATTGATATAGGGGGAGAAAATTACTTAAATGACATATTATTTCATAAAGATTTATGTATCTTTACTTTTTCATTGTTTTGGTTTATGGTCTTTTATTTCCTCTATTGTTTAATAAAATGGGAGGAAAAGCAATATGATATTTGTGCTTAATGTTCATGATTGTAACATGCTAAGTGCCACATGATCAATTAACTAGCTAAACTCTATATGATCATGTGTGTACTATTTTGTGATGAAATATTTATGTTTGAAATTATTTTCTTCACATTATCAAACATTCCTTTTAGGCTCTTAACACCTTGGAAGACCATAATTTTTATCATGATATATTTTATGTCATTTAGAATAAAAATTTATATTTATTATCATGTCCATATTCATAGGGGGAGAAATAAAGAAATATATTTGTTCTCATTTCATATATTCATTATTATCACAAATTGTTATCAATCACACACTTTACATTATGTTTTTTTTATCAACTCAAAATAAGTTTGTCAAAATCAAAAAGGGAGAGATTGTTGACCTTAGCAAGTTATCAATCTTAATTTTGATCTTAACAAACTAAATTTTGTGTAACTAATGTGTTTGCTTGAAATGTGTATAAATTAGGAACAATTTGAAAATCAAAATAATACTGAAATATAAAAGAAAAATGATTCTGAAAAGTCTTCACAAGTACTATCTTGATCGGACTCATTGTAGGGACTAAATTGCACAAAAAGTTACAATTTTTGTCATAGTCCTAATTGGGACCAAAGAAGTCTCGACTAGGACAAAAAAAGAGCATATTCTTAAAATGGCAATACCCATCCTGATCCCATATCCCGATTGGGACACTACTCGGGACAAAGTAGTCCCGATTAGGACCATGATATCCCAATCGGGATCAAGGCATTTTTTCAAATGCAACAGCTCGTAATGACTATTTGATGCTAGTCCCGACCAGGACGGATGATATCCAGACCGAGACCTAACAAAATGCAGTTTAAAAGTCCAAATTTCATTCAAATGGACTTTATTTTTGTTGGGAATGAAATTATTTCTTCCAACAGTGATAATTGGATTGCTCAAGTATAAATATAACATCTAAAGACTATTTTAAGGTTAAGAAACATGTTTATTCATTCTATAATTTCAAGCATTCAATTAAGCTCTCTAAACTCTTTCAAAATTCATTTTGTTATTGTATAATCTTGTGAGAGTTTATGAGTGTTAGAATAGATATTCTTGTTCCTCTATTTTTTAGGAATAGAAAATGGGAAGTGAGACTCTATTTTAAAGGAATTGATTTAAGTGTTCAGCCATTAAAATACTTGAAAATTTGGTTTTAGTGTAAGACTTGAAAACACTTGTAATTTGGATTTTGAGTAAGTCTAGAAAACTCAAATTGTAAGATTATAAGAGTGAGCTATAAAATAAAACTTTTATGTAATCTCAATCTTATGAATAAGATTGTGGGTGATTGAAAATCCTAACTTGGGGGTAAGTTTGGTGGAGACATAGGATTTTTGTTGAATCCAAACTCCTTAAATCATTGCATTCTTCATTCTTCGTTCTTAATAATTATTTTAATTCTTATTCAAATCTTTTAATTTCCTATTATTGTTCAATAGTTTTATTCACCCCATCCTCTAATTCAATTTCGTCATGAATGCTTACCTCCATTTTGTTTCATTTGTGGGCTTCTAGAACATATTGATAAATTCTGTCATCGTTTGTTTTAGAGGGAGGATGGTGCAGTCATAAAGTCTTATGGCCCTAAGATTAGGGCACAGTTATCTCGTAAGTCTTTTAATAATACTGGCGAAAGATGGCTCAAACTAATGTAGTGCTGTCAGCAAATGACATTACTTCCATGGCAGAGGACGGTATGGATACTACTATGGAAACGGTTGACAATTCCAATAATCCTAGGTTGGTGGGAATGTATATAGCAAGTAGTGGAGGCCATGGTAGTTCTATCCCTAGAATTCAGCTTTCCACCATTGATAAAAATTTTAAAGATAGTGAATCAGTGAGTAAGGAAGGGATTTCTAATTTGCCCTTTTATCAAAGCGCTATTATCATGGTTACTAAAAGAAGAAGGTTAACGTACTGGAGCAGGATGGTGTGTGCGAGGAAGTTGAGGCTCAATTTTCTTCTCTTGATGAGGTAAAAGTAATTGATAATATGTTATATGAGTATGGGCCAAAAAACATAGATTTGGCGGGTCCTGCATTCCAGGCCCGCCATGAGCCATGAGTCTTTTGACTTGGAACTGCCTTGGCTCGGCAACCCGCGAACAGTTCAAAATTTGTTGGACTTAGTTAAGTCCAGAAAGCCTTTATTTAATTTTTGATTGAGACTTCGGCTAATTCATAATTATTGGAATCCATTAAATTTAAATTGGGGTTTATATGCTTATTTATGGTAGATCAGGTGGGCCATAGTGGGGGTTCGGCCATGTTATGAAAAGATATGGGCCAGGTTCAGGTTCTCAGTTTTTCCAGGTTCTATATTGATGTAATGGTCTTTGTTTCTTCTCTGGGTTCTTGGAGAATCACTGGATTCTATGGGCAACCTAATGGATCTCGTTCGTTTCGAGTCGTGGAATTTACTTCGTGATCTTACTAATAAATCCAACTTGCCTTGGGTATGTATTGGGGATTTGAATAAGATTCTTTCCCTGAATGAATAACGTGGAAGGACTCCTCATCCTGTGGATTTAATTGATGCTTTTCAAGGTACATTGGATTCTTATTCTCGTATGGATATGGGTATAGTGGGGCATCCCTTTACATGGGAAAGAGGTCGGGGTGGTAGCAATTGGATTGAAGAAAGATTTGACAGAGCTCTTGTTTCTAAGTCTTGGCGCTCATTATTTCTAGTTGCAACGTTGTTCAACTTAACTTCTACTACTTCGGATCATTCCCCATTATTCTTTGATGTTCAGCCTTGTCGAGCCCGTCATGTTCCTAAACGGTTCTGCTTTGAGCATGCATGGTGCAGTGAGAATGATTGTCATGATGTTGTTACCCAGAGTTTGAATAAATTCCCTAATTGTCCAATCCAATACTATATCAAGAACTGTGCAAATGCTCTTTCCGCTTGGGATTGTTCTAAATTGGATAATTTCAAATATCCTATTTAAAAGTGTCGGGTTATTTTACATCTGTTGAGAGCTTTTCATGATGCAGAGTCAATTTCTTAGTATGTTGAGGCTCACCAGCAGCTTAATATAATTTTGGAATAATGTGAAATTTTTTAGAAACAGAGGTTGAAACAATTGTTACTAAAAGAGGGGGACTCCAATTCCCATTTTTTTCATGCCATGGCAACAAAGAGATCTAAAGTGAATTTTATGACCAGCTTGCATGATGATCAGGGTCTTAGGATAATGGCCTTCAGGAGTTGATGTACTAATATTTTCGAAACCTTTTTGAGTCACAAGGTGCTGATGATAATAAGATTTTTCAGTGTGTTGATAAGCGGGTTAGTGATGATTAGAACACTTTTTTTTGCATCCTTTCACAACTGCTGATATCAAAGATGATGTGTTCTCTATGCACCTGGAAAAGTCCCCTAGATTAGATGGGATGAATCCTTATTTTTATGAAAGATTTTGGCATATTATGGCCCGAGTTATTGCCTCCTATTTGTCTTTGTTGCAATCATGCTCTCTTCCTGTTGTATTGAATGATATAGCTGTAGTTCTTATTCCCAAGAAGAAGTCACCGCAGTCCGTGAGTGATCTTTACCCTATCTCGCTCTGTAATGCTCTGTGTAAGGTGGTCTCTAAAGTGTTGGCAAAAAGGCTGAAGAAGATTCTGCCCAGTACTATTTCCAAAGAGCAGAGCACTTTTATCCCTGGCAGGCTTATTTCAGATAATGTTTTAGTAATTTTTGAGGTGATGCACCATTTAAAGAGGCAATCCAAGGGCAAGAGAGGTTTTGCTGCTTTGAAAGTTGATATGAGCAAAGCCTGCGATAGAATGGAGTGGATATTCCTTCGTCGTATGATGACTTGCTTGGGTTTCAATAATAGATGGATTGAATTGATTGCCATGTGTGTGGAAACTGTCTCTTATCGTGTTATTCATAATGGACAAGGATCGGATGTCATTGTTCCCCAACGAGTTCTCCGTCATAGTTGCCCTTTATCTTTATATCTTTTTATCCTTCGTGTTGAAGGCCTTACAACCGTTATTCGAAAAAGAACGTTACAGGGTCTCTTGAATATATTGTATGATTACTAGATAAGCTCCTTCAATTTTGCACCTCCTTTTTGCAGATGGTAGTTTCTTGTTCTTTGGTGCAAACGCTATAAGGTAGCAATGTTAAAGTCAATCTTTGATTTGTTTAGTCAGGCATCAGGTCAGCTTCTATATTTGTCTAAATCCTCTCTTACTTTTAGCACAAATATTCTTATGGACACCAGGGACTATATTAGTGATATCTAGGGTGTGGTTAAAGGGCAAGTCATGGAAATTATTTAGGCCTACTTTCCCTTGTTGATCGCAATAAAAGACAAATTTTTCTTTTATCTAAGAGAGGGTGTGGTCGCGTATTCAAGGGTAGCATAAGAAATTTCTTAGCTGAGCTGGAAAGTCTGTTCTCATCAGGTCCTTAGTGTTTTTCTTATTCCAACTTCCCTTTGTACTGAGCTTGAGAGAATACTGAATTCTTTTTACTAGGGTTCATCCAGTGGTCAAAATTATAGTCTCAATTGGTTCAACTGGAATAGATTATGCCTTAGAAAGGAGCATAGTGGTTTGGGGTTCCATTCTTTTCATCTTTTTAATAAAGCATTATTGTGTTAACAAGCTTAGAGATTACTAACTTGCCCAGATTCCTTTTATTGCTAGAGTACTTAAGGCAAAGTATTTCCCCAATGGCAACTTTCTTGACACTAAGTTGGGCTCCACTCCGAGCTTCACTTGGCAAAGTGTATTCTCTTGTCAAGCATTTCTTCGTGATTCCTATTGGCGGTGAGTGGACAATGGTGCGGATGTTGCTATTTGGCGTGAGCCTTAGTTACCTAATGATGCTAACCCTTTTATTTATTCTTTGGTTTCTAATAATACTAAGGTGAACGGGTTGGTGATTTGATTAAGCCAGATGACCACACTTAGGACATGTCTGTTATTAACTCAATGTTTGATAACAGGGACAAGCATCTTATTCAACAAATTCCTCTTATTTTGTAACAATGTAGAGATTCATATGGGCATCACCGTCCCTAGGACGGAGCGTGTGGCCACGCAAAGTGCATGTGGTTGCACATTGAGTGTGTGGTCACAAGTTGGCGTGTGGTCACGTGCACACGCAAGCGCACATGTATTCTTTCATTTATTACGCACTCCAACCAGGGTTTACTCAGGCTTTTTTGAAGTTGGTACCTAGGTTTTTTCCTTCCATATGCATTTTTGCTATCCGTTTTGTCTAATTTGGCCTCAATTTTAGCACATGATATCTAGGGATGTATATACGCACTTCTAAGCGATACATATTAATGCTCAGGTTGTTTTGAACTATTCTGTGTGACTACTTCCAAAGGTTTTGAAGTCTTCCATACATGTTTCTGAAGTTTGTTTTGTCTGGTTTGACTTCGATTTTAGCTTGTGACATCTAGGGGTGTTTATGGCTTTACGCACACTTCTAAGTGACACGTGATGATTCTCGAGTTGTGTTGGACCATTCCGGAAGTGTTTCTGAAGTCCGTTTTGTCAAAATCAATTTTTATTTTTTCACAAAGTTGAGTCTTGATCTAACGAAATGAATAATGGTCTAACAAGCTGAGTGTTCCAAGAAAGAAATTTTCAAAATAAGCTTCATTGTTTCGATAATTTGTATTTCGTAAGGTCGAAGCACAACTTAATGATTTGATGATCGATTTTGCATACTGATGGGGTCGGTTAGATTTTCTAAGGTTGCACATTTCAGAAGTGTTACAAACAAACAAACTCTAGTCATCTCGAAAGTTTTAAACCTTTAGGGGACAATCAAATTTGAGGTATGACACTCAGTAACAAAGAAATTTCATTAGATTTGTGAATTTGTTATTTCTTGGAGATACCTGAACGACATTCTAGCTGAACATGCTCTATGTGATTTTGTCATCCATCTCATATATATATATATATATATATATATATATATATATATATATAATTATAGATGTTTGACCCTGCTTATCTTAAATTTTGCTTGTTACTCACCATAGAAATTCTCATTAGTTCTTCTATTATTAGACCTGAGTTTTACCTTCAAAAATACTTCTATTTGTTTAGTTGTTTATGAGTTTGACAAACTAGACTTCTCTTGCTCTTGGTGACACTAATTTTATTTGTTTAAAATGAAAATTTTAGGAGAATTACTTCATAGAGCTGTTATTTATGGGTTGAAATTAGCAAAATGAATATGATTTAGAGTGACGTGTGTCGTGATTTTCATTGGAAATGGCATAAGAATCAATCAAGAGTGGGGTTAAGGGAAATCTTCTGATGACAATATTGACATGGGGTTATGAAAGAAAGACTTGGAATGACCAAAATACAAAATCACCTTGAATTGTGCGCCAAGTACGTTTAAAAAATAATAAATTTGGACAAAGCCCTTATTAAAAAAAAATTAAAGGAAATAATTAACCAACCTCCAACCCTTACATTACATGTGTTGCTTTTAAACATAACTTTAAAAATTTAATGACTCTTCACTAAATCAATTCGATGTTTCAATAATAATAATAATAATAATAAAGAGAATGAATATCTAATTTTTTTAGGAAAATTCGAAGTACGTCAAAATTTTATAAGAAGTATTCTTATTTCATCTTTGCCTTATTGAATATAATTTAGATAGTGAATTAGAATCTCATTAAATGCTTTTAATTTTAATTTTAGGAACCAACCTGAATACAACGGTAGGGCATAGATCTGTCCAATCTAGTTAGTGTCTTGTGTTAGCAAGCTCAAGTGAATGGTTAATTATATAGTGAGGTTTTTAAATTTATATTACATATAAATATATATTGTTATGTTCGTAAAATATGTTCACAATTTTATATAAATTGATATTTCTTACAAATAAGTTTTGATGAATGTCAGCTTATTATTGTTTTATAGCTTAATTAAATTGCTTAGCTTTTATAATAAAGTCGAGAAAAAATAGCTATATGTTTACTATTATTGTAGCTAAAGCAATTTATGATAGCAAACTATTTAATTTATATTTGAAATTCAGTGAATAATTTTAATAAGTATATTTCATATTTATTTTCAACAAATATAAAGTTATTATATTTATTGCAATTACATTGTAATAGCAATTAAAGGTAGCAATTATATCTTGTAAATAGCTTTATTTATTTCAATTGATTTAGTTTTTAAGTGAATTTATACACTCATGGTATGTATCCTTTAGATTACACCATGATGATTAGTGTCTATATTTCAACATTATTTATTAGCAATGTTATTTAGTAACTGTCTTGGGGACAGTGCTTGGTGTTCATATAGCCTTAGGAGCATACATCGGATGGTTTACCTTTTGGGGGCAACTTTGTGTATGCGTATGACCAACAATTTTATACACATAAGTTGGTCAGCGTTATTATGCATCCAAAGTGTTAATAATTAGCATAAGCTTTTGGTTATATATTTTATGAGTGTATGAAATTATTTTTTCTAATTATCTTTCAGCTTTACATGTTTGAGTTAGCAAAAACTTTATATTATGTTAGCAAATGATAATTTCTATATAATCTTAGTTCTATAAGAATCATATATGTATAATTAGCGGTTTTATAACTATCATCAAAATAAATTTCTTAATATGTAGGATTATTAATAGAAATAGCATCCGTTCCCAATTTTTATATCTTTATCCACTCACTAAATATTTTTTTTATACCCACCCCTCATTTAAAAATTTTTACATATCCTTTGGAGAATCAATAGTAGTCGTATAGAACAAATCTCTTCGTCTATTTAATACTCGGTGTCTAGAAGAGATTGTGTCAATCAACTCAGATATTTTGCCTTAATGGTTGTACATATTACTTGCCTATTAGTATAATAGATACACCTGTAAACTAGCCTAGTAGTTGGTAGTTCTTATAAGGAACTTAGTATGTAAATGTTAAATAGTATATAAAGTTTGCTTGAATATTTAAGGCTTGAAGTATGTTTCTTTCCTTTTTAGCATAAGTATTAGCTAGTTATTAGTAAGTCATGTCACTCATTAGCTAGTGGTGTGGATGTGACAATAATAGATAAAGATTTTAAAAATTTATATGATAAAAATAACGATAAATTTATAAAAAAAAATAAAAATTAATAATTTCTTCATCTAATTTCCACATCAATAAATAATTTATACATGTATGTCATATCAACGTATAATCTCAGCATAGTCATTTTTTATTATACTAATTGTCTTTTTAATTTCAGGTGCATTAATATATTTATTAAATTTTGTGTAAAATTAAATATATTAAACTAATAATAAAAATTTTAATTTTAATTTTAATTATAATTCATATGCAATATTTAGTGTGTTATAAAAATAACTTTATGTAAAATATTTATATATGAATATTCTTACTAATAATTTATTAATTTATGTACTTATTTAAATTTGATGATAAATAAGATAGAAATTATTTTATTTTTATTTAGATTTATCTAATTCTTAAATATAAAATTTTAAATTTTAAGCTACAAGTTGAAACTATTTTCATCAATTTTAAAATTTGTTAAAACTAAACTATGACTATTTTTGTCAATGTATAAAAAATAAATATTTTTTTTCCAAAAATATTTTCTCTCTATTCATATATATATTAAAACTTAGAATAAATATATTATCTTTAATCCTGTGTGTTAATTATTGAAAATTAATATTATTAATGTTACATTTGAGAAAATATTTTTACTATAAAATGACATGTACAATTTGATTAAATCTATCAAATAAGAAAAATGAATGTTTAAAATTTTTTCAAAATGGTAAAAATCCAAACAGATATATTGTTAATATAGATATCCACCTCATAATTTACTTTGATGTGCCAATTTTATAAATTAAAAATATTTAGAAATTTTATAATTCATTATTTTTACATTTAAATTATTATAAACATAAAATATTTAAAATTATAGTTTAAAATAAAAATTATTATTTTGATTAAAAAAAAAAAGTCGATAATTTTTAAATATTATTCATATTTTTATATATTATGTATTTATTAATTCTGTTTTTTACTTTATATACCATAAAAATAAAATATATATATATATATATATATACATTAATAATCAACTGTAAGAATAAACCATATTTAGTTTGGAATTTCTAATTGTTAAAATAACATATTAAAAATTAAGATTAATTTTAATTTTCTTAAAATCTAGAAATAAGCACATACAAAATAGGAACACTATACTAGTATTTAAAAAAAAGGGGGGGAAATCAATCACCAAACATACGTGAAATTCTTTGATTCCACCCTTTTTTGTCCATCGTATCCTTTGATGCTGCTTATTTCCGTCAAAGCCTCCAGACAATTCTTAGTAACCTCTTCTTGGTGGCGTTGCTGTGCAACGAGGCGAAGGAAATTGTCCTTAAAAGGGCTCCTTTCATAGAAAAATCTAACGAAAGAAAGGCATCTTCTTTCATAGAAAAATCTAAAGAAAGAAAAGCATCTGCTTTCTGAATAATATCTGTTTTGCAGGTCTTGCACATGCCACGGATCTACTTCATAAAAGACTGGTATGGCAATAATTTGCTTTGGTGCTTTCCTGCATTCGCATATCTTCACAATCTCATCCAAACAAAATGAAGAATCTGTAAATTTTTCGGAGAAAATGACTGTTGCAATATATGAATTCTCAATTATCTTCAAGAGGGTCGATATGTCGTCTCCCGTAGGCAATTCTGTGTCCATAAAAACTTTTCCGATGTGGGCAGTATCCTTCAGCTCTTGCACCAGATCGTTAAGAAATGTATCACGCACATCTTCACCTCTAAAACAAATAAATACATCCCAATTTTCCTTGGGTTCTTCTACAGTACCAGTACTAGTAGAAGCCATGATATCAAGGAGTAAATGATTGTTTAAATAACTGAATATTATAGAACATGAAGAGTGAGCTAAAAGATTTATACGTTGAAATGACTCGGACAGATTGTGCGCTAAACAATATTGTGAGAATTATAGGCCACTACAAAATCCTAATTTCCCAGCCAAGTCAATTTCAATATTTTAAATGCAACTTAAATAAAGGATTATGGTTTATGAAGGTCGCAATATTTTATCATTATATTCTTTTTTTTTTTTTCATAATTATATAAATAAATAAATTAGTTACAAATTGTAGGAATTTAAATTATAGCAGTTCATTTTAAATTTTAAATTCTATCATCTTAATTAATTGTTATAAAAAATAAAATAAAAAAAATTAATTAACATGAGGCAATATGATAATTGTCTCAAATATCCTTTTGTGAGCCGCAATGTTGTAGACTCCATCATTTATCAGTGTTCTTAAATAAAAATTTAAACAATAACTTTTGACTTAATTGGACGGTGTTGGTTTCACTTTTCAAGATGTTGAAATAAGGAGCAAATTAAACCCTGAATTAAACTTGAAGTTTGCATCGGACTCTAATAATTGTTTTTCCCAAATGGCCTTGGAAATATGTCAAACAGGCCTAAAATTACCTGTTTGTAATGTTGGCCCAAACGGCTGTTAAAAAATGATGACGTGCGACTGTGGGGTCCATTATTTCTGCAGACTAAAAGGAATATATAGCAACGTGGGGTCCACTACTCCAGTGTCAATTGGTGGTAAAATTGCGGACAAGCAGTCGTAACTGTCACACTTAAAAGAAATTTTCGCTTCTACTTGAAATTTAGGATTCATCGGGTTTTATTGCAAAAGCACATGGAATAAGTGCGAATTTTCTTCTTGTTCTATATAGTGCTTGTTTAAGCTGGAAACAAGAAAACAAGCTTTAATAAATAAATTAGTGTATATATTATTGTTAAATGATGATAGTACAATGTTATTATAATGGTAGGTGTAGAATTTAATATTAGGAATTGAAAAGCATATGCATGCAAATAATTTATAATCTTTATGTATTGCTTGTGGTACTATTCATTTATGTATTGTAAGTGGTCCAATGGGGAATATATTAATGCTATTTTATTTTATTTGTTTGAATATATTATTTATGGCTACCATGAGGTTGACGTACCTTAGTTTGCTGACTTTATTGAATTATAAGCTACTTGCATGGATGAAAATTCTTAGAGCAGGCCTGACAATGTTGATGTAGATAATGGCAGTGTTGGGGATAATTTTCACAATCCGATCCCCTAAGTTAACATTATCATCATTAGAGATGAGAAAGCAATAAATTTTTGAAATCCATAATAAATCTAAGAAATTTTATTACAGAAATAAAATTAATTTTAAAATTTTTAAAAAAATTCGAACGGGAACAAAATCAAAACCTGTAAAAATGCAAATACACTCCCAATATACATATATATCAAATCACCAACATAAACTCCAATACTCCAATCCTCAATACAACACAAATATAGCAACAACAACAACAACAAATATTCAAATCTACTGCGATGTCTAGGATACTAAATCTTTTATACATGAATAATAATAACATTATAAGGACTGTTGGCGAAGAATGACCAGCATAGATGAGGTAAACTAACTAAAGATTCTTAGATTCCTGAAAAAATAATTGAGGAAAATCCGATCTCATTGAGTAAGCTAATATAGAGAAATATATATTAGTTTAAAAATCTTCTTTTATTAAAATATTTATTACAAATATTTATTATAAAATTATATATATATATATATATACATGTCTTTTGAAATTGTGGATATGTATAATATATAATTACACCAACATTCATTTGGTAACCTTCTTAATAACATAATTTCCAAATGTCATTTAGTTAAATAAATTTATTATAAAATAATATTAATAAATAACTTAGGTGGAAATTAGTGGTAGAATTCTAAATCACAAATCTAAAAACCATTTGGCTTTCTTATTTAACAAATGACTACCGATTTCTGAGAGCTAAGTTCCTATTGAGCTACCAATTGTAGTTAGTCTCTTATTCCAAAGTTTGCTGACAGTTCCCGAGAGCTAAGCATCTACCGAGTCATCGATACTAATAATAACTATTCATAATTCATTCATTTCGCTTGAGAGCTTTGAGTCAACTGAGCTTTACAATTAAATTTTCAATCATGGTCCAACTCTAAATCATTACCTGTGTGCACACAGTCCTTATGATACCCATCAAGTAGCCTATTCTACTAGTCTTTTCCAAAAATTATTTATCATATGTAAAAGCATAATAAATTCTTAGGAAAACCAATAATGGAATAAAATATTTTATTTTTATAATCCACAGTATCATTAACATTAATAATTTTATTAACAAGAATTATGCAAAATAACGTCGATAATAATAATCAAATACAAAATCAACATCTTTAATATATCAAATCAACAATATGGATATTTCAAATATTAAGAATATAAATTCTTTAATTAAACATACTCTTTAAATAGAATTAATCAACCTATATTTTATACACAAATCTAACACCACATTTCAATATATTAACTTACAAGTGGAGTAAGCAGACTAACATGTCCTTATCTGCCCATTATCTTATGTCTCCACTCTGGTATACTCTATAAACAATATATGTAAATAATTATCAAAAAAATTCCCAATAACTCCCAAAAATTCTAAAAATTTATAAAAATGATGGAATCATAAAAATTGACTTAGGAACACCCTAAATGATTATTTTGAGGCTTAAGAATTATTTCTGATGATTTAATTGACTTAGAAACACCCTAAATGATTATTTTGAGGTTTAAGAATTATTTCCGATGATTTAACTAACTTAAATGGAAATTAACTAATTTTCACTACAACCTTTATGAGATTTATTTCTTAAAATCCATAAATAATTAGACTAAACTCCATTTATAGAAATTAATCACTATAATTTATACTATTTATTAAAAATAGTTTCATACATATCTCAGGTTGGTACTGTTCATTTATCGAGTTCGAGTGGGACCCATAAAATTTTTCACCAAAAAAGTGTCACCCGTCAAAACCGAATACACAAAAATATTCCTAATAATTAATAGAATATGTTTAAAGCCTCAAAAAACCCAAAATATACAGCAAATAAAGAAATTGAAAGATAAACCGAAATTGCCAAAAAAAAAAAAAGAAAATAGAAACAAATGAGATCGAATGTATGGTTGATGGCTACTGACTCCTAGTAACGAGAGGAATGCATAAGAAGCAACCATTTCGCTACAAAACCGCCAAAAAATGCAAAAAAAAAAGATAGAATGGCCGATTGGAAAATGCAAATTCTGCACTATTCAAAGTCACTTCTTGCAAAATGAACATTATCAGAAATGAAGAGGAGGATGAGATGAGTCTATGGCTCAAATTTAAGATTAATCGGAGATCATTTGGGTGTTGAATAGAGGAAAAGAAAAATATTGGTATCAAAAGGTAATTTGCCAACCCAAAACACCATTTCCCGCTGCTCTTCTCTCTTAATGTTAGGAGTAAAGGTGTAACCAAGTCAAATTGAATCATGAGCTACTTGAGATTGATTAAAAAAAAACTCAAAATCAACTTAATTATTGTCCAATCAAGCTCGAGCTACTCGAGTCAAGCTCAAACTTTTAAATGTATGACTCGATAGACTAACAAGCTTAATTTAGCCTAATCAAGCATGTGTCTATTAACCATTTTACTCTTTTATTTTAATATAATATAAATATATTTTATCGAATCGAATCAAGTTTGAGCTCAAATTCGAATTTAAACTCGAATTTTTAAAATTTAAAGTGTTAATAGTGACTAGTCGGCTAGCATATACATATGTGTAAGTTATAATTTTGATAAATATATTAACATCTTATAGAAAAAATCAAGTTATATATTGATAAATTTATTAAATTCTTTATCAATTTCATATTACATACATTTTTTTACTGTTTGATGTTATCAATTATTATTATTATTTAAAAAAATTAATATATATATGAATGACATTGAAGTTTCAAATTTAAAATAATTAAAAAAATTAAGAGACTGAATTATTTTGACATATTACAAAAATAAAAGATAAAAAATTTAATTTTAAAATCAAAGGGAAAAGTATCAATTATGCCATATTTTAAGGGGTAAAATGTGATTTGCTCTTTGAGTTAACTAAAGTTGATTTAGACTTTGGTAGTATTGACTCTATTGAGGCCCTTCTTATCTTGTATGATTTATTAAATGGATAGACCATATACGTATATAGTAGGTAAAAATTGAACTCATAAATTTCAATATTATATAAAAAATTTCTCATTTAGCTAAATTTTTTTACCATTTGAATATTTAATTCTCAGCTATTGATTAGTTTTTACTTTTTATTTTGAAGGTTCAATTCATATAATTAACTAGACAAGAAGCGAATAATCTTGATTCTTATATATTTACAATTTTTTTAATAGTGTAAGAATTATAAATAATCATATATGTTCTTTAGGATAAATATAGTTTTCCAATTCAAATTAAAATTAACTGTTTAACATGCAACATCATTTCTAATTCATTTTATTTCATGAACCATTAAGAAAAATGAACTTTTCAAAACTAATCTAAAAGCTAAAAAAAAAAAATTAAAACTACAATTGACTTTTCTTTCGATAAAAAATAACCTTCTTATAAATTTTTTTGATTTAAAAATATGGTCCATCTTTTTGGGTGTAAAAGAGTCGAGCCACTTACAAATAGTTCGGTATTCGGTTTGCTAAAAAATTATTTGAATTTGTATACTGAAACTCGTTTAATAAACAAGTTAATATCAAACTATACAAAGTTTAACTCGTGAAGTTCACGAATAATTTCGAATAAAAGCTCATAATTTTAATATTTAGTAATTTAATTTTAAATATATAATATATAAATTTATCTTGTAAAAAATATTTTAAAAAATATATTATTAAAATAAAATTATAGTTTTATTAAATATATTATAATTTATTTAATAAATAATTTATTTTTAATTTTTAAATATATAATTTTAATTTATAATTTATATTTTTTAAAATTTCTTTAGTTTTGTTTAAATTTACAAATAAATTATAAATAGCATGTAGGATAGCAAACTTGATTCGAGCTTAAATCGTTTATAGACGAATTAAATTTAAACTAGACAAAGTTCAATTGGACTCGACTTGATTACACCATCTACATCTCTTCTTAATCTATGAATTTAGAGAGATTAATGGAAAAAAATTTCATTTTTTTGAGCTAAAATAATCTAAAATCATACCACTGCCGACACCGCTCACCGCCACCACAAACAGAATCACCACCATCATCATCACCGTCCATATCACCCTCTGCTCCCACCACAACACCACCACCACAATTGTCATTAAAATCACCACATTGCCCTCAAGGTCGCCACCCACCGCACCACCCAAATATTGATAACAACTCTCACTAAAAATTAATGTTGTCGCCGGCAGCACCACCGTAACCATCAACAATGTCTCTGCTCAACATCATCACCAAAATTAACACCATCATCAAAGGCAGCACCAGCGACTCTCCTCTGTGCTATATTTAAACCAAACCCAACACAGTATTTAATTTTATCATATCAGCTGCATATATCTTTTTAATTATTTCTTCTTTCCTTACTCATTAATTATATACTATTTAGTTGGCAAAGACCGTCGCCAACCTTGCCGTAGTCCTCATGGTTGTTATCCTTCCCGTCATGCAAAAGCTGGGTATGGAGTTTGATTGGATGATATTTAGCTCAAAAAGAAATGTTCTTTGAAATGATTTTCTTTATTTCTTTGTGTTCTTTTTCATTGTGATAAAATAGAAAAATAAATTTAAATTTATATAATTTATGTTTAATAAATTAATCAATTTACATAAATATAATTTAATTATATTTAAAAAAAACATATAAAATATGAATCTATAACAATCAGAATAAAATCAAAAATAGCAAAAAAAACTTGACAAAAAAAAATTAAAAAATAACTTAAAATACGTAAAAAACATAGACAATAACAATCAGAAAAATTAAAAAATTCAACAACAACTAAACAACAACCTGACAACAGCCAAATATTAAATTATTATTAATATTTAATAATAATTTAATACTTAATAAATAATAATTTAACTAATTTTTATTAGTTAAAATAATTTAATTAATTTAAATTATTTAATAAAATTATATTTATATAAATTGATTATATTTCTTTAAATTAATAAATAATCAATTAAAAATAAATTTTAATTTATATGATTTATATTTAATAAATTTACAAACTTATATTTATATAATTTATATTTATACAGATTAATTATATTTAAAGAAAGCATAAAACATGGACAACAACTAGAAAAATTAAAAAAATATTAATAAACAACCCAATAATAATCAGACTAAATTATAAAAAAAAAGAAATTTAAATTTATATAATGTATATTTAATAAATTAATATTTATGTAAATTAATTATATTTAAAAGAAGTATAAAACATGGACAATAACCAAACAACCAGAAAAATAAAAAAAGACAACAAGCAACCCAACAATAACCTGATAACAACTAAATATTAATTTATTATTAATAAATCATAATTTAATATTTAATATTTAATATTTTAAATATTTAAATATATTTATATTTTAATTATATTTATATAAACTAATAGATAATAAGTTAATAAATTAATTTAAATTAATATAACTTATATTTAATAAATTTATCTTTATATATTCATATTTATATAGATTAATTATATTTAAAACAAGCACATAATAATACAGTACACAAATATCTGTCGGAAAAAAGAATATTGCAAGTTGGATTGGAAGGTTTGGTCGGTGATGGAACGCCAGCACCTGACCTCATTTTTCAACTATCTCTGCGGCTTTTGAATTTTTTGGTCAAGTTACTGTTGGGTGATATTCTACCAATAGCTACGCATTAGTTTACACACTATAAAGTATAATCAACATATTATACCATTATTTTATTATCCTTTTATTTATTACAATTGTCTCTTTATAAATTACATTAAAAAAATTATAATAATTAAAATCTACCTGAACCTACTATTAAATTATATATTTATTTTAATAATTTTTTAACATATTTTAAAAATAAATAATTATATTTTCATACTAAAATCAGATTAAGACATATTAATATATATAATTGCTAATATTATTGTAAAAAAAATAAAATTTTTTAATTTAAAATAATTTAAATATTTTTCATTAAAATATTTTAATAATTAAAAATTTTTTTTATTAAATTCTAAAAATTACATAATCAACCTTAATTAAAACAAACATTTGATTCAATCAACTTAACCACATGATATGATTTTCTGAAAATACAAATATAAATAATTAAATTAAAAATACTAATTTTTTTTAGTTATTGTTGTGATAGCTTTAAATAATAAAATTATATGTAGCTATAATTTGTTTAAAAAAAAAAATTACCTGCCAAAGGCTGCAAAAAGCAGCGCATCATGGGCATAAAACGCTCACTATGGCGCCGGTGTAACGGAGAGAGCGTCATGAGGACTATTAAACTGTCATGACACCCTCAATTTGATGCCTTACGTATAACCTGCAACTGCAAGGAGCACAACACATTCAGAGGGCTAACTTTAAAACTCGTAGACAGAAGAACTATTTACATATGGAGTCTTTCAATCCAGAAAGGGAAAGTTCAAAATTATATCGCCCAATTCTTTGTTTAGTCTCATTGCAAATGCTGAAAGTTTCCTACAATCAGCATTCAACAATTCCTGCAGCCATCCAATCACTTACAATTACGCTCAATTTTTTTTTTCTTCCAATGGAAAAGTCACTTCTTTAGAGAAAAAAAACAAGTTTATAAAAGCATTGAGTTTAAATTCTATTAAAAATTAATTTTTACTTAATTTAAAAATAAAGAAACATCTCCTTTATTCCAATTTTAAACAAACTGCCTCCTCTATTGATATTTAAATTATTTTATCTTCTTATTAATTAAAAAATAATAATTTTTTTTATCACAACTAGCTACTCCTATTATTATCCTTTTTCTTTTTTCTTGTAAATTTTATGATAAAAACTAACTCCATTACAGTTTATTGTTAGTGTATTTAAATCAACTGGCCATGTTCTGAATAAAACACACTTAAACACAAACGAACAGGTTTAGTTGCATATGTCAAGAATGAAAAAGGAGGTTATAATATAAAGTTTAACTACTCATGATTTGCAATTGTTACAATTAATCTCTTGTCAAATAATAAACGCTTCGTAACTATGAACCTGGTAATTTAGGGCTGTTCATCGGTTGGTTTGGGTCAATGTTAATGTTATGATAAGTTTTATTGCCATGCTAGTGTTGTCAAATCCATTTCCTTTGTGTTTTGGTTGAATTGCAATATCCATTTCATTTTCCAATTAATTTTATAATAGAAAATTTTCTCAGTTTAGTTTGTAAACAAAATTTATGTCTGAAATAAATTATAAAATTTTATTTGCTAGAGTAATTCAATTTTTCCATCTATTAACGTTTTATATAATTTACTATTTTTTGGTGTATAATTTATTAAAAAAATATATATCTCCGTTATACAATTCATGAATCTGATTAATTGCATTAGATAATTATATATAGTTGAAAATTCCTTGATCCAATTATTATATCAACGAAAAATTGCAAAAGCAGCAAAAAAAAAAAAAAAGATCCTACAAAAATAATATATCTTTTGCTTGAGGTTACCTCAATCCCTACTATACTATAGTAGTTGAAAAGGACCATTTTGATATGATTTATTCATGATAACTTAGACCTATGATGAACACTTAATAGTGAGTATTATTGGCCAAGTGGGAAGTGCCTAACAAATTTTCAATTTTATAAGTGCTACATAGTTAGCATACAATCTCAACTCCCACATTTTTTTTCCTTTTGGGTCAAATCACAAATATATATGGTGGAAGTCTTTTTTTAGATTATTGTTCATCAAATTTTTTTTTAATTATAATTTGATTGCAAAATTTTAATTTTTTTAATTAACTAACTTTAATTTATAATTATCTAACCAATCTAAGACGAATGTTAAAATTTCCTATCACGGATCAAATTGAGAGTAGGTTCGATCAGCAACCCCTTCCCCCAGCTATCCCATTTCAAGCCAAGAGGATTTAACCATCTAGGTAAATTGTTCAAAAAATAACTTCAATTTATATTTCGTATGGAGGTATCTTAATATTTTTTACTAAATTTGATGATATGTCAATCAAAATATCTACATTTTATGTCATATTTTTAATTGATGGAATTTATTATCCATTAATATAGGCGGTAAAATAAATTTTAGGATAATTAGGATGAATAACAAGCTTAATAAAATGAAAACATGATACTTTTTTGTGAAATATAAATTAAAAATAAATAATTAAATAAATTAAAATTTTGAATACATGAATTTTTTTGGTATTTTATTTACTTGTTTCTTTTTTTCCCGGAATAATAAGACCCCCCTCAAAACGAAAATCTCACAGCTTTAAGGAGCACCTTAATCCCATACCATTTTATATATATATATATATATATATATATAAATGGTCATTTTATTATTTATGGGGAAAAAAACCAACTTATGTAAAAAAAATAAATTGATGAAATATATATATATATATATATATATATATATATATATATATATATATATTCGTTTTTGTTTTGTTTTGTTTTTTCATATATATATATATATAACAAAACAAAACAAAAACGAAAACAAGTAATTAGAACCTCAAAGCAAAGTAATAGAACTGAAAACACTGAACGAAACTCCAGAAACACATAATGCAAGAAGTTGCGCTTACTTATTTCTGCTAATGCCTAATGGCCTCAACGAAACATTTTTCCTCATTGAAAGGCTTGTACCAATTTAAGACGTGGGATACAATTTTTGAGGAAAAGCTTGAGCATTGATTCATGGATGAACATGGGCTCTCTCCATTTGAAAGCCAATTTGAAGCTTTGTCCAGACCTGTCTTTGAAATTGGCTTCACAATTTTAGTTAGATAGAGTCAGCTAATATGAATATTTAATAGAATTAAAAATTCCTGCTGTATGTTATATATATATATATATATATATATATATATATATATATATATATATATATATATATATATATATATATTTTCATTTTACTTTTATCACTATCTAATGGTGATATTAATAGAATAAAATTTGCTTTCTAAAAATATAAAATAACTATAGAAAACACTGTCATGTTGATATTTATATTTAACATGATATAAACTAAATTTAAATTAAAAATAATTAAAATATTACTAGGCAAATTATGAAACTTAATTAATAACAATTAGACTCATGTTAAATTAATTGTTAAAAAATTTTATTTTTTAAACTTTACCTAAATCTAATTGAATTCAAAATTTAGTAGTATGAATATCATTAATTTAGATAAAAAAATTAAAAAAATAAATTACAATACTTAATCTTATAACAAGTCCAAAATGGACTTGGTTGAAGACTTGAAGGTAGTGTTTTTAATAGGTTACATTTAATCCAGATAAAGAAGTCTAATTCTTGGGTTGCTGTCTGCTAGCAAAGGTGCCTTTGCAAAAAAAATTTAAATTCCTTTTATACCCAAAATGATCAATGTTTTGTTTTTTTGTTTTTTTTTTTTTTCGATTAATTGTATGACGAAACCCGAATTCATCAAATATTGTTCTATCGAAAGAGAAATTAAAGTTAACAGGTGTAGACATAATTTCATAAAAAAACAAAAAAAATTAGTTGTAGAGATGTATTGTCATATATTTTTTAAATAGTTTGTATTAAATCATAGGATAATTTATATATTAATAGGTAGGATAAATTGTATAGATGAACTTTATATTTTATTATACTTTAATTTTAAAATTTTAATTTCTTTCTTTTTTTAATTATTTAACTTTAATTTATACTTCACATGGAAGTATCTTAATATTTTTCGCTAAATTTTAATAACATGTCAATCAAAATATCCATATTATATGTCATATTTTTTTATCTAGAGGAATTTGTTATCAATTAATATATGTGGTAAAGGAAATTTTAGGATAATTAGGATGAATGACAAGTTTAACAAAATGAAAACATGATACAGGATGAGGCCATTTCAATTACCACGTCATTAAATTGAGTAGAAAAATATTAAGGTGCTTTTGTGTGAAATATAAATTAAATATAGGTAATTAAATAAATTAAAATTTTGAACACATGAATTTGTTTTGATTTGTTTTATTTTTTTTTTCCGGAACAATAGGACTCTCAAGCCCTCCAGTTGAAAATCTCACAGCTTTTGATAATTTGAAAGGTTAAATCAATAATATTAAATTATTTAGAGGTTTATTCATATACTATTAAGTTTTAATTTTTATTATTTTAATTAAATACTAATTTTTTTTTGTTTGTTCTTCCAACTTATAATAATTACTGTATAATATCTCGCTTTAAGGACCACCTTAACACTGTTACTTTTTTTTTTGTATATGTATAAATGGTGACTCTATTATAGATGGCGAAAAAACCAATTTATGTAAAAGAAAAAATAAATTGATGAAAAAAAAATCTCCACCAAAACTAAACAAGCCATTGTAGCAAACAATATGCCACTTACAGAAAAGAAAATGTATATATAGAAAAAACAAAAACCAAAACAAGTAACCATAACTTCAAAGCAAAGCAGTAGAACTGAAAACACTAAACGAAATTCCAGAAACACTCATGTAAGAAGCCACTCATGCTTATTTCTGCTAATGGTATATCGGATGAACCCCACATCCAACTATCGGCCAAATCCCGTTATTGAGTGCATCAATATAGTCCCAGATGTCATCTCCGTAGGTTAGGACAATATCTGATGAGTCAAGATAGAATTGAAATGAGGCCTTAACGAAACATTTTTCCTCATTGAAAGGCTTGTACCAATTTAAGACGTGGGATGAATCATCTGAGTAAAGATCGAGTATTGATTTCTGGAGGAACGTGGTCTCTCTCCAATTGAAAACGAATTTGAAGCTTTGTCCAGACCTGTCTTTGAAATTGGCTTCACAATTAATGTAAGGTACATAAAAAAAAGCTTTATAGTTCTGATTACTCAATACAGCACATAGAGATAAGCCGATCAGAGCATGCTCTTGATCCAGTGGAATTGATAGAGATGATCCACAATTCTTATGCATCATACTTTGCGGCATTTCACTCCCCGAGATACATAAATAGACGCTCTGCATAGGTTGCATTTAAATGAATAAGTCATTGAGACTATTGTATAATGACTTCATTTAATTATGGACCACCTTAACACCGTACCATTTTTTTGTAATTATATAAATGGTGACTCTACTATATACGATGAAAATTATATCATTTTAATTAAATATTGAATTATTACATTTTTAATCTTAAAATATATTATATTTTGAGATTAAAAATGTAATAATTAGTAACTAATTATGATATTTAAAACATTTATCATTTTTATTGTTAAAATATAAAATTTTTAAATATATATTATTCATTAACATTGATATACATTAATTTAGTTATCAATAGATCATGTGAATATCTCTTACTTTTTAAATAATTGATTAATTACATTGATTTATTTTATTAAATGAATGACTATTTAAATAATAGAATAATAAAATATTTTAATTATTATAATTGAATACTAACTATTATATATTTAATAGTAAAATGTAACATATTTAAAAAAAATTGAGATATATTGAAAATTTCATTGCTAAATTAGCGACTAACTAAATTTCATTGTTAATATATGGACAAAATTGCAGCGGAAATGCATTTTTGTCGCTAAATTAAATCTATTTATTTAAAAAAAAATTAATTGCTAAGGTTATAATTTCGTTACTAATTTATCATTATTTTGCGACAGTTACATTCCATCGCTAAATTTGCATATTCTTGTAATGTATTTATATAAAAAGTAAAATTTGAGAATAAATTTGCTATAAATTGCAAACATTCTTTTACACTTAATCTTTGAGTGAAGTCAATAGTAGAAAATATTTATAAAAAATTATTAAATTAGGACATTTATTCCTAAATTAAATATAGGTGAGAAGACTTAATTACCTGTTTGAGTAGATGCCTTGCAAACACATCGTCTACAATTTTCCTGCATACATCCTCCTCCAATTTGAAGCAATAAGCAAAATTAATTTTGCAAATTCCCCTTTGAACTTCTGAGGAAATGAACGAACTTGATGCCGATGTCAGAGATGTGCAGCCAGTTGCATCCAAGTATTTCAGGCATTTTGGAAGCTCCGGTAAACATTCAAGTTTCATGCAATATGCTACGTTCAAATATTTGAGGCTTTCCGGAAGCTCTGGTAAACGTTCAAGTTTCTCACAGTGACCCAAGTCAAGGAATGCCAACTTCGAACATTTTATGATTGTTGCTGGTAGTCTATTCAACTTGTTTTCGCTTAAATGTAACTCTTCCAATGACGTTAAGGAGGCAAAATTCTCTGGAATTTTTAATCGACCACAATCATTGCAATTTAATATTTTTAATTTGGAGGAAGTCGTTGGAGTCATAGGAATCTCAACCAAACTACGGCAACTTTCCAAGTTCAAAATCTCAAGATTTGGGACATTGGCTAAGCTTGGAATGCTGGTGAGCTCGAAAGAATATGGGAGCTCCATTTTTCTCAATTCGCCAAGGTGCTGTAATTAGTAATTAATAATAACAACAACAACAAATAGAAATCATATAAAGATATCAGTACGAGTCCTTGAGACTCTTTCTAAGGTACACATATGTATCTATCCAGATGAAATAAAAATTGTTAGATTAGTTCTTATTTAATCAAGGTTTATTGTATCATTGGTATCATAATTTTGCCTCATGTTTCAAAATGGTACCATATTTTTAATTTTTTTCTTTTCAGTTATTAAAGTCTTATTTTTATTTCAAGTTAAAATATTTCAAACATACCCAATCAAAATTTAGCATACGTGACAGCCGAAATAAGTATATTTTTAGTATATTCACCACATAAGCATCTCATTAAGCAGTCTAATCATCTTGTGGGCTCCATAAAATAAAATTTCAGTAAATTTAACTTTATGGAGTCCACAAGCAAAATTTGTTCAATGGGACCAACAAGGTGATTAGTTTGTTTAATGGGAGACTTACATGATGAATATATTAAAAATATATTTATTCTGACTGTCATATATGCTAAATTTAATCGGATGTATTTGAGATACTTTAACTTGAAACAAAAGAGTTTAGTGCACCATTGGTACCATTATTTTGAGCCATGTTTTACTTTTGTACCAAATTTTTAATTTTTTTCTTTTCGGTTCTAAAAATTCTATTTTTATTCCAAGTTAAAGTAACTCAAACATATTCTATCAAATTTAACATACATGACAGTTAGAATAAGTATAATTTTAGTATATTCACAATGCAAACATACCATTAAATGGCCTAATCACCTTGTGGGCTCTATAAAATAAATTTTGCTAATATTTTATTTTATGGAGTTCACAAGCAAATTTTATTTTATAGAGCCAACAAAATGATTAAACTGTTTAATGAGATACTTACAAGATAAATATATTAAAAATATGTTTATTATGACTGCCATATATGTTAAATTTGATCGGATATATTTAAAGTATTTCAACTTGAAACAAATATAGCATTTTTGGAATTGAAAAGAAAAAAAAATTAAAATTTTGGTATTAAAGTGGAATATGACTCAAAGTTATGGTATCAACGGTACAACAAACCTTAAAACAAAAATAGAACTTTAGTAACTGAAAAGAAAAAAAAATCTGGTATCATTTTGAAACATGGAGCAAAATTATAATACCAACGGTGTAATAAACTGTATTTAATTATAACCATTTATTGATTTATATATGTATATATACTAGTAATATATATCACTAACTACAATATATATATATATCCCACTTAAAATTTTATTTTTCAGTTTAACAAAAAAAATTAAGACATCAAAAGACCCAATCAACAAGCAATTTGATCAAGAAATATTCATTTTATTTTTAAAGGAGTGTTTGATTCAATTTTATATGTAAAAATTGAATACACTTAAAAATAAAATAATTCTTATTAAAAAAAATTGATTATAATGAAAATAATTCTAAAAATTGATAATTTATAAATTGATAATTAATAAATTGAAAAACTTAAAAATAAAATTGAATTTATAATTAGATTATAGTTGAAAATAACTGACTACCTTATTTTCATCCCGAAGTGTTGTAAGGCTGCTCCTAAGCAAGCAAAGTTCTACAAGATTCTTCGGGTCTAACGGTAAATGCTTCAAAGGGAAATAATACCATTGGAGATATCTTAGCTTTTGTGGAAGATATTCAAGATCGTCTGGAACATTCACGTCATAATTACCCAATGATCCGTATTGGGTTTTGAAGATTCTGAGATTCGACAACTTCTTGAAGGCTGTCTGACTTAGTTTGATTTTTTCTTCTCCGTTTGTTTTTGATGATTTAATTGATATGCCTTCAACTTTGACAGTTCCCTTGCATTCAAAAAAAAAAAAAAAAAAGATAATAGTTGAGTATCTCTATAATATATATATTGCAGTCCTTTGCCTTTATATACATGTATGAGTATAGATGGAACTAAAAATTATATCACTAATATTTATTTAATTATAACTGTTCAAAAATATAATATAGTTGGTGACTAATCTATTATAAAAAGCAAAAGAGAACGACAAGTTTTTATTTTAAAAGATCACATTGCCCCATGAACAGGAGTAATATCCTTTGAGATTGCACTTTTTTTTGTAAATTTGCGATCCGCATTGGATAATAGGCTGCTAGAAAAATCATTATCGAAGGTAAAATAATTGTTTATATGAATATACAGTGTTTGGAATCCTCTCAATTTTGAAAAAAGAATGTTTCCACAATCTTAACAGGAGCATTATTTTCCTATTAAAACTCAAAACAAGCAAAAATGAAAATTGTTGCTTTGTTATCCTTACCGTATCATTTTCCAATACATCGCAAACTTCTTCGTATTTCCATAACCTGCTACGCTCTCCAGGACATTCTTGGCATTCCTCTTGAACAATTTCTTGTCCCATTTGTTGTATTAAGTCATGCATTTCTATTGTATCCCATGACGAAATTGATATGAGAGATTTTTCAATAAGACGGATAATTCCAATACTTGGAAAGAACCCACAACCTTGCAATACTCTTTCAACTTGATCTTTACTTTCGCCTCTAAATAAACATGCAATATCAAGAAAAATCCTTTGTTCATTTCGCTCTAATCCATCATAACTTGTTTTAAGAACTTTTGTAATCTTCTTATCAGGAATTTCTTCCAATTTCTCCAACTCACTTGTCCAGTAATCTTTGTCATCTATGCCATGTAGATTAGAACCCAAAACACGAAGAGCCAGTGGAATTCCCTTAGCATAGCTTATAGCCTCTTTTGAAAGCTTCACGAATCCATTCTTAGGAACACTTTGTTTGAAGGCATAAGAGCAAAATAGCTCAAGAGCATCATCATCAAGTAATGCCTCAACCTTATATATGTTATCCTCACAGCAGACATTTCTAAGCACCCGCATATCATTACTTGTTACGATGATTCTACTTCCTATGCCATACAAAGCACACTCTCCAGCTAAATCTTCTAAATCATCCGAATGTTCAACATCATAAAAAACAATGAGGATCCTGTAATATTTTAGCCTTGCTTCAATCGCAGGATTTACTTGACCAGGAGTGCCTATATCCCAACAATGCCCCTCAGCATTTAATAACTTTCTAATCATATTATCTCTTATCACATGTGAAGTTTGCTTTATCTTTTCTTTGACATCTTCAATGAAGTCGTAACCATCAAAAGTGTGCTTGATGTCATTATATACTTTTTCAGCAATTGTGGTCTTACCAACACCTCGCAATCCACAAATTCCTATTGTCCGAGCATCAGTTTTTGAGTTGATGTCTAATAATGATTTCACCTTCGCGACATGATCGACATGAGATTTAATTTTAATGAATTTTTCGATGCCAGAGTCAGGTAAAAGCCTTTTTAATAGTTTCTGTGAGACGTCTTCGGCAATTTCTTTAATCAACTGGTAATCAGTCCTGGTTACATATGAAATCAACTTAACTAACACATTTAAGCATAAAAATTAACCTCTATATCACATATTTTACATGGTAGCCACTATGTATGATTATCTTCTTTTATTCAGGAAGAGTTATAATTTTATAATATTTTGAAATGGATTTCTTACTTCTATATTACTCAAAGAAAAGGAGAATATAAGATTGTTTAAATATATTATTTGGTTTAATTCCATCAAAAAATTTATTTTATTTTCAAACTAATTTTAAATAAAAGTCATTTCCAAATAAATTATTATTAATGAAGTATTTTTTATTTAAATTAATATTTTATAAAATAAAAGTATGTTTGGTTCAAATGAATTTCATAAAAATTTTATGGAATTCATTTGCAAATTCAAGAGAGTATATTTAATTTAAATGAAAACCTTATAAAATTTATTTTCAATTCTAACTTTTTAATTTTGTGGAATTGTTTAACACTAAATCTATTTTTTTTATTGATGAAATGTGTTTGGTTCAAATTAATTTGGAATTTATTTGCAAATGAATTCTATTTAAAATTCATTTGTTAATGAAAAGAGGTAAATTCATTTAAAAATTCTAGTAACCCTTTTGAAATTTGATTCAATATTAAGTAATTCCACAAATTAAGAAGTTAAAACTAAAAATGATATTTCACTAAATTTTCATTAAAACACACTTATTAAAGCCATAAGAGAATTGGTTATTACTTTCTTACTTAAATGTATCTTTATAGGAAAATGATTTATGTCATTAGTAGCTATATGAATAGTGTATATATATATATGGCCTATTGGTGGAAAAAATTCAAACATTTAAGGTATTTTGTAATTTTATCCTAACTTTTTAATTTCGGTAAAAATGTTCCAATTCACCAACTATTGGCAATTTTAGCACAATTAAGTATTTGGTCAAAATTAAATAAAATATGCTAACTTGGTAACTATAAAATGTCAAATTTACTCTTTACATTATAAAATCTAAATGTTTATAATTTTGACAATTTTATCCCACTTTTAAATTTTAAAATTATTTGATTAAAATTTAATAAAAAGTATTTACATGGTAATTGAAAAACTAAAATCACATGTAATAAATTGTCAAATCTTTTAATGGCTATTATTTTCAATAAATTTTCAAAAATTATAAATATATATGTTTGTCTGTATATGTATATACATAGTTAAGTATGATAAACTAAAGTTAGATATTTTTAACTACTTTCAAATAATAAATTATTATCAAATGCTTAAAAAATTTAAATTATTATGAGTAATAATTTTTATATTAAAAATATTTTTAATTTTTAAAATTATTATAATAAAAATCATTTATAATTTTAACAATTTATCAATAGTAAATTTAATTTTTTTTGTCTATATTTTTATTTAATTTTAAATAAATAATTATTTTTATGAAAATTAAATAAATTGATGAAATTAAAATATTTTATTAAAATTTAAAGTTAGGATAAAATTGTCAAAAATTTCAAACATTTGGATTTTTTTATATAAATAGACTATTATGAATTTAGCAAAATAAGAAGGGTAAATCTAACATTTTACATGATGCCACGTCAATGATTTTATTTAATTTTGACCAGATAATGATTTGTGTTAAAATTACCAAAAATTTGATAAATTAGGATATTTTTACCAAAATTAAAAAGTTGTGATAAACTTGTAAAATGTCACAAAAGTATATATATATATATTTTGCTAATTTTGTGTTGGCATACCGTACTCTGTTTTTTCCCTTAACGGCTACTGAGCTACTATTGGATGAGAAAACAAATAGCTATTTTAAATTTCACGATATTTAAAATAATAATCAATTGTGAAAAAATGAGTTACAAATAAATACATATATATGCTTTCCTTTTAAAAAAAAAAAGCTTTTAATTTCCCACATCAATATTTATATCATGTAAGAGATTAAGTTTTTATTTTAAATTTATTTCATTGTGCTTGAAAATAAAATTGAATGAATTTGTAATTGAGAAAAAATTGAGAACCTTAATTAAATTCTTGCTTATAATTGCTAATGATGAGTCATTTCCTTTGTATTATGAATAAGTTTAATGTCATTATATTAGTTTTTTAGGGAATATTGAAATATGAGAAGTATTAGAAGTTCGATGTTTATACATACTAGTTATTTATTTGTGATTTACGATAAACTGCAAATAATATATTTTAAAATAATTTTAATAAATTATAAATTATTCAAATAAGTTATAAAGTGATGATTTGAAAATTTATATTAATAAGTTTATTTGATTAATATATATATAAATCTGTCTGTGTGTGTGGGTGAATATTATTAAAATCTGAAACTAACCAAAGCAATAATAAAACATACTTGAAATTCTTTGATGCCAAACTTTTTTCTGGATCATATCCTTTGATGTTGCTTATTTCCGTCAAAGCCTCGAGCCAATTCTTTATTTTTTCTTCTTGGCTGCGTTGTTGTGCAACGAGACGAAGAAAATTGTCCTCGAAAGGCCTGCTTTCAGAGAAAAATCTAAAGAAAGAAAACCATCCATTTTTTCGCTCTCCTAATCTTTCTGAATAATATCTCTGTTGCAGGTCCTGAACATGCCCCGGATCTACTTCGTAAAAGACTGGTATGGCAATAATTTGCTTTGGTGCTTTCCTCCTGCATTCGCATATCTTCACAATCTTATCCAAACAAAATGAAGAATCTGCAAATCTTTCAGAGAAAATCAGTATTGCAATATAGGAGTTCCCAATTCTTGTCAAGAGGGTCGATATATCTTCTCCCGGAGGCAAATGGCTGTCCGTAAAAGCTTTGATCTGGCGTGTAACCTTCAACTCATCCTCCAGATCCTCAAGGAATGTATCACGCACATCACTACCTCTAAAACAAATAAATACATCCCAATTTTCCTTGGGTTCCTCTGCAGTACTAGTACTAGCAGATGTAGAAGCCATGATATATGATGGATTAGTGTTTTTAGGAGTTGAAGTATTTATTGAAGGTATTGTAGAAGGAGGTGCAATTGTAGAGCCATCAATAAAGTCACTTAGCCTGTGATAGTTAAAAAGAGGTTGAAATTGAGTTTTCCATGTAAGGTAATTTCTAGACGATAATTTTATTGAAAGAGTCTGGTTTGTTGTGGAGGATATAGGAAGAATAGAGGAAGGAGAAGTTGGAGTGATTTGCCTAGCCATAGTTTTGGCTCTGATTTGTTGTATTTCACCTGAATTGAATAATATAAGAGTATACATATATAACAAACATGTGTATATATATAAATGAAATTATAACCAATAGATTAATGTTTATTTAATAATAGTTATTAATATAAATTATGAGTATTGATACACAAGAATAATCAATCGTTGTAATTAAATAAAAAGTAATCTAATGGTCATAATTTTGTTTGTACAGATACAAATGTTTGTACTATAGTAAAACCTATAATACATAGAGACCAAAGTAAAAGTAAGGTATAATACATTCATGACCCCCTGAAATTATTACTTTTTATTAGTTTGACATTTTAATTTATAGTTTTGCCATTTTGACACTTGAACTTGACTAAAATGCATCAGTTTTCACTAATATGATATAATGTATATATTACCCCTTATACTTGTCACTTTTTATTAGTTTGACACATTTACTTGTAGTTTTTGGTTCGTCAAACTCTTATAATGTGACACATATTGATTTGTTATTCCATGATATGTGTGTTGATAGGGGTTTCAAAATTACATTTTAGTTAAGTTCAGATATCAAAATGACAAAACTATAAGTTGAAGTGTCAAACTGACAAAAAGTGATAAGTATAGGGGGTTATGTATGTATTGCACCTAAAAAAAAGACAAAAAACAATGGGATGTACAACCATAACAATATGTAACAACTCTACAAATGGTATTTATCTTGTCACTAAGGATGTTCGTCCCTTTTCAATGGACACAGGGGACATAATAATTCATACCTGAACTGAATCTTTGAACAATGATTAAAGGTTTTACAGGTTTTGGAAGATTATATCTTAAAAGTTTATTTGAAACAAACTTACTTTGAAACAGTGAAAACTATGACTCAAGATGAACAACTCTAAGGAATAAATAAGTATTAATTCAAAACAAAAAGAAGAGAAACTAGAGGTCTATGTTGTTTAGAGAACTACTAAAGAGATTGTATCCATGGGATGTAGCCAGAAGTTGAAAAAATAAATAAATTTTAGTAAACAATAAATAATGATAAAATTTTTAGAGGGGAAAATAAGGGATAGGGTGATGCTAATTATTTAAAATTTTAACCAGTAAGCCACATGAAATTGAATGAAGGTTAATTGTATTGAAGTGAAACTAAGTAACTAAGCTAAAAGCTTATTTAAAAAATAACAAAATAATAAAATAAATAAATAAATGGAATGAAAATAATCACTTTAAAAGTTAAGAACCTGAGAGGTGCAAACCTAACTTATGAAAATTATTAAAAAAAATAAAGCTTAAGGTCCTAAAATAAGTTATGATTGATTTATTGATCATATATCGATACAATTTCAATGACCTTGTATTAAACTTTAAGTAGTAATTTTATCTGTTAAATTTCTTAAAGAATGGAATTAAAAGTGTTCTACTAAAATTTAATCCAAGCCTTATAAGAATAATTAATAAAAAGGTTATAAAGGAAATAATGTGAAGGATATTTATGAGCACATAACAAAAGTTTGGAAATATTGTATTAAGATCATGCCTGGGGTATAGCTACATTCTACTAGGCGTCAGACTGTGTTCGGGACATAGTAGCTCGCATGATTTTAAAGAGATTGTTCGTACTTTTAAGTATGGTGTGTTTATGAATTGATGGAAATTTTGAGAGTTATATTTTCCAAATTTATGATAATTGTCTTGTAGACAACGCTTGAAATTCAATTATGCTGTTATGACAAATCCAAGTGGTATTATTTGCATGCATACAATTGTGATAAACCTTCAATGTGCCAAATGGTACCCGCCACATCGATAGCAACTTGTGAACTATGCAATTGTGCATCTGTGTTCTTGTGTTTATATGCTTTTATGAATATGTGCCTATGCGCTGGAATTTATGAATAAGTGCTCTAAAAGATTTATTGATATTATTTGTCTAAGAAGTTTTAAAGACAGTAAGCTTCACACTTTTAGTTGAGACATACGCATTGATATATTATTAAAAGAAATAGTTTAAATGTAACAAAAATATAAACTAACTATCACACAAAATCCATAAGGAGGCCATAGTGACAATTTCAAAATAATTATATTTAATATTAATCACAAATTAAATGGAAGTTATTGAAAATTTCAACTTAAACATTTTATATTTATTCTTGTACTTTGTTTATTTCTATTTGGTTATTCACCACTCATTCATATTTTGTTATATTATTCTTGTTTACCATATTGTTATTGTACTTAGTCAGTCACTGGGTCTAGGTGTTTTCTTTAGAAAATACTAATTCCTTCACCTTTATTTTTACCAGGTTAACATTATAGCATTTAAATATAACATTATGGCATACAGCGAGATAATTATGGGACATGAAGTTAGGCAAGATAAGATAAAGATTAGAGATACTCTAGGATTCAATGTATCATATACACTTTTCTTTACCTTTTTCTATATAGGTTAGTTGAGACAACAAGGGTCATAATCATTTTAGTGATAAATGTTTGTATAAATTTTTGTGTGACCATGTACTTGTATCTTAAATATAACATACTAGTGTTTAGTTATAATGTATATACACATTGGGTATAGCAGTAATATTCTCTTGCCATCTATTCTTATCTTTTGATATGATCGATGTATGGTTTAACATTTATTTAATTTACTACTATGAGCATCAAGATCTATATATGTGGGAATGATTCAAATGGATTGTTTGTTAAACTATATTGTGAGAAAGAAAATTTTATATGCTAAATTAACACATTAGCAAATGCTAATTTATCAGTTAATTTAATCAAGAGATAACTATAAAAAACTACTTTGTTGTTAGACACATTTTCATTCATAAGTTTGAGATTTTTTATAACATTTAGAGACCTGTGGTTTCATTTCATAACACTTTAACACTATTGAGAAGTAAATTGTAAATCAGTTGTTATAATAGTAAATTAGTTATTAATAGTTTGTTATGTAATTGGTTATATATTGTTTATCTCTATAACTTAACTCTATGTATAAATACCTTTAATTATATTCTAATATATATACAAAATTCCAAAAACACTTTCTTCTCTATTTACTTTTATATGGTATAAGAGCCATGGCCTCAAACACTGAAACCCAATCAAATGTCTTAATTTCTTCATCCTCATCTTCAACTTTTACTTAAATTAATTTCTCTATTAAACTTACACCAAGAAATTATCTAGCCTGGAAAACTCAGCTTATACCTCTTCTAAATTCCTTAAATCTTATAGGATATGTAGATGGCACAAAACCACCTCCACCCGAAACCATTTTGAATACAACCACTCCACCTTCTTTTATTTAAAATCTAGAATTTCAGAACTAGATCAGATGTTACTATCTTGGATCCTCTCCTCTTTTACTGAAGACATCTTTCCTTACATTGTGGGTGTTACATCCTTTTGCCAAGCTTAGTCTGTCTTTGCAACCACGTTTAGAGCCATCTCCCGAAACAGACAACTCCAACTCCATATCAAACTGTAGGAACTCAAAAAGCATCACTAATTTGTCATCAACTATCTTTGAAAGGCTAAGTCAATTGCTAATGAGTTAGCTATAACCAGTAAATGCCTTTCAGTAACAGAGTTTATCGCTATCACTTTCTAGATATTGGTATTGAGTACCAAGCCATTATCTCATCTTTAAACATGCGTGTTAAGCCATTAACCTTTAATGAACTTCATAGTCAATTGGTCTCACATGAAATTTTGCTACAGAGTCACAATGACTCCTACTATACTCATCTCGCCCATCAACCTCCTCTATTGCCCATACCATCTACTCCCGTTTCACCTGCATCTAATAGCCCTTAAACTGATTCTCATTTTCCCACCTCTACCTTTTGGCCTTTATGGCCCCATCAAAATTGAAAAGGAATTGTTTACCAGATATATGGTTTACACAACCCCATAGCTGCAGTCAGTCACCTTCAGTATCACTGACCTAGTTCAAATCAGTCTTCATTCCCTTATTCTTCACAAGCAAATGTTGGTTATCACTCCCTTATTCTTCATAAGCAAATGTTGGTTATCATCTTCCTTAAGGAACTTAGAATTCTTCTTCCTCTTTCAGCCATAGGTAGCTGACACAGGTGCATCTACATATATCATACCAGACCTCGGCTCCTTGACTCTCCCCTAACCATTTCCTGATTTCAATAAATTTTACATTAGAGATGGTAAAGGTTTGAATATTTATCATATTAGTAACTCTCATCTTACCACTCCTCATTCTTTTCTATTATCTAATACACTTTATGTTCCACAAATCTCTAAACCATTACTTTCTATTCATTAATTTTGTATTGATAATTACTGCTATTTTGAATTTTGGCCCTATTCTTTTTTTTTTGTTAAGGATTAGGAAAGAAATCAGATACTATTGAAGGGAGACAATAAACATGTATCAATTTTCATCCAATTTTAAGGAAGCTTTTCTTGCTACCGATTCCTATGATCTCTGGCATTCACATCTTGGTAATTTGCATCATCAAGTTGTCAATAAAATTGCCAAACAACAAAACATTCCCATTAGTGCAACCCCTTATTTACCTTGCAAATCATGTCTCTTAGGAAAATTTTCAAAGTTACCTTTTGCATCTGTAGAGCACACAATAAGTGCACTTTTTCATATTATACATTTAGATGTTTAGGGTCTTTCCCCAATTTTATCTAATGTTGGTTTTCATTATTTTGTTTAATTCATGAATGATTTCACTTAATTTATATGGATTTTCTTTCTTAAGAATAAAAGTGATGTATTTGATGGCTTTGTTAATTTCCATAAATTTGTTTAAACCCAATTCCATGTTACTATTCAAGCAATCTACTCAGATTGGGGAAGCGAATTTCAGTGAGTGAATAAATTTTTAAAATCAAATGGTATAATCCATCACATAGCCTACCCATATACACATGAGCAAAATAGTCTAACTAAATATAAAATTTGACACTTTATCAACACAAGCTTAGCTTTGCTTGCTTATAGTAACATCCCTTTCAAATATTGGCCACATGCATTTGACACTGCTGGTTTATTAATAAATAGCATGCCTTATTTTAAATTATATAGCAAGTCACCTCTATATTATGATTTTAAAAGTTTTGGGTGTTATGTCTACCCACTTCTCTGCCCTTACTATACTCATAAATTTAATTTTTGAACAACACCATATGTCTATTTAGGACCCTCCCATATGCGTCATGGCTCCCACTATTCAAATCCCTTTATTGGCCAAATATACATCATTAGACATGCAAAGTTTAATGAGTAATCATTTCTTTATCAAAATCAAACACCCTCATCCTCACCCTCTCATACTTCACAAGCTACTTCCAACTGGATGCAATTGTTAACAACTTATGCTTATCCACCTCCCCCAGGTACGTTATATAATTCTCTTTCCTTATCCTCTTCTTCTCCATCCTTAAACAGAGACTATTTCTCTAGACTTCTTTTACTTATATTCATTTATTCCTATATTTAATAATTTACATTATGTGTAACTAAACTCTTTTAGAGTTTGGATTCATGTAGTCAGGATTACTGCTTGTTTGGATATTATTTTATTGCAGTTAATTATCATCGGTCAATTTCTCAGGCTCTACTTCATTAATCTTGTGTTTAATTTAGGCCTGATTAAATGCATGCTTATGGATAAATTTATGACAATGAAAGTTGATTTGTTAGCTCATAAAACCTATGATTCTAGGGATCCTTGATCACGAAAGTAGATAAGACCTTAGGGGATTGATAAATTGTTAAGGAACTTAAAAACCTGAGTAATTCATTAGACATGAGAATAGGTTGTGTTTACTTTAGGTATGCCTGATTGACTTTGAAAGAAGCCTTTGGTATTTATGACTAGCCTACCCTTGACTGAGATTTGTTAACTGAATTAACAAAATCTTATAATTCAAGCAAGTGCTTGGTGGATGAATCCAAGCTCTAGTTTTTAAATCCTGTATTTCTTTAGATATAATCTATTTACATTAGCATTTTGTTTATTTATTAATTCAATTTTCTAGTTTAAAAATCATTCATTCTATTAGCTTGTAAGAGGCAAGATCACACTTAGTGCTAGAATTTCTCATCTCCCTATGGAAACGATACTCACTCATCATATATTACTTGTAACAAGCCGTACACTTGCAAAAATTGCTCAATAAGCTTTTGGCGCCGTTACCGGGGAGATCGGTGACTACTTACATTAGGATAGACTTTTGTTTCTACGAGACTAATAGTTTTATTCTTGTTTTATTAATTGTGTTTAACTTTTGCTTTCAAGAACCTGATTTTTGTTTATGCAAACAAGGTCCTAGAATCCTGAATTAGAAGAGCTAAATCCAGAGATTGAAAAAAATTACAAAAAGAACAAGAAGAGACAAAGACTAAGAGCAATGGCAGGACAAGGAGCTCCAGCTAGAGCTTTATAAGAATATAGTGTACCTAGTTTGATGGGAAGTCAAAATTGCATAGTGAAACCCAGTATCAAAGCCAACACCTTCGAAATCAAACCAGCCTACATCCAGATGGTTTCACAATACCAGTTCGCTGGACTCATAATTGCATTTTACTATTAAAATTTACACTCTTTAGTCTTTTTTTAATTTAATAACATTTCATTTTAGTTGCATAATTTTCCATTTTCTTCATAATAATTAATAAATTTAGCATTTAGAAAATATTAGGACATTTAAATAAAATATAGATGTAATCATGCATTAATTAAATAAATTAGGAGTTGTATGTTTTCTGTCTAATTTTTGTATTCTTCTCATTGAGTTTCTATTTTGTCTGTAGAAATTAAATGGATAAAGAAAATTCAAAGATCAAGAAAGTCAAAGAATAGAACATGAGCATGCAAAACTCAGGCTTAAAGACTACACGGCCATGCAATGCCATGCACGACCGTGCCAAGAAATAAAGGACATAGCACACGGCCATGTGAAGCATCACACGGACGTGCCATTATGAGGTATGCAAGATGCATGGCTGTACAAGGCACGACACGGCCGTGTCATCTTTGCACTACAAGGTATCACAACCACACTCATGGGCACACGGCCATGTCATTCTTTCCCTATAAGTGAGCACAGTCGTGCAAGTCCAATTATGCTTGTACATTTAAGGAATTTCCACTTGGACGCATGCATCACACGTAACCCTATTTCTGAGGATATAAGAGCATCTTAAACGGGGGTAGCGGGCCAGGGGAGAGAGAGGAGAGCATAAAATAGGAGACAGAGCAAAATAGAGAGAGACAAAGAGGTAGAGAAGAGGATTAAAGAAATAGAGACTATTTCTCCAGACTTCTTTTTCTTATATTCGTTATTCCTGTCTTTAATAATTTACATTATGTGTAATTAAACTCTTTTAGAGTTTGGATTCATGTAGCCAGGATTACTGCTTGTCTGGATATTGTTTTATTGCAGTTAATTATCGCCGGTCAATTTCTCAAGTTTTGCTTCATTAATCTTATGTTTAATTTAGGCTTGATTAAATGCATGCTTGTGGATAAATTTATGACAACGAAAGTTGCATGATTTGTTAGCTCATAAAACCTGTGATTCTAGGGATCCTTGATCATAAAAGTAGACAAGACCTTAGGGGATTGATAGACTGTTAAGGAACTTAATAAACTTGAGTAATTCATTAGACCATAAGAATAGGTTGTGTTTGCTTTAGGTATGCTTGAGTGACTTTGAAAGAAGCCTTAAGTATTTATGAATAGCCTACCTTTGACTGGGATTTATTAACTAAATTAACAAAATCTTGTAATTCAAGCAAGTGCCTGGTGAAAGAATCCAAACTCTAGTTTTTAAATCCTGAATTTCTTTAAATATAATCTGTTTACATTAGCAATCCATTTATTTTTTAATTCAATTTTCCAGTTTAAAAATCATTTATTCTATTAGCTTGTAAGAGGTAAGATCACACTTAGTACTAGAATTTCTCATCTCTTTGTGGGAACGATACTCACTTATCATATATTACTTGTAACGAGCTATACACTTACGAAAATTGCTCAATAAGTTTTTGGCGCCGTTGCTAGGGATCAAACCTGGGTCACTCGCATGACAGGTTACACTCACCATGATACTCAACCTAAATATATACCTATTTTTTATTTTATTTAAAAAGGATTTTTGGATAAAATTTTTTTGTAACTAAGAGATTTGGATAAATTTTTATTATTAAGAAAATCTTTTTTCTATTATATGATAATTCAGTTGTAAAAAAAAAGGATTAGAGGAGCAAAAATCTCCACTCTACTCCAATGCTCAAATTGAGTATGAGTAATCCAAAGGTACTTAACGACAATATTCATGCTCAGTAATACAGGAATGATAGGGAATACCAAAGTTGGGAAGGATTCTAATCCAATATAAATAAATAAAAATTTAGCTGATTATCATATCTAGCGTAAGGGTTGACTAATAATTTAAATATGTTTGACTTTTCTTGGTTTATAAGTTTTAGTTCATCAATTCTTATGAATAATTCATTTGAGAGGTATGCTTCACTTGGTAATATTTATAGTCTTTTTCTCAATTTATTAACTTATTTTTGCTAAATAATACTTGTATTAACCCATTACTGTATTGATTAAATTATCTGTAATTTTATTTTAATATGCTCATATTATTGTTATAATAAGGTTCTTGCTTGAGGACAAGCAAAAGTTCATGTGTGGGGGTATTTGATAATTGCATTTTACTATTAAAATTTACACTCTTTAGTCTTTTTTTAATTTAATAACATTTCATTTTAGTTGCATAATTTTCCATTTTCTGCATAATAATTAATAAATTTAGCATTTAGAAAATATTAGGACATTTAAATAATATATATATATAATCATGAATTAATTAAATGAATTAGGAGTTGTATGTTTTCTGTCTAATTTTTGTATTCTTCTCATTGAGTTTCTATTTTTTCTGTAGAAATTAAATGCATGAAGAAAAGTCAAAGATCAAGAAAGTCAAAGAATAGAACACGAGCGTGCAAAACTCATGCTTGAAGACTGCACAACCATGCACTGCCGTGCTAAGAAATTAAGGACATAGCACACAATCGTGTGAAACATCAAACGGCCGTGCCATTATGAGGTATGCAAGATGCACAACCGTGCAAAGCATGACACGGCCGTGTCATCTTTGCACTATAAGGTAGCACAACCATGCTCATGGGCACACGGCCGTGCCATTCTTTCCCTATAAGTGTGCACGGCCGTGCAAGTCCAACTATGCTTGTACATTTAAGGAATTTCCACTCAGACGCATACATCACACACAACCCTATTTCTGAGGATATAACCTAAATAGGGGCAGCGAGTCGGGGGAGAGAGAGGAGAGCAGAAAATAGGAGACAGAGCAAAATAAAGAGAGATAGAGACAGAGACAGAGAGGCAGAGAAGAGGATTGAAGAAATAGAGACTATTTCTCCATACTTCTTTTTCTTATATTCATTTATTCCTGTCTTTAATAATTTACATTATATGTAACTAAAATTTTTTAGAGTTTGGATTCATGTAGCCAGGATTACTGCTTATTTGGATATTGTTTTATTATAGTTAATTATCACCGGTCAATTTCTCAAGTTTTGCTTTATTAATCTTATGTTTAATTTAGGTTTAAATTTATGAAAATGAAAGTTGCATGATTTGTTGGCTCATAAAACCTGTGATTCTAGGGATCCTTGATCACGAAAGTAGATAAGACCTTAAGGGATTAATAGACTGTTAAGGAACTTAATAAACCTGAGTAATTCATTAGACCATGAGAATAGGTTGTGTTTGCTTTAGGTATGCCTAAGTGACTTTGAAAGAAGTCTTAAGAATTTATGAATAGCTTACCCTTGACTGGGATTTATTAACTGAATTAACAAAATCTTGTAATTCAAGTAAGTGTCTGGTGAATGAATCTAAGCTCTAGTTTTTAAATCATGTATTTCTTTAGATATAATCTGTTTACATTAGAATTCTGTTTATTTATTAATTCAATTTTCTAGTTTAAAAATCATTCATTCTATTTGCTTGTAAGAGGCAAAATCACACTTAGTGCTAGAATTTCTCATCTCCCTATGGGAACGATACTCACTCATCATATATTACTTGTAACGAGCCGTACATTTATGAAAATTGCTCAATAATGTCTTCTACCCAACCTTCCTCCACCTCATCCTCATCTTTCAATCCTGTTTCTCAATAACATTTAGCCCCTACTGAACTTCATCTCATTATTGACCTCACCTTTTATCCTAACTAACAACAGCACTTACCTACCCATGCCTCTACTGAATCGAACCTCACTATACCTCATGCACATACCATGTAGCTACAATCTTCCACTATGAACTGTAGACATCTCACTTATCCCATACTAACCTGTCACCCTCTCCTCTTCAACTATAACTAACATGTTTCTCTATTGTAAATAAATATCAGGAATGGATGAAAACCATATTTGATGAATATACTGCCCTTATTAAAAATATACACAGTTTCTTGCTCCTTGACCATTGACTCAATACGTTGTTGGCAATAAATGGGTCTTTAGAATAAAATGCAATCCTCATAATAGCATTTCTTGCTACAAAGCAAGGCTTGTAGCAAAGGGGTACAATCAACAAAGTGGTATTGACTATGATCAAACTTTTAATCCAGTTGTAAAATCCACTATAATTCATACTATTTTGTCTTTGGCTACTATGCATCTCTGGACTTTGCAACAATTGGATATTTCTAATGCCTTTCTCTATGGCACTCTTAATGAAACAATTTACATGGAGCAACCTATTGGGTTCATTAATCCTCAACACCCAGACCAGGTTTGTCTCCTCAAATGGTCATTTTATGGATTAAAACAAGCACCATTTGCTTGGTTTTCTAGACTCAGCAGAATCCTTATTCAATATGGATTTTCTCCATCCAAAGTTGATTCATCTATGTTCTTTCTAAAACATGGAACTAAATTAGTTATTTTATTAATTTATGTTAATGACATTATTGTCACCGGTTCATATGCTTTATTGATTAAATAGGTTCTTGCTAAGTTGTAAAAAGAGTTTCTAGTCAATGATATATAACCATTACAATATTTCCTTGGCATTCAAGTAGCTCAAACTGATGATGGCCACCACCCCACCATTGTTGAAATCACAAGGCAAGCCATTTGATCAGCCTCACCTTTACTGACATGCAGTAAGTGTCTTATAGTATGCTATATTCACCATACCAGATATCGCTTTCTCAGTTAATTGGTTTTCCCAATTCATACACTCTTCCACGAAAACTCATTGGGCAGCTATTAAATGGCTCTTACAGTACATTAAACATACACTTCACTACTCTCTTCATTTTACTATAAGAAATACTCTTAAACTCCAATGCTATTCCGATAGCGATTGGGGTGGCTACCCCGACACTCGTCACTCTACCAGTAGGTTTGGAATCAACCTTGGTATCTCTCTCATATCCTAGAGTGCAACTAAGCAAGTCACAGTTGCATGCTCCTTTTTTGAAAGTGAGTACAAAGCCTTTACTAACACTTCTACTAAGCTCCTTTGGATTAAATCTCTCTTGACCGAACTTGGTTTCAATTATTCACAAAATCGATCCTATGGTATGACAATATAGGGGCAATTTACATGTCTTCCAATCCCATATTCCATGCTCACACTAAGCATATCACCCTCGATTTTCACTTTATTCGAGAGCTCATTGCTCATGGGCAAGTCCAAATTGGCTATTTATCATCCAAAGAACAAATTGGAGACATCTTCACTAAGTCGTTAAGAGTTCTTTCTTTGCAACACTTCTGCTCCAAACTCATATTTCTTCCTCACTTCCCATCGGAGGGTATTGAGAAGTAAATCGTAAATCAATTGTTACAATAGTAAATTAGTTATTAATAGTTTGCTATGTAATTGGTTATGTATTGTTTATCTCTATAACTTAACTCTATGTATAAATACCTTCAATTATATTCTAATACAGATACACAATTCCAAAAATACTTTCTTCTCTATTTACTTTTATAAATACTCTATCAATAAATATCGTTATTATTTTATAATAAAATTTTAATATAATGCTCTCTTTCAATAAAAATGTTTTACATGTGATTTACCATTAATATAACTACTTAAATACTTTTGAAAATATTATAAATATATTTTAAAATATATTTATTTTTATTCCTAATAAAATTAAAAATACATATTATTTTATATATTGTGAATTTATTTTAATTAATTGAATGCTATACTAGTTAGCAAATAATTTTACTATTGAAAATTCTTATTATTTTAATATTGCATCATATATTTTTAATAAAATTACTAAGTAGGGTGCTAAAAAATTAAACTACGAATCTTTAAATGTTACGAAAACTATCACAATCCCTTAAGTGAAAAGTTATTGAACCATAAGAAATTTTATTTTACTTTTTCCTCTAATCAATGACTTTTGACTTAATAGGAGTGTATTGTCTACAAATAAATGAGATAAATGCATAAATAGTTTGACTGAAGAGATAAGGTACAAATTGGACTCTCAACTTTACCCTGAAGTTTGTATTTTACTTTAATTTTTTTTTTGTAGCAATTGGACTTTAATCTTTGAAACTTGAATTATAAGAAGCCATCTTTAAATAAATATTAAATTTATTTATAAACAATACCTTAATAAATGATTAAAGTTTATACCTTAATCATCTATAGACAAATAACTGAAATATTTTATTGTGAATGAGAGAAGCTAATAATACATGGCGAGCACATCTAGGTACATCTTTTCATTTATTATATATATTGATTAATTTTTTTTACACCAAAAAATTTAGTAAAATTTCTAAAAATTAATAATTTTAAAATTATACAATTTTTATTAATTTTAAAAAAGATATTAACTAATCCATAAATTAACAATTAATTAATAATAAATTAATAATGGGAAAAGGTCCAAATTAGACCCTCAACTTTAGGTTAAATCCCACATTGGCCACTTATGTTTTTTTGTTCCTAAACGGACCTTAATCTATGAAATTTGGCCCAACATGGACCCTCTGTAAACTTCACCATTAAAAAAAAGTGATGTGGCCCTAACTACCGTTAAGAGTTGATTACATGGCATGTGGGACCCACCAAAGATCATTGTCAATTGTCTAGCTTGGTTAGTGGCATTTATTTGCATTAGAGACTAACAAAAACCCTAAAAAAAAGTGGGTATTTTACTGCCTTAAAGCTAAAACCGTATTTACTTCAGACATGGCATTAATTTGGGAAAGAGAAAATGTTTTTAACATTTAAAAGCTTACCACTTAAAGCCTATTTTCATGTCATTGATGATTGTTTACATAGAATAAGCCTTAGAAGACAATGTTTTGTACAATGCAAATGCCATTAATGTGGGAAAAAGACATTGGCATTTGAAGGTTAAAGTTATTGTACTTTACTATTGTTCTCTACTATTGCACTCTGCTATTTGAAAATACATGCACAAAGGTATGTTTATGTTATTTTTATTTGAAAAATGCTTCGACATTGATGTTAATGCAATGGATTTTTTAGTTTAATAAAAGATTAGTGCATTCATTGACAGGATTAGTATGTTAATTAAATATTAGGGTTTATTAGGACTAATAAAATTTGAGGATTTTTTATTTAAAGCAGTACATTGGTTGTTGTTGTATATGCATTTCTTTTTAAAAAAGTGCTTTTTATGCAACGATGTTAAATTATTAGTTGCTTTAATAAAAATAATTTTTAATATTTGGATATTGAAATACAATTTGCATGCAGTATGGAGACTATGGATTTGATATTTTATCATGAGGGTAAATGGGAGCTCAGGCTTGAGTTGGTGTATGTTAATGGAGAAGCTGAAAAAATATGTAATTTTAGTGTAAACTTCTTGAGTTTGCCTCATATGTTGTAGATGTTTCATACTAATCTAGGTTATCTAAACGTTAGCAAGTTATAGGCATTGCAACCTGAAAGGCATTACATGATGGGTTATATATATTAGTAGATGATGATAGTATTAGGAAAATGGTTGAATGCAGTCAAGTAAACCTTGGGGTGCGAGAGGTTCATATTTATTGCCAACATAATGTTGATGTCCTATTATTTAGTCCAGATGTTGTGTTGATTGAGCCTGATAATTATGGTAAAAATGGATGTGAAAAAAGGAATGAGAATGATGTACATAATGATAAAGTTATTAACAGTGAACCTGGCACTCAATATAGTTATGTGCAAGCTTCAGCTCAAGATGTAGGCTATGTTGGTAGTAAATCTACTAACTTAAATTTTAGTGGCTGGTATAAATCCATACTTAATTATGACAGTGAGCCCCATATGGGTGATATTTTTACTGAGGTGAATGTGAAAGCTGAGGTGCAATTGGATGGTCTAACTGATAATGAGGCTGCTACTGAATTGTAACCTAAAACTGATCATAGAAATAGCCTACAGTTGTTGAAGGGGATGCAAATATTCAAGGGGCTCCAGATGTTGAAGTAAAGGTAGATGTTGTAAGGGCTGCAGATGTTAAAGATAATTTTGATGTTGAAGGGGATGCAAATGGATGTGATAATAAAGAGTGTTTAGAGGGTGATGAGGAAGCAAATGAAGAGGATGAAGATGATTCTAATGATGATGAATATGATGAGAGTGAAACTGAAGATGAAGAAGATGATGATAAGCTATATCATTTAAATGACGATGAGCTAAAAGTTATGATGCAAAGTAAAAAAAAAGGTTAGGTATGACACAAATGATGACAATCCCCATTTCTTGCTCAGCATGACTTTCAGTAATGCATTAGAGGTTAGAGAAGCTATTTATAGCGTGGCAAAAGAATTGATATAAGACTTAAACTAATTGAGCATATAAGGATTAAAGCACACTGTGAATATCTAGGTTATATCTATTTTATTTTAATTAAATTTTGTTCTTAAAATTTAATTTAGTTGTTCATAATTACTAACAACTTCAATTATGTTTACTAGCAAGTTGTCCTTTTGTTATACATATTTTTTAAGATGGAAAGAATAAGGGAATGAGTGTTAAAATCCTTCAATCAGAGTATAAGTGTTATAGAATTTTTTAAAAACTCAAGGGCAAGTATTACTTTTTTAATAAGTCACTTTAAGGATTAGATTTACAAGAATCCTAAAACCAAGGTTAAAGACATGGTTCAAGAAGCAAAAGAAAAAAATGTGGCTAAAGGTTTCTTTAACTAAATGTAAGAGGGCAAAGAGATTGGTAATGAATGAGTTAGAAGGTAGTTATATAGCTAAATTTGGTTAACTTGAAGCTTATGATGATCAAGTAAAAAGAACCAATCTTGGCAACTCTTGTGAGTTTGATTTATGCAAACAAAAGTTAAAAAAGGCAAACGAGTGTTTAGACGAATGTTCATATGTTTTGATGCCTTGAAAAAGGGTGAAGGGCAAGGTGTCAACCTATAATTAGTGTAGATGGAAGTTTTTTAAAGGGAAAAGTGAAGGGATAGGTTTTAGTGGTTGTAGGTAAGGACGGTAATAAGAAGATTTTTCTTATAGCTTAGGCTATGATGGATAAAGAAAATAAAGTAAATTGGAAGTAGTTCATGCAATGGCTTGTTAAACAGCTTGAAATAAAAGATGTAGGAAAATCATTAACTATCATTTCAGACATGCAAAAGTTAGTTATTGTAGATGGCGAGGTTTAGCACACATCCAAGATTTTAGCAACTGTAACATTGTTTGAGCTTAGGCTCTAGAGAATACATTAACCACTATTATAAAGACATGGTGTGGAGATGAGGAATTGCCACCTAGGGTAATAACTGAGACAAATAAAAAATAGTGATACTCGATTCTCTAAAAGAAAGCTAGCACCACAATTAGGAGATTTTGGATATGGAATACTAACTTCTTTCATTTTCATGTTCATTGAGAATTACTTTATGAATTACTATGTTATCCTTTATTTACATGCAATTTCATATAAACCCTTATTTAACAATTAACGCTATGCAAACTAGTTATAAAAAATACATGTAAATAATGCATTCACTTAAGTTCATAATCCCTAATTAGTCTAATCTACATTAATTTTAATTAAATGGGCTAAATTTACATTTAATTTACAAGTGACCCTAAAGACTAATGGGCCTAAATCTACAAATTATGAAACATTTAAATTAGTGAGCCTAATTTTACATGTTTTAATTAGAAGATGATCTTGAATCTACAAGGTATGAAAAGGCTTAACTTTAATGGGCTAAGTCTAATTAATTTTATTAAGCCAAAGTGGGCTTATATCTAAATTAACTAAATGGTCCTAAGTTATCTCTAACCTAAATCTAGTTAATTATGGGCCTAAAGATGAATTTTATATAAAATCTAGACTTATTAAATTAGTGAACCTATTTAAAGAAAAGTGAATCTAATTATTAAACCTCAAAAAAAAAATCTAAATTTATTTAAATGGGTTAAGGCCCAAAACGCATAAAAGAAAAATAATAACAAGCCCCAAAGATAATAAAAAATATAAAAAACAATCAAATAAAATATCAAACAACTAATTAAATTTATTTCTTCTCAAAAAACCTACTTTAGTTAAAATGATCTTAAGCAATAAATTATAAAACAAGCAACCCTAATTCTATTTGCTTAAATCTAATTCAATTTTAATTAAAAACTCTAATTATCTCTATAGCCATTAATTTTAATTAATCATCCAATTGAAACCCTAATTTTACTAACCAATTAATTAACATAAACACATAACCACACACACAATTCCACTATTCCCACTATTAGGACTATTACAATGATCTACTAATAATAAAGAAAATAAAAATTAATACAACTTTAAAAAATACAAAATAAAGTAACCAACAAAATAATAATAAAAAAAAACCTAGAAACTATATGGTTACGAAATTTAATCCATGGGCATTCTATGGATCTTTATGGATTTTTGTTTTCGTATTGAATTCATCATGTAACTCCCTTCATAATCATAAATACAAAAATAAACAATGATTAGTGCTTAAATAACAATAAAAATTAAATAAAATTAAAATTAAATGAAACTAAGTAATCAAATAAAAATGAAAAGAATAGGGTAGAAGAGAAGATGATTGAATGGATGTAGTATTGAATTTCTCCTCATAGTGGTATAAATCACTGTTGTTTTGTTTAAAATAAATTCTCAATCCTTAATTTCTCCTCCAAAATTCTATTGTCTCCCAAAAGAATTTTTAGTAAAAGAAAACTGCATAAAGAGAAGAGAAGAAGCCTCCCTCTCAAAATAGTTGAGCTGAGTTTTTATAGAAAAATCGTAGCTGAAAATGTACAGTGATATAATTTTTGGTTTAACAAGGACTTTCAAAATTTAGATAATTCTTAAAAAAAGATTTATCACATTGTTGGACCAATCAAAATTTAGAAAATAGCCTTTTTATTTACGAGAAAAATCAAAATTATAGATGGAATTGTTTAATTCCGACTGGAATTATCTATAATTCCGATTTTTTTTAACTTTTAATTACATAAAAACCCTTGAAAGAATTCAAACTTTTCAATTAGGTCCTTAAAGAAAATATTACAATTAAGTCCTTAAAAACCAATTAAATTCTTTTTTGGAAACACATTTAGACTTTTGAAGTTTCACAATTCAAGTGTTGAAGATCTATTTATAATATTTTCATCATAGAAGTCCTCTGTCGCATCCATACTTTATCATCCCAAAATTGGGTGCTTACAGTTATGTTCTTAAAATTATTTCTAATTGGTTAAATTCAGTTTTGTATTTACTAACACATGTATGCTTCTGTAGGGTTTGTTGTAAGTTGTTTTTGAAGTGCTTCCCGAAGCTAAGCATTAATGGTGTGCCCGATATATGTATATAAACTGATATAAGAAATGAATTGGGGGAGAAATGAAAAAAAAATTATTTGTTCATGGAGCACATATCTAGAGGAATTTAAAGATAATTTAAAGATGTTAGGTGAGTTGAATAAGAAGGCAGCTGATGATTTTTTGAAATACAATCCCGCTAATTGGTGTAGAGCCTTTTTTAGTAATAGATGTTGTTATGAAATGGTGGATAACAATATATGTGAGTCATTTAATACAGGTATGCTAAATGCAAGGTTCAAACTAATAGTGGCCATGTTAGATGACATTAGGAAAGTTTTCATGGAGAAAATAGCTTCACATAAGGTTAAGGTTGAAAAGTGGCTATGTGTTTGAAGTCCTAATTGTATGGCTAGATTCTAAGAGAATAAGGAAAATGCTTATGGATATGAAGTTATATTTAATGGGGATGAAGGTTTTGAGGTGAGTGATGGTTCGAAAAGGCATACAATTTTTCTTCAAAAGAAGTTGTGCTCCTACAAGGCATATTACAGGTATCACATGCTATTATGCAATATGTGCAATGACATATGCCAAAATTGATCCTATGTTTGAGATAGTCAAGTGGTACCATTGATCAAAGTATGTTGCAGCATACCAACATCTAATACAACTAATGTTGGGGAAAAGATTCATGAAATGCGATAACTTTCAGCCAATAGAGCCTCCACTAGTAACTAATATGCCTGGAAGACCGAAGGTAAAGAGGATTTAAAGCCAAAATGAGCCCACCAAGAAGGCAAATTATGGGAAATTGTCTAAAAAAAAGGCAATAGGATAATATATACCAACTGCAAGCAAGAAGGGCACAACTAAAAAAGTTGTATATAGGTATGTATCTCCTTAGTTTTAAATTTAGATTTTTTCTATAGTATCAATACTTGAAATCTAATTTAACTATGTATCAAGCAATAAGAAATGTCTAAGATGCAGATGTTGATTAATCAAAAGGCAAAGGCCAGGTTTCAGTTGCAAATGATAGTAGAAATAAAGGTAAAGAAAAGGTTCAATTTAGAGGCAAGGAAAAAAATAAATGATGTAAGGGCCAAAAAGAGGCAAGAACATGGCTATGGATGTTTGTTTAATGAATCAACTTGCAGTTTAACATATAATGTGAGCTAGTTAATTTTTTTTATTTTTGACATGTAATATTCAATTTTTGTTGATGGTAGTATACCTTGCCTCATGTGTGTGTTGTTTTAAATTGTGTTAGCCTAGTCTATAGATAGAAAGAATTATTTTATCTGCACTAAAGGCTATTAATGGAAGTACACTAAATTTAAACCAAGATCCAGAAATCCATTTTCCAGTTCCAAATGAACAAGAGCTAAGACAAGCAAGATGAAGGGCTTTTTCCACACACAGTCAGCGAGCAAGGAAAATTACTTTTCAAGGTGATGGTGAAGAGGTGAGATAGCCCAGAAATTTTCCATTTACGCCACTAGGCTTGCAATGGGGTGGTTCCGAATGTTTAACCATCAGGCAGTTAGAGGAACAAAGGGAGAAAAGAATTGGACAGCTATAGAGGGGTTCCAGATCAAACTCAACTGAATGAGATGCTGAAAATTCAGTTGCTGAAACAATCAAGATTTTAATAGAGGATTTTATTCTTACAGGAACTTAATGATTTTTTATATGAATTAAGTGTCTCAAGAACTTCATGCCTGAAATTATAGTATTTTTTGTTTGTCTTTTTAGCTTTAGAACATGTGATTCATTTAATGTATGTTAATTGATGCCTAAGTAAACAACTAAGACTCTGATTAGGTTTATGTGTATTTTGTGTTGCCCAAGTGAGTAACTTAGCCTCTGTTGAGGTTTAAGACTCTGATTAGGTTATATAGGTTATATGGTACAATAAAACATGTGAATTGTTAAAGCAATGCTATTATGATGCTTAATGAAATTTATGGTTAAATTTTTCTACATATTCTATATTGAATTTGTGGATGGATTGTTTCCATTATTTCTTGTTTTGTTATAGTATGCAAAATTAGGATAAGTTTTTATAAAAATTGAATTATTTGTAGGCATACATTTTTTCATAAATCAACTAGATGGAGGCATAATCAGAGGTTTAAACTTAATATTAACAACTTTCCATTACAGATGAAAATAACATCCAATATTTAACATATTGTATCACTTGCCAAATTATTTAAACATAACATTAAAATAGAACACAATCCAGGACACTAAAATAGTAACTATGCTACTCTCAGTTTATTTTTTAAATTTTCAACTTTTAACTTATAATTTTTTTGCATCTCATTTCTACTTAGCTTTAACATTTGTAAGAATGCCATCAATATGTTCTGAACTCATCCCTACTGCATCAACCTCATATCTTCTCAATAATTATTTATTTTCCTCCTTCAATCTCTTTCTTTCATTTTTCAACAAATTGATCACATCCTTCGCCCTTTGTGCATATGTCTACATTATACCATGTAAAATGATCACAACCCTTTTTTGGAACTCTTTCTTTTAGTGGTTGCAATTAACCAACCAATAACCCATATCAATTACAAGATAAAGACCCTCATTGAATCTAGCTCACAATGCAAAATTCAATTAACTTACACTATAATTTGCGCATCCAAAAGATCTTTGACCAGGGTTACAGTCAGTCCATGATGTCCTGAGCACCTCTTGAGCACCACAATGACATCTTTTTTCACCTCTTTACAACTGCACCAAACGACGTCTTCTTATTGATGAAGACGTTCCTATAGATGATTGTAATAAAGACTTCTTCCAAATTGATGCTTCTAAATTGCTTTCGACGTTGCTCTTAATCCTAACGCTTCACCTCTATTCAAAATACAACCTAAAGGCTTCAAGATAAGATAACTATAGTGCACTAATGGTGAGTTTTGGTTTTTAGACTTTCAATCAGAGATTTCAATTCATACCTAGGGTTTTTAGAGTTATGATTAAATTGGGATTTTACCGTTATAAAGACGATAAGAGGAAGTAAGTGGGTTCCACAGGCCATGTCATCAATTTTTCAGTTATTTGATGTCACGTTTCATGTACTTCAGGCCATGTCACTTTTTTTTTAATGGTGAAGTTGACGAAGGGTCCATGTTGGGCCATATTTGATAGATTAAGGTCCATTTGGGAACAAAAAAAACATAAGTGGTCAATGTGAGATTTGGCCCAAAGTTGAGGGTCCAATTTGGACTTTTTCCAATTAATAATCTCTTAATTTGTCATGTGTACTTACAATTCAAAGTGTAACACTCCTTTAATCAATCAAAAATTTATTTCGTTTTATGAAAATATAAATTATTTCATTAATAAAAAGAAGCAAAAGTTCAAGAAATATAAACAAATACATATCTACTTGATCTAATTATAAGTTTAATTTAATTGTATTCAACGTGATCTTAAATGTAACTGATATTATTTTTTCTATTATCATGAGGTTAAAAAATTCATAGTTTAGTTATATTTAAATTTGAAAAAATAAATAACAACATATTAAATATGATACATAGCCAATGAAGCATTTTGATCAAATGGTTCAAGTGAAAATACTCATGATTTAAGGTAAGATTTTGAGTTCAAGTGTACACGATGCTTTGATTCAATGGTCAAGCTGCTTGTGGTATTATGAGGGTCTTGGATTTGAGACTTGTTTAATACTCTATAATAATAATAATAATACAAAAAAAGAAATATATATAGAGTAAATTATTAATTTATAAATATGAAAGAGACAAATCAATTACAAAAGATTTTCAAAAGAAAATTTTATTTTATTATTTACCTAAATTATTAATTTAATACGTTATCATAAATCAGTACTAGAAAATTTATTATCACATAGATTATTAATTTATCAAGTGTTAATTTATAAAATGTTGAATGAACATGTTTATTCTAAAAAATATTACTATAATAATTTAAATGCTATGGACAAAAAATTATTAATAAAAAAATCTGTGATAATTTTTATTTCTTATAAAATTTTAAAAAAATGCTATAAATAAATTGTAAAAGCAATTTTTATGGTGAAACAAGCAAAATAAAAATAATGAAATTATTACATAAGGCACATAAAGGAATCATCCAGTTTAACATTACGAAAAAAGACGATTTTTTTTTAAGAGAAGGCAGATTTAGATTGCCGGCAAGTGGCAACTAATAGTTATTTCTAACATTAATTAATATTAGGGATTTTTGTTCCATCAAAAATAAAAATGAGAATTAAAATCAAAATGAGTAATTTCATAAGGTGAAAATTGAAATGAGAAGAACAATTTAAATTTCTAGCATTTGATTGATTAAAATTTTGTATGAGAATGAGAATGACCAATGATAATTGCTCATTTCTCTTACGGGTAACAAATGAATTTTCATTTTTATAGAAATCAAGTTAAACTAATTATAAATTATTCAAATATTTAAATATTATAATATATTATTAAAATTTATGAAATAAAATATATTTTTTAAAAATAATAAAATAAAATATATAAATTAATAAAAATAGTTATTTAATATATTATCATATAAAAATAATATTAATTTTGATTTCAATTATGATTTTTTTAAAGTAAATATTTTATTAAAATTTCATTTTACTTCTTATTCTTTTTTAATTTCTATTCCTATTTCGATTCCAATTTTAATTTCAAAATATAAATTAAATCATCCCTTCACGTCGACAAGCATCTTTGAGGATGGAAGATGCAAATCAGTAAAGACAAGTGCAAATTTTAGATACCAATTTGCTTCCATAAAATAATAAATCAACATCTATGTCACGTTCACTTTTTGTTAGTACATATATTTTCTACTATGTTTCCCAACGTAGTTTAATTTTGTTGATTTAGACTTGGATGATATCGAGTTCTTTTATCTTGAATGATTTATTAAATGGAAGAATATATATATGAAGTCTTATAATAATTATAATTTGAATGAATATGTAATAAATATATTTTATTTTTTAATTTAGAAAAATAGTTTCATATTATGATGATAAAAAATTAAAAATTGTAAATCTTTTGATTTTAGTCATCAAATGCATTCCAATTTTCCTTATGTCCTCTATTGTAGTAGTAGAAGCCATGATATATCGATACTATATATAAGGATGAACAGAGGGAAATATTTTTGGATGAAAAAGAACATATATATTTATATAACGACACATAAACAGTCTTAATTAATTAATTTTTTGAGAAAGTCTTAATTTATTTTTGAAAATTTGAAACTACTGAAAATAGATTGAGTTTGTATTTTAAATTTAAAATTTTATAGTTAGAAATCATATAGATTTAAGCTAAAATAAAATAATTTATAATATCTTTATCATCAAATTTAAATAAATACTTAAATTATAAAATTTTAAAAAAAATGTTATAAAATTTAAAATTTAAATAAATGTTATAAAATTTAAATAAAAAATTAGAGTTTGAGTTTAAATAAAAATTTAGAAAATAGTTTGAGTTTGTATTTTATAAAAAATTATAAAATTTAAATAAATATATAACTATTTTAAAAAAACTGTTATATATAATGTACTACATCTTACATATAAATAATAATTAATATTTTTTATTATTAATATAATCTATATGTTTTTATAGAATTTATAATAAATATTAAATAATTAAAAATACTATAAGGTAATGAGAAAAAATAATGTTGACCCTTTGCATGATTAAGGTCATGATCAATCTTAAATCAACCTTTATTTTGACTTTAACAATCAATTTTGAATCACTAATGCTTTTGTTTTCAAGTGTGTTTATAAGATTAGGTACACAATCATATTTAACTAAAAGCAAGTATTAAAGACCAAATTTAAACCCAATTTAAACTCAATTGAAGCCTTCAAAAACCTCTACAAATGTCCCTTAAAACATGGGAAGTAATTCAAGTGGAAAGAAGGTCATTTGAAGCCAAAAACTTTAAGTTTTCTTCAATTCAGTCTACCCTCACGATCTTAAGCTGAATGGTCACAATCTTGAGTTGAAAAGTGACCAAGACTTGAAGAAAGGGTTGCCACCCTCACAGTCTATGCTCACAATCCCGAGTTGACCTTTCATAATGTTGAGGGCATGCTTATGATCCTAAGCCATTAGTGACCAATTTCAAACGGGCAAATTTGTGAGTAACGGTCATATTTTTCAACTCTCATGATCTTAAGGGTACACTCATGATCTTGAGCATACCAAATCTTGTAAAAAGCTAAAATTGCATTTAATGAAGGAGAGTGAGTTTTTGGACGAATTTGGAGGTTTATAACAACTTTTTTTTTTATCACTAATTATATAAATAAGAGTTGTAACCTCATTTAAGAAGTTAGAGAGTTGATGGAGCAAATTTATTATCAAATTCATTGAGGCAAATTTTTTTCTTTTACATTTATTCTTTGTATGTTATTTGTATGTAAACAAACTTTTGTTTAGTTTGTGATTATTGTTCTGTTTGAGAGTTGGGTGAGTGATTAGTTGATAGCATTCTTTTCTCTACTCTCTCTTGGGTTGAGAAGTGTGTAATCAGGAATCAATCAACATTCAATTAGTGTGAACCCTTGTGAAAAACACATATTATAAAAAGGTTGTGAGTTAGCATTGAAAACTCTTGAAGGAAGGTTTAGATGTGAGCCTTGAAAACACTTGGGAATAAGTTTGTGTTGATCCTTAAAAAACACATTGGAGATTAATTATTGAGCCAAGAAAAATAAAAGTTGTAAGGCGGGGGTTTTGAGCTTTAAAACACCTTGTTGTAATAATCTTGATAATAAGATTGGGGTGAGTTAAAAATTCTAACTTGGGGAGAAGTAATGTGGGAAACATGGGATTGGTTGAGAATCTAAATTCTCTAAAATCACTTGTATTTTCTTTGAGCTTCTTCTTGTTCTTATTTTTTTTATCTCTATTTTTTTAATCCCTTTTAATTTTCCTTCAAACCGTTAAATTTTTTTAAAATTCTAATTAGTCCTATTTATCCCTCTAGGGCATTTTTAAATAATAAATGCATATAAATTATGACTAATTTTTTGTATTAAATTTTATCTCAGTATTTAAATATTGTATTGATCTTATACTCTCTATTTAAATAGATCGATTTTTAATCTCATACACTATAGCTAACTGGGACAAAAAAAAAATTTAGAACTTAATTGCATGCTTTATTTCTTGGTGGAGAAATCAAAAGTAATAATATGGGCTAAGCTTAAAAGAAAGGTGAATTTTTTTGGACAAGAAAATATATTTGTATATATATATATATATATATATATATATATATATATATATATATATATATATATATATATATAAATTTATAGTATATATAAGTAATTTTTTTAATAAAAATATTCTTATTTTATAAATTCATATAAAAGTAGTTATACTATTTTAAACAACTCTAAAGTTACTATTTTAAAATGTTTAATAGATAACGATAAATATGCTCTTAATACTAAAATTGATAAATTTTAATATATATTTATTTTGTATATTTCTATTTATAAAAACAATATTGCAACTCATAAATAATTAAGGAAAAAATCGTCCTTCCATATCTTATATTTATTTTATTGTTCTTATTTTTAATTATTTAAAAAAAAGTTCCTTTTTTTTCTAATATTTTTTTTGTTTGACCTCAATTGGAAAATTTTCTAAATAATATGGTTAAAAGTTGAGAAGTAAATTTTAAAATAGTTAAAATTTAAAGATTTAGTGAAAAATTGAAAATTTATGAAAAAATTCAAAAATTAATTTTTAAATTTACATTATGAGTGACAAAATTAGAATTTAAAAACATTTTCTTACATTTTATTTTTTATAGAAAAAACAGGATAAAAAATTTAATAAGTGTCAAATTTATTTTATAGGGACTAAAAGTAATTTAAAAAAAATGTAGTTAAGCCCTTCATATAAAATTAGATAAAATTGACATAATTTATAAAGTTGAAAGAACATATTAAAATAATTTTTAAAATAGAATTCAATTGATAATTAACTCAAAATTTAAAATAGAACTAATGATTTTTCCTAAAAATAAATTATGTAAAGTTTCGACGGTGGAACTATGATTCAACCAAAATTATATTGGCGAGAACTAATGTCTTGCCGGCCAGCCTGCTACTAAATGCTAATTTATCAGTTAATTCAATTTCAATATTTTAAGTGCTATAATTAAAAAAAAAAAATTTATTCAAGTCAACGTAGCCAGATAAATAAACCGTGTTGTTTTTAAGATGGTGAGGTTTTAAATTTGGACTGAAAAGACAGATAAATAAATTTAATTATTAGCCAAATTATTCATTAGGTAGAATCTCTTCATCCATTATATATATTTATTTACTATTTCTACACACAAAAAAAATGTTTATTAAGAAAATATTAGTGTAGGAATTTAGAAAAAAATTATTACAAAAATAAATTTTGACCATTTCTTTTCTTTTTAGTAGACTTTGTTTTTATTTTTCAAAAATTACTTCTTGACATTTTTCGCGTTTTTTGCTTTTCATTTTTTACAGTGTTATTTAGTCATTGTTATTCAATGCTAAACCCTTCTACGTTACCTTTCATGCTCTCCTATAAAAGGACTGATCGTTCATGCTGGCAAAAGGGCAGTCAGGACTCAGAAACACATATGCAACTCCTCACCAAAACTGATGATTACGGTCAATGCACGAATAAAACTAATGGAGAATGAACCAAAAAAAAAAAAAGAAATATTCAACTTCAAGACCTTTTTTTTTTTTTTTTTTAAATGAATACATTGGTGAAAAAGGACAAATATCAAATCGGTACATCCCAGGTATTGGAATTACTCCAACTGTACGGATCAAACTTTTTAATTAACTAAAATAAAATTATTTAAGTATACGATTAATATGAATTTTTTTTAAATTAGATAAAATTTAATTTTGTAAATTATGATAACTCTCTTCAGTGGAAAAACACTAAAAACATTTTGAATTCTATATTCATGACATTTAAAAATTCTTAAACTATTTATTCACTAACATTAGATATGTATTTTGACAATTAATAAGTTTATTTTCTGAACAATCATGGTAATCAGTTGATGAAAAATATTCTCATTCAAGTAATATGTCGGACTTAATCTTTAGTATACTAAAGATATTAAATTAGTTGTTAATATATTTTTACAGTTCCTATAGTTATATTTAAATTAAATTAAAGGAGTTTGAATTTAATAAATTTTAAATATTAATAATTTAGATAAAAAAATTATTATATTGAAAAAGTAAATATGAACAAAAATAACAATCAGGTGAGAAAAGGGAAAAAAATTGATGGAATTGGTAAATCTTCGGAGGCAACTGACATTGTGCGTAGTGTAGGGTAGCATAGACTTGCAAGGAAAAGAATTAATTGAGGCATCTAAACTTTTAAATTTTTTAACTTTAGGCTTTTAAATTTTTATTTTATTTATTTAGATCCTTAAATTTCGTAAAATTAAAGTTTTAAATCTTTTGTCAATTTTTTTAATACAAATTATTTTTTTGTCTCTAAAATTTTATATTTTTAATATTTTTAATATTTATACTATTTTTTTTACTTTTTAACACTTATATCACTTTTAAAATTTGTTCACCTGTAAAAACTAAATTTATGTATTTTAATTTCTAATATTTTAAATTATTATATACATATTTAAATAATTTTAAACTTTAAAAATAAATAAACAAGTTAATGCTATTATGCTAAATTTTTTTAAAAAAATTATAATGATACTACTATTTTTCACGATATTTTAAATTATTATGTGTACATTTTTATAAAATAATTTTTTTCACATACACAAGAAGTATGATAAAATAAAAGAAAGTTAAAATAACAATTATAAAAAATTTGAATTGTTTGAAAAATCTATCACTATTATTTAGTGATGCACAGACATGCATTGATATCCAATATTTATAAAAGTTATATTATAAAAAATTATTCACAATAATTTAACTAAATTTTTTTAAAAAACTAAAAAATGTATTAAAAACATAAAATTTAAATTTTGAAGAATTATAAAATATTTTTTATTATAATCTATTTTAATTATGGTGTTCTTTTTCATCATAATATTTTATTTTGAAAACAGTAGTTTTGTTATAATTTTTTTTATCTTAACATTAATTTGTTTATTTATTTTTGAATTTTAAAATTATCTAAAATTGTATATAAAATTATGTTTTTAATTTAAAATATTAGAAATTAAAATAAGTAAATTTATTTTTTACTGGTAAAAAAAATTTTAAAGTGATATAAGTGTTAAAAGATAAAAAATTAGTATGAATGTTAAAAGTATAAAAACTTCATGAATGAAAAAAAAATAATTTTTATTAAAAAATTGATAAAAAAATTTAAAATTTTAAATCTGTAAAATTTAAAAATCTACATATATATAAAATAAAATTTTGAAAGTCTAAAATTAAAAAATTGATAAATTTAGAGACCTCAATATAAATTTTATCAAAAATTAATGGGTTAAAAAATTTCCGAGGTAAAAATTAATGTTATGATGGGCACTGATATAATTTCATGCTTCTCTGTTTAATTAATTAATTTTTTTTTCAATACCAACTTCAATACTATAATCCACTTAGTCATAAGAAGACAGGAGAACCTACCCACCTAGCCATGGATTGGCATAATGCTTGCCCATCCGTACTAAAGGGGAGAGGTTTAAATCCTCCTTCCCCAAGTAGTTAAAAGAAAGAAAAAAAAAACAGGAGAATAAGGGCGAAAGATATTGTAATCATAACCTAAAAATATCATGTCACATTTGGCCATAATTGTGTAAAACATTTCAAATATTTTACTCTCTTTCTGACACATTTAATTTTTATATACTTTTTAGTTATAATTAATTGTTTTACACGGAGCCGTATGATATATTTGAGCTCTAAATAATTCAAAATTTTAAAATATAGTAAATTTATTTTAATTCATTAATTTATTTTTAATTTTAAATAGATTATTTTAAACATCTTCCTATTTAATATTGATATTATATTATTTATACATTTTACATATTACATCCATAATTTATTTAATATTTACCATATATATTCATATATTTATTTATAATAAAATTTATTATTTGAAGATATTTTAAAAATAAATAATATATGAATAAAATAAATAGTATATTTTAATAATAAATAATATAAATACATCCATATATTTTTAAAATTAACTAATATAATATATAAAGAGAATTAAAAAGCATTAAAATAAATTCACCAAAAAAACATAAAATTACATTTTAAATTAAAATAGTCTATTGCAAGCGCTAATTAAATTCAAAAATACAATTCACGATATCAATAATTTAATAACTTGAATTAGAATATTTTTTCCATAAATATTCAATTAATGCATTGTGAAGTGCAATAATATGGTAAAAATAATAATAATTAAATTAAATTTATATACATTTGGTAATAATATGATAAATATAATATAAATTTAGACTAAATTGTATACAACTAATTAGACTATATTGAAACAAATGATAAAAAATGATTATCATTGAAATTAAAAAAAAAGTACAAATGCATAAAGTGAAAAATGTGCTGCATATATGCATCAAAATAGTGTTTTTGTGCATAATGGAGCAACATTTCATGTTGTGTTGGAGACCCAATGCAACAACATTTCGCCTTTTTGCCACTGCATTGGAGATGGCCTTATGCAAGGAGCTTAAGTTTTTTTTTTTTTTTTTTTTTAAAAGATGAAGTAAAAAAAAAAAAGTTTTCTAAAGATGTGATATTGATTATATATGTTTGTTGTTATTTATTGTCTTTTAGTTGTTATTTTTATTGTTTATTTTTTTGGTTATTGTTTTTCGATTTTTTTATTGTTTTTTTTTTTTCAGTATTATTTTTAATGAAAATTTTATTTTTCGATTGTTGTTTTTTATTTGTTTTTGTTGTTATTTTTGATTGTTGCTTTTCTTTTCTTTTTTTAGTGTTGTTGGTCTTTGTGTCACGACCCAAAACAGGGACCATGACCGGCGATAGGGAACGAGAATTCTTTCGAATCCGGAACCCGTAGCAAGCCTAAAATAAAAATAAAATATGCAATAGTAATAATAACAGTATTTAATGCAGTGGAAATAAAATCATAAATATCAAAATAATAATTCACCACGGGATTTAAATTAAATTCATATCTCATATATAAATAAATCTTTTATGTAATACCCTATCTAATTACTTAAATAATAAGGGGTAATCTTATCAAATCATATTATTAATAATTATTTTCCTTCATCGTATTATATTATATGTATGTTAATATTATTTAGAGTATTAATATGTGTGAGTATTATTATTTACTTATTATCTAGGATTACATTGTATAGTATTATCATTATTTTTATTATCATTTTATACTATAACATATATATTATTATTATTTCTATTTAAAATGATATTAAATTTTATGGCTATGCATGTGTGCCTATAGATAAATATATATATGTATGCATATTGGTAGGTTGTATAATATATTATATATATATATATAATACCCATCAAAGCACCAAAAACCCAAAAATGACCACCCTTCTCCTCCTCCGTCACCCTCATCACACTTCCCCTCCTGTGCAGCTCTCTCCCACCGCCAGGACTCCATTGCCACCGCGAGTTGAAGCTGCCAAGTTGCAGCTGCCTGCTTTCTTCTTCCTCAAGTGGCAGTGTTCCTCCCCTTCTCGCCTGGCAGACAGCATTTCATCTCCCTCGCGCGACAGCCCTGCCTCAGTCACCTTGCCAAGCTTCGTTCTTTGGTCTGTCGCTGCTTTCTGCTCCGCGCTGAGCAGCTCCACCTTCCCCATTTTCCGGGTGCGAGCAGGTCTTCCCCTCCCTCTGCTCTTCCAGCTACTAGGTGGTGAGTGGTGCTCACCAAAATCCTTCCATTTCCTCCTTTGATCTTGGTAAATCTAGGTTAATTAGGGTGTTGTTTAGCCTGCATTTGAAGTTGCTTTTAAATTTCTTGAATTTTTGGTAATTAAATTGAATTTCCAGAATTTATTTAATATTTATTTGGGTTTATTTAGATATTTATTTAGGTATAATTAGCAATTAGGGTGATGGTTGTTAATTGTTTTGAGGTAAAATGAATTTTTATTGAATTATTGGTATTTATTTTTGATTTTTGGTAAATTTTGAAAAATTTTGATATTATTTTAGGAATTTTTATACTTTATGTCAAAATTAAATAATTAGGGCTAATTGTTGAAGATTTTGGTTTAATAGGGTATGAAATTTGATAAATGAGGTTATTAGTGAATAATATGAATTTTAGAACTCAAATCATAATTTTTGAGATTTTTTATACTATTTTTATAAATATATTTGAGTTTATGCCAAAAAAATTAATTTTTAGTTAAATAATACTTTTGGGAAAAATATTGTTGGGTTGATTAAATATTTTTTATAATATTGGGAGGAATTATCTTGAGAAAAAAAAATTAGTTTTAGATGATTGGATAAATTTAAGGAAATTTTTGTATATATATATATATATAATATATATATATATATATATATATATATATATATATATAGCACATTATGTAATTTATATATATACTAGGGTAAAAATGTAATTTTATACTAAATATGATATATATATATATATATATATATATATATATATATATAATATATATATATTATATATATATATATATATATATATATATATATATTATTTAGTTATATTAATATTTAACGGATTGAGACAATTTTTATAAGTTAATTGATGTAATCACCTAAGTAGAGTAAAATTTTGGATATTGAATTTTAAATAATGTATATTATATATACATACATATATATATATATATAATATATATATAAAATTATATTGCAAAGGTTCTAATGTGGATAATAATTATAATTATAAATTGTTGGTGATGAAATACAAATTTAATTGTTTAACTTTGGATAATTAAGATTTTATATATGCTATTTATTTTAGTATGGTATAATTGGAGAAATAAAATATTATAAAATTTTGATATTTGTTTGAGTTGTGATCTCGGTCGGAGGCAAAATTGTAGTTTGGGAGCCCGACTCGAGTGTGAATGGTTTGTGTATATTGGAAGTGCATTTTCTTATGCAGGTCTGGCTCTACCTTTGGTAGAGAGATGTCCATTTTACAGAGGAGACTCTGTCGAAATTTCGGTAGGTTTTCTCGTAAAACGTGATATCGTAAAATTCCTACCGTTAGTTAGGTTAAATCCTATCTGTCGAGTCTCGTCCGGTTTTCATCGAGTCAGTCCTGGAATTTTATTATTTTGTTGATTCCTGATTTCGATTCCTTAGTCATGTTTTAAAAAATTCGATTCATTATTTTTTTCTTTTAGAGCATATCGGAGCAGAAGCTGTGAGACCGAGGCAGAACGCGTGGTTGTCAGCCTTCGCATTCATCCTGTAAGTCGATAAAATGATCTGTGCGTGAGTTTATTTAAAGAATGCATGCGCTCGTATTTCTATTATATTGATTATATGATTTATTTAATTTAATGCTATCATTTACGATTTAAATGCAAATTATTTATTTTAAAATCGATTTGAGAAATTTTGGTAGAGAACGAGCTACCTGGTGGGCCTCACCAGGACTATGTGCACATGGTAGAGATTGAGAGATGGATCCGATAATTGTATGATTGATGGATGTTAAACTGGGACGGGTGCCTCGGTGGAAGCCTTTGCTCTCGGGGACCGCCAGTGATTGTAAGGATGAAAAATGGACTGGGATGGGTGCCTCGATTGATGCCCTTTGCTCTCGGGGACCGCCAGGTGCCATATATTTGGATTAAGTGAATGACTACAGCTTGGGTGCCTCGGTTGATGCCCTTGCTCTCGGGGACCGGTAGTCTAGTTGGAATAAGTGGGCTCAGTTGGCCATTTAGACTTGGGTTTAGGGTTCTACCGAGATTTTCCAAAAAGCTATACTTATATATTATAAATTATTTTCACTATAAATATATATAGTTTTCAAAAAGGTTTTCAAACCGTACAGCTCTTTTATTGACTTACTCAGTGAGGTCTGATTCCCCTCAATTTATTTTTTTCAGGAGCTTGGGAGTTTGACCTCAGACTACCTCTACGTCGGATTTCTTCTTCACCGGCTATTTTTTGTAGGTCATTATAAGTTGTACTGTGTGCTAATATAGGTTTGCTGCAGTAGTATATGTATTAAAGATTTGTATGGTTTAAACATAATTATGTAATTTATTTGTGTAAACCACGCTTGCGTATAAGATTCAATTTGATTTATAATATGAGATATTGAAATACATTATTATTTAAGCGAGTTGAATTTGTGTATTCTGAGAAAAATCAGTTTGATAATGTGTTTTATTTTAAAGTAAAGTTTAATATGTGAATGGTTTTATTTTCTTTTTCCTTTAGGCTTACTACGGGTTTCGGGGGCCTTATGCTTACCCATTCCCTAGTGCCGGGTCATGCGCCCTCGGGTTCGGGTCGTGACATTTTAATACAAGTTTCAGTTCAAATTCTTAAAATACATAACTCATACAATTATAATACAACAATCTCACAATTGACCATAACTATTGCAGTGTCTAGATCATAAAATAAAACTCAAGTGAGCAGTTTACATAAAGAAGTCGGGGCAGAAGAAATCCGGCGTACAGGCCTGCTACTGAGGTCTGATGAAGATGACTCTCCTGAAAAATAGTCAACGGAGGGGAGTCAGACCTCATTGAGTGAATTACTATATTATATATACATGCATACCTAAATGACAATGCATACAATCAACAGTATATATCTAATATGTATATATACAGGCAAATACACACAGATGCAATAAAATCATTTTAAATGTTTTATTAAAAAATCATCGTTTATGAAGGATCAAATAGAACCCTAGAATATTGCAACCTCAAAACAGTGTTAGACAACACTCTAGCCATACAGGCTCACTTATTCCAAATATATTCACTTGATCCATTTGGACAGTAAACTGGTCCCAAGACACTAAGTCAACCGAACTCCAGCAGTTTGACTGTCAGTGTGATTGGCCCCGAGACACTTGGTCAACCGAGCTCCAACAATCACATCACACATAAGATAATCAAATCTAATAAATACCCTCAAATTGGTTAGTAATACAACCTAAATGCTATAAGCGTACCGGTACGTACTCGGTCATAGTGCTGCCTACTAGGTAGCACGTTCTATTGATATCCTTCATTTTAAATATAAATCATACATTCATAAAAATAAATGATGCATGAATTTGAAATAAATAACAACATAAACCATATATATACTAGAAATATACCAAAAATTAAACCAGGTATATTTCGAGTATATATACGTCAAATAAATTCAGATAGATTACGAAATAAACTAGACATATATTCAAAAACATTTTAAACTTAATTTATTAGCAAAACATGCATATAATTGAAAATATACCGAAAATAAACCAAAGATAGACAAAAAATAAACTAAAAATAAACTTAAATACTAATCAAATTATTTATGCATATTTAATCAAAATAAAACATACATTTCTAAATCATGCACCCTAAAACATATATATATATAGAATAGTAACTCACACTTAGTGCGCTCCTCGAGATGGGTCCGACGGCCTGGTCCACTAGGCCTTGGTCTCGGTGCAACTAAACAAACAATAATAACAGACATCAGAATAAACCTAACAGAAAAATTCTAGAAACTCGATCTAGAATATTAGACATAGAATTGAAAATTAGAATCCGACCGGACATCACGGTTTTACGAGAATTCTACAGAAAATTCGACAGAACCTCCCCTGTAAAACGGACATCTCTCTACTCAAAGAGTAGAGCCGGTCTTGCAAAGAAACACACTTCAAAAAATAGACACATAATCTCAATCACAACCCCTCGATCGGACTCCAAACTACAGTTTACCGACCGGGGTCCACAACTTACAGAACAATTATGAAAATACCAAAAATGCCCTTACATCATAGAAATACATTTTATAAGTAAAAATTAGTAATTAACCCTTAAACACAGTAAAAACCGATAAAAACTCATTTTATTAGAAAAATCGTATATTATATATATAATTGAAAATAATTTACGAAAAATAGTTTTAATTAGTTAAAAATACTAAATAATTTGTAGAAATCATTTTTATACCTTAAATAACTATTAAAAGCAATTTAATTACATTTTTAGCCAATGTAGGGTAAAATTATCAAATACCCCTATATATATAATATACTAAAATTAATCCAAAAATTCACCAAAAATAGTATAATTGCACAAAAATTAATTTTCTCAACATATTTATCAATAATATCCAAAAATCAAAATAATTTCCAAAAATTCTACAAAAATAAAATAATAAAATTCACACATAAATCAAAATAATTTCCAAAAATTCTACAAAAATTCACACATGTAGATTAAGCTAAGGGGGAAAAACATTTGTGAAGGAATTTTTCATGAATCAATCAAATTGAAGTTCAAAAAAATCAAGAACCCTAAAATGACCGAATTACTAAAATCGAAACCTAAGCAAATCTAGATCATTTCAAGTGAAACAAAGCTTAGAATCACACTCATCGGAGCTCAAGGAGAATAAAGAGATTGACGGGTGTCGGAAAATGGTGCCCGGAAACACCGTGGTGAACGACGGTGGCCAAAATTTCGGTTTCTCCGGCCAAAAAGAGCTTCTCGACGCCGGGAAAGGGACTCTGCTGGCGGCGGAAACAGCTGGAGGAAGGAAGGTGGCATGCCGGGGAGGCACACCAACGGCAATGAGAACGGCCATGACAGTGGCCGGATTCGCGTGAGGGACGATCGGGGAAGAAGGAGAAGCTTCAATGGCAATTTCGTAAATAACTCAAACTTTATTTTTTTGTTTAATATTAAATGTATATGTATATATATATACTTTTACACTATATATTAAAATAATATAAACTCACACACATTAAATATACACCACACACATATAATTTAATATTTTTAACAATTTATACACTAAAAATAATTAAATAATATTACAACTAATTAATAAATAATAAAATATTAGGATAATTAATTAAACCCTAGTTAAATAAATAAATACACATATATACATTATTTGAGTACTTTAAAAATATATATGAGTTCATGAAAGTCCGTAAAATTATTTAAAATAATTAATAATAAATAATTTACGTGTCAATTTTCCCGAAAATGCAAGTCCCGGGAAAATTTTACGTAAAGTGCTTAAAATAATATAAAACAATTAAAAATAAATTTTTAATTAAAAAAAACTCATGAAATATCATAAATATATACAAAAATTATTAACACTGCATATCCCGATGCAGTATTAAAATATTTAAAAACACGGGATATTACACTTTGTTTTTGAATGTTATTGCTTTTTATTTTTTTTTGTTGCTTGTTTTTTGGTTTATTTATTATTTGTTGTTACAATAGTTGAAAATATTTATTTATTTTTACACCAATTAAATTTGTTTAGTTCATAATCATTCTTTTTTTTAAAGAAAGATATATTTAAGTTAATCTCAACTTTTTTATTGTTATTTTTGTTGTTTCTTGTTTTTTTATTGCTTTTTTTTTATTTTCCAATTATTGCTTTTTGCTTTTATTTTTTTAGTGTTGTTTTTAATGAGAAAATTTATGTTTTGATTGTTGTTTTTTCAGTTTTTTTATTTCTTTTTTTCAGTGTTGTTTTTTTTTTCAATTTTTTTTTTGTTGATGTTACAAATACACCATAAAGATCGTAAATGATATTTTTTTTTCTGGAACCCTTGAGCTAAAACCTTGCAAGGAATAAAAAAAAAGGCAATGTGAGAGGTTGGGAGAATCCCCACAAACCCTCTGATGCCTAAGTCAGAGAATGTAGAGAAAGAGAGAGTTTTAGAGAGATAAAGAGAGCAAAAAGTATCAGAGAATATAATGAATGAGAATGAAGGATATGTGGTCATATTTATAGGGATAATGATGCTCAAATCTAATAGGAATAGGATTCCTCCTTGATGATAGTCTTGTGTTTTTTTTTTATCTAAGAGTCTCCTTAATTGAGAATTGTTTCCTATTTATTTTGGGTGTCCTTCTTCTGTAAGCAACCCATGTATAAGAAATAAACAACTTAATTAAATAGCAATATGTATATGGAGTATCAAGAGTCCCTTTTGAAAGTATGTTTAGATATTTATGTCCGAGGTATTTGGGTCTGTAAAGTGATGGAAACATCATTCTTTTGCCTGGAGAGAGAGATTGCTTGAATCATTGCATATGATATGGAAGGGTGAGCTGAGGTGGCCAACCTTAGTCACAAGAAAAGATGAAGCTCAGTACCAAGTCTAGACATCATTGTATAAGAACATCGTTGAAGTGCCAGCTAGACTTGAGTGCACAAAACTTGCAATAAAAATGCTCGGTGTAAGGGATTAACCCACCACTATAGAGACAACTTGGCAGAACCAGCCATTGCTAGAATTTTGATGCTCAGTGTGTTAAAAGTATGGCCCGAGTGCCATATAATCTTAGTGCATTAAAAGCGTGGTCCGAGTGACATATAATCTTGGCGCATTAAAAGTGTGGTCCGAGTGCCATATAATCTCAATGCATTAAAAGCGTGACCTAAGTGCCAAACCTTAGTACTATCAAAGCGACATAAGGGTGCTAACTCCAGTCACTAGACTTAGAATCTCAATGCATTAGAAGCGCGACATGAGTGTTGAACCTTAGTACTATCAAAGCGACATGAGGGTGTCAGCTTCAATCATTGGACTTAGAATCATGGTGCATTAGAAGCGCAGCCTGAGTGCCGAACCTCAGTACTATCAAAGTGACCTAAGGGTGCCAACTTTAGTCACTAGAATTATAATCTCGATGCATTAGAAGTGCGGTCCAAGTGCCGATGAAGGAGACAGTTGACAATGAGAGGAGTGGGATCATCAACTGCCATGTCTATTGACTTTCTTTTGAATTTTGAATTGCGTAATCATCATGTCTGTTCGTGTGTCAAAAATGAGATGTTTCAGTTTCCATAATAATAACTGCTCGATTAGTGGGCTTTTCTCTTGCCTAAAACTACCCTTGATGCTTAAGAGAGAGAAGAAAATGTTCATGAGGGAAATAATGGTCATTCCAGAATCTTTCGCTGCACTTTAAATATATCAGACCCATTTTTTTGTTGCACTTTCGCTTTTCTGCTATCTTCTTCCCTTTCTAAGTTTTCTTGCGTGTGTTCTTTATGTCTTTAGAGCCTTTTTCAGTAAGCTTACATTCTTCTTTTTAAGTGAAGCTTCTTTTCTCCTCCATACTTTTCCTTTTTATATACATACATACATACATACATATGTATATATATATATATATATATATATATATATATATACACACATACATACATATGATCCATGGCTTTAAGAGAGCAGGTTAGTTTTGATTTGCTTGTCTTTACGGTAGATGAGGATATGCTAAAATGGTACTAAAGACATTTTAGCATTTTGGTAAACTTCGCTTTGCACTCTATAAATAAAAACCTCAAAGCCCATACCCCTATATTGGATTTTAATAAGTTAGTGGTATACTTCGATCAATTAGAGGGGGGGATTAAAGTTTCCCTTAGATCTTTTTGTTAGGAGTTTTCTAAATAGGTACAATATAGCTCCTGGGCAACTCCATCCCAATAGCTACCGGATCTTGATCGATTTTATAGAATTGATGCATGAGAAGGGTAGAGAGCTAGACCTGGATGTCCTGCAATATCTCTATACCTTTAATAAGAAAAAAAAAGAATTGATGTTCTCTCTATCAGCTATTCCAAACCATAGCCTTTTCGTAAAGATTTTGAAACTCCATAATAAGTGGAGGCATAAGTTTTTTTTATTATTGAACATCCTTCAAACTTCATCTACATCCGGCAGATGTGGTCCAATGATTACCATAAGGTGAAGCGTCCTTCAAGGCTATTCGATAAAGATACATAGATGGTCATGAGGCTTCATCTTTATGGCATACCTGATGCAAGATCTGCCAAAAAATTATCTAAGAGATATATTTAGAAAGTCTGTCTTGACCATATACATATCAGTGGTAAGTGTTAAGATATGGAAGGTATTACTCTGACTTCTATTTTTTCTTTTTTATTTGTAGATGGCTAACTTTTTTGCATTTGCGGATGAGATTCAACTTGTAGATGATGAGCTAGAGACTCAGGAGGATGTGTAGATCTCTTCTCCTTCTGAGCTGTTTGATCTGGAGGTATTAGCTAAAGCCACACCCAGCTAGAAAGGAAAAGCTATGGCTAAGTCTTCTCAGGTGGAGAAGTTTGGGGGTGGTCGGAGGAAACGGGCCATGAACTCGGATGTCTTCATCAAGGAAATGGGCCCTATAATATGTAGAGGACTCGGATGCTGAGGAGCTATATAAGGAAGTCTTTGTCAAGTACCTAAAGTTATCTAAGTTTCCAGACATAAGGTCTTAGATCTTAAAAAAGATGAAGCCTCCGAGTATCTTGAATGCTTAAGTGAAGGATCAATATGTCGAGTCTATATGGCTTCCTGAAGACATCCAATAATGGACAGATGTGGATAAGGAGGAGCTATATAACTCCATGATCGGACACTCATTGGAGGTAATTATCTTACACTTTGTTTAATTTATGTTCATGTGTACCCAAGTTGATGATGATTGTCTTTACTTTCAGATGACTCAGGCTTTATTATTGGTGAATGATAACTATTATTATCTCAAGAGTTAATACAGCCTGAAGGAGATAAATCTTGGCACTATAGCCATTAATTTTGAGAAGAAATTGGAAAAGGTGGAGGTGGCATTGAAACTTTGCCAAACTAAGTATGTTAAGGCAAAATTTGAGGCTAAGGTAAGCCAAAAGAGGGTGGAGGAGTTGGATCATAATTGAGCCCAACTTATATAAAAAAAATTAAGGGGGTAGGACTTCCAGATTACGGCTTTGGTGAAAAAACTTACTAAGGCAGAGAAATCCCGTGAGGATGATAAAAGAAACTACCAAAATATGATTACGGGGTTTCTCAAAGCTTATAAGTCTAAATGTAGAAGAGTCTTACTCGCCCAACACTTGAACCTGGACTTCTCAGACTTAGATAAAATAATGTCTACTGATCTGGCTAGGGTTACTGCTGAAGAAGATACTTAGAGTAAGGCTTCTTCTAGGCAGTTGAAGAATCCCAAGAAACTAAGTATACTACAGATAAATAATCTTCTGAGCAATTAAAGAATTCAGGGCCTACTAGAGAGATGTTTACTAATGTTGTCTTCGTTGGTTCTGATCCAGATTCTGTGTCTGAGTCTTATGATATGAATCTTCCTTCTTTTGAGCTTTTCAATACTCAATTGTAAATTACTTAGTCAATAATTTTTTTTTATTTTTGGAATACTCTATAGTATAACATTTTTAATGATAAATAAATTATTTATTTTTCACAACTTTGAGTACATTTATTTATAATATTTTTGAAGACTGTCCAATTTCCAATATCACTATAACTCTTTTCCCTATATATCCTTGATCTTGTATACTCCTTTGGTCATCTTCTCGATGACTTGATAACGACCTTCCTAATTAGGTCCTAGTTTGCCTGTGCCGAAATTACCTTTGCCAATGTCAGCCCTTTTAAGTACCTAGTCTCTGACTTTAAAGTGTCTTGACCAGATGTGTCGATTATAATATTTCATAAACCTTTGCTTCTGAGCTTCTACTATAATGGATGCTTGCTCTCTTCTCTCTTCAAGTAGGTCTAGACATATCAGAGTATTAATGTTGTTGACTTATTAATTTAGATTCTCGGTGACCCAGTAACATGCTGATCCAATCTCCACTGGGATTATTGCATTTATCCCATAAGTTAGTCTGAAAATATTTCTCCTGTGGAAATTCTAGATGTAGTTCTATAGGCCCAGATGACGTTAATTTCATCAACCTAGTTCCCTTTCTCTTTGTCTAATCTTTTCTTTAGCACTTGCATGATGATCCTGTTAATGACTTTCATTTGGCCATTTGTTTGTGGATGAGCTACTAAGGTAAACCAGAGTTTTATTCAAATATCCGAATAAAACTTTCTAAATTTTTCATTGTCAAACTATTTTTCATTGTTTGTTGTCAGGGTGTGGGTATTCTGGATCTGTAAATAATCTCTTTCCAAAAAAAGTGCTAAATCTGGGCCTCAATGATGGTCAGTACAATGTCAACTTCTATTCACTTAGTAAAGTGATCTATGTCCATGATCAAGAACTTCTTATAGGATGTTGAGGTAAGAAACGGGCCTAGGATGTCCATCCTCCATACTGCAAAAGGCTAAAGACTCCGTATTGGATGGTGAGGATTAGAAGGCTTGTGGTTGAGGCAAGCAAACTATTGACATTTATGGCATTCTTGAACTAGTTTCTAAGTGTCTCTGGATATAGTGGGCTAATAGTAACCCTGGAGCAACGCCTTTCTAACTAATGAATGATGAGATTCATGGGCTCCATAAATTCCTTAATGGATTTCTCTGAGCATATAATTTCCTTCTTCTGATGATACACACTTTGACCATGGATGTGAGAGAGACCTTATGTAGAGTTCTCAATGGTGGATAGAGTAATGAGCAACTTTTATCTTCAACTTTTGAGCTTTTAACTTATTTTATGGAAGTATTCCATGCTTGAGATACTAAATGATCAGCTTATTTCATTCTACTATTTCCTGTATATCCATGGATCTCTGCTTCCTCGGTGCTTGGTTTTATTAATGCCTCAATGAGCTCGAGTTCTTTGAATGTCTAATTATCTTCTGTTGCTGACTTGGCTAGCAAATCTGCTTCTAAGTTTTCACTTTTAAAGATTTGGATGATTTCCCATTGCCCCCTATCCTGCTTAAGCTTCTTTAGGAGCTGTCTAACTTTTTTGACATACTTGGCAATGCTTAGGTCTTTGATTTGGTATGTTCCTTTGACTTGGTTTACTACCAGTTATAAGTCAGAGTGTATCTTGAGATGCTTGGCTTTGACCTAAATGGTAACTTCAATCCCATGATGAGTGCTTCATACTCGATTGCATTATTAGTGGCGTTGTACTTTATATGCACTACATATCTGATAATGACTTTGTATGGCCCTTTGAGAATGATTCTAGCACTAGATCCTTGGATGGATAAGGCTCCATCAAACATACAACTTCCATTTTAGACACTCAGAAGGGGTGAAATCTTTCATTGTTATCTCTTGCACAAAATCTGCCAAGGTCTGAGCTTTGATCTACTACCGAGGTTCATAGCTGATGTTGAATTCTTCCAGCAGTATTAACCATTAAACAAGTCTGTCAGATGTTTCAGGTCTTTGTAAGATTTTCCTTAGAGGGAAGCTGGATTTTACAATGATTGAATATGCTTGAAAATAGTACCAAAGTTTCTGGGATGTGTGTACGATGACCATAACTAGCTTGTCCAGTTTGGGATACCGAATTTCTGAACCTTTGAGTATCTTGCTGATGTAGTATATTGAATTTTACTGACTTCCATCTTCTTTCACCAGTACCAATGCAATTGACTCCTGACCAATATAGAGATACAAGTACAATGTTTCTCTAGGGATCGGCCTGTTGAGTAGAGGTGGCGAGGACAAGAACTTTTTAATGTCTTCAAAAGCTGTCTGACATTCTTCATTCTATATAAACTTCTTTGAATTTTTTAAGCCTCGGAACAGTGGTAGACTTCTTTGACAATAAACATGTTACATATTGATGATCAATAAGTTTAAGATAGTTTTTTTTTTAAAAAAAAATTGTTAGACATTTTAATAAACAAATCAAAGTAAAAAAAAAATCCTTATTCTTTAAGAACATAAAAGGGGAAAATTTTGTTTATTGCGTGTTGTTACAACAGTTGAAGATATTTATTACTTGTTTTTACAATAATTGAAGATGTCATAATCATTCATTTGAAAAAAAAAAGTTTTGAAAAGAAAAATATGTTGAGAAAAAAATATTGAGGAAAAAAATATGACGACAGTACCTTAAAAATAAAAAAAATTGTTGAGCAAGAAAAATAAATTGTTGAGAGTACCTGAAAATTTTTTAAAACAAATGTTGAGCATAACAAACATTGAGAAAAAAAAAAAGATGAAGACAATAAAAAAAAAGTTGAGCAAAAAAACATTGAGAAAAAAAAATGAAGACAGTAGAAAAAAAATGTTGAGCAAAAAAACATTGTGCAAAAAAAAAAAAGAAAATACCTTACAAATAGAAAAAAATGTTTAGAAAAAAAAAAGATGAAGATAGTAGAAAAAAATATTGAGAAAAAAAATAAAGATAGTAGAAAAATATTTTAATAAAAAAAAAGTAAAAAAAAAAAAAAAGAAGACAATAGCTAAACATAAAGGAAGGAAAGGAAAGCGGTTCATATTTAAAAAAAAAAGTTAAAGAAATTAGTTTTTAAAAAGTAAAAATTTGTTTTGAAAATATTTTGGTTAATGTGACTTTTGATAATACTTTAGTTTTTTATCTATTTATGAAGAAATCTCAAAAAATTATCGTATTTTTATTTCTTAAAAGGTAAACAATTATGATATAGATAATGTGTAAAAACAATTTTTATGATAAACAAGTAAAATAAAATAATGAAATTATTTATAAGGCATGTCGAGGAAAAAGAAGGATTTTAAAAAAAATATAGGTGGAATTAGATTACTGGCAAGTGATAAATAATAAATAATTCTAGTTTTAATTAATCTTAATTAGTTTTATAAGTACTCAAAAAAAAAAAAAAAAAAGGTCCGTTTGTCTGGTATAAGGGTGGAAATTGGAATTGTACTGGATGATTTCAATTTTTAGTGTTTGATTAGATAAAATTCAACATGGAATTGGAATGTGATTCCTATTAATGAGAATCACTATTCCCCTTGTATTTTTAAAAAATGAGTTTTAATTCCCTTAAAAATTAAATCAAATTAATTATAAATTAATCAAATATTTAAATATTAACATATATTTTTTCAAATTTATAAATAAAACATATAAATTAATAAAAATGTGCATTAAATGTTTGATAAAAATAAATAATTTTTATAATAATTTTTAAAAATTATAATAATATTTTTATAAAAAATATATTAAAATATTTTATAATAGATAATTATAATATTAATTTTTAATATATAAAAATAATTATAATGTTAATTTTTTACATATAAAAATTAATTACAAAAATATTTTTTCATAAAAGAAATTGTAGTTGCTAATTGTTGATTCTCATTTCCATTTCCTAGAGAACCAAAAATCTTTTCTAAATTTTCGTTATCTTTTCCATTTTTTCATTCCAATTCCATTTCCAAATTCATTCTTGAGTATAAACCAAATGACTCCTTAGTTTTATAAGAAAATAAAAGCAAACAATATGAAGAAAATAATAATCTTTTACTAAGCAACATACAAAGCATACAAAATAGTAATCTTTTATTTGGTTGAATTCCACTAAGAAATACCAATTTCATTGCATAAAATAATTGGAATAAATGCATAAATGATGTCTGAACTTTTTTACTTTTGCTATTTTGGTATTTAAATAATTTTTTTTTTTTTTTACAATTAGATGTCTAAACCTGCAAAAATTTCATAAAATAGTATCTTTATTGGATTCTATAGGTTAAAGTGCTTATATGTCTTATTTTAAATAGCAAATTAACTTAAATACCCTTCTTTTATATTAAACTTTATTTTCTTTTTTATTCCAATTATTTTTTTAAAAGTACTAGAAATGAAAAAAGTATTTTTTTTATTCATCATATTAAACTAAAAAATTAAATTTTTTATTTTTATTTTATTAATTATAGTGGTTGAATTTAATTTTTTATTCATGCTTTTAGTCAAATAAAATTTTTATTGATTAAAAAATTATTTTATTGTTATTTTTCATTATAATAAATAAAATTTTACTTGTATTTTTATTTTAGTTAAATTTTATTTTACTTTTTACTCTTTCAGGTAAATTTAAAAATAAATTTTTATTTTTATTTTATTTTTATATTTCAATAATAATAGTTTAATTTTTTTTAATAATATTAAGTATTTTTTTCAAATTTAATATGAAAAATAACATTTTTAATTTAAAACTAAAAATGAATCTAATATAAAAAAAAAATATCTAAGTCAATTTACTGCTTAAAGTAATATACGTAAGTACTTTAATCTATAAAACACGCTAAAAATACTATTTTAGAAAATTTTTATAGGTTCAAATACCTAATTGTTAAAAAAATTTATTTAAACACTAAAATAGAAAAAGTAAAAAAATTCTGATACTATTTATATATTTATCCCTAAAATAATTCAATATCTGCATCTCACCACCCATTTATTAATGGGTGATTTAGACTTCAATAATACTGAGGTCCATCTTAGACTTGGATAGTATTATTGAGGTCCTTATTATCTTGTATAATCAATTAAACGGTAAAATATATACAGGATTGCTCATAATTATAATGTGAAAGAATATGTAAAAAAATTATTTTATTAATAACTTATTTGGTTTAGCTGATTATATCAACTAATAGCTAATAGTAATCTATGAACTGTGTGATTGTGCTTTTGTGTTCCTGTGTTTATATGCTTTTATGAATATGTGCCTATGTGCTTCAAATTATGAATCAATGCTCTAAAAGATTTAATAATATTATTTATCTAAGTAGTTTTAAAGGCTGTAAGTTTAACACCTGCAGTTGAGACATGCACATTGTTATATTATTAAAAGAAGCTCACAATTTAAATGTAACAAAATTATAAATTAACTATCACAAAAAATCCATAAGGAGGCCATAGTAACAATTTAAAAATAATTATATTTAATATTAATTGCAAATTAAATGGAAGTTACTGAAATTTCAACTTAAACATTTTATGTTTATTCCTGTACTTTATTTATTTCTATTTGGTTATTCACTGCACATTTCATATTTCGTTATATTATTCTTATTTGACATATTGTTGTTGTACTTAGCCACTCACCAGATATTCTCTAGAAAATACTCATTCCTTCACCTATATCTTTTCCAGGTTAACATTGTAGCATGGGATGATTATGAAACTGGAAATTATGCAAGACGAGACAAAGATTAGGGATACTCTAGGATTTGATGTATCTTATACCCTTTTCGTTACATTATTCTATATAGGTTATTTGATACAAAAAAGGGGTTACAATCATTTTGATGATAAATTTTTGTTTAACCAAGTACTTTTATCTTAAATCTAACATACTAGTGCTTAGTTATAATGTATATACATATTGGGTATAGCAGTACTGTTCTCTTAACATCTATCTTAATTATCTTTTGCTATGCTTGATGTACTGTTTAACAATTTTTTTAATTTGCTACTATGAGCATATTATACAACTCAAAACATGTTCCTCAACATTTGAGGTCATGTATGAAAATAGTTTACATGTTGAGACAGATTTTTAATTAAGGTGTGAAAATTTTGAGTTTACTTAGAAGTGATACCTTTTTGCATCAGTGCTTTAATTAGATGATCTAGTGGATGCGATAAACTAATGAAGGTGTCGGTGGGGAGGGGTGTCATAATTTTCGGTATCAAAGATTAGGTTTGAAAGCTTAGGTTATAAAGTTTAGGCTTGATGCATCCTATAAGAATTAAAAGCTATTGAATTTAGTGGATATTAGTTGATGAACTAAAACTTTGGTGATAGAGATTATTGGAGTGATTTGATTTTTTATTTCAGGAAGATGCCAAGAACTAAAAGTGGCAAAATAGAAGGCCAAGGTAGAACCATAGGTAGAGGTCTTGGCTTATAAATCGATAAAATTTGTGGATGATAATGAGTATTGGAATTGCGTGCTTATTAGGTATAGAATTTGTAATTAATGGAGTCTTATCTTGATTTATTCCATCTTATGATACAAAGATGATATATGTGATTAAAAAAAAAAGTTAAGATGTGGGTAAAGATATAAAGATAATTTGTAGGAATATGTCTCATGAGAATATAAATTGTGAATTATCATTTATGATGAAGTGTGAGGATTTGGAATTTTAATATGGTTGATGGACATTAGAGGTGTTCAGAAATTTATTGGAACTTTATGTCTAATAAAGGATGGAATTTATATAAAATAGTAATAGAGTAATTTAGTCCATTTTTATGATATAAGAGTTGAATTAAGGTTGAACTACATATGAACTAATGAAATGATATTTTATGAGAATTTATATAAGTGTTTCGAGGAGATTTGTTCCACTCAGGAAAGAGCGGAGATGAGAAAGGTTGGATAAGAAAAAGAAATGTGTAAGTAAGCTTAAACTTGATATTTAGTTTAAGTGAGCGATGATATGACAATAACAATATGGAATAAATATGGATCACGAAAAATTTAGCAAATAAAAAGGGCAATTATCTGGTGAAACTTACATAACACATACCCTAAATGAGATATAAGCATAGTAAGACAAAGATGGTGGGTGTACAAATGAATGTATGGAATAAGGAAATATATAAATAAAGTTTGAAATTTAAACCTTTATTAACTTAAGGAAACTAAAAGTGTAGAAGGGGATGCTTAAATGATACTAACCAAAAGATTTTTGATATAAGAGAGATAAATAATCGAATCAATAAATTTTATACAGGTTAAATATTTAAGGAAATGAAAGAGATGTTAGGAAACGGTTATGCAATATGCAAGTGTGGCGTTCACATGCCTTAGATAGGGTATTAATTAATAATTAACTTGGGCCATTAATTCAAGTCCAATTAGAAATAACATTTATTATTAATTTAATACTTCAATTAATATCTCATATTAATTAATAATTAAACCCTTAATTGAATTAGATTTCATGACATCCTAGAATCATTGCTTAAAGCATAAATCCAATCATATTAATCTTAATTAATTGATTAAACTCTTTAATCAATAATTAGATTAATGTTAATGGTGATTTGGTAAAGCTCTTTTAGGTATGACTTACTAGGTTCATGTCTAATTTTCAATAAGAAGATAATATCAACACTTGATATTGTTTGAAATTCTTTCAAGTCTAAATGTGAAAATCCTAATTATACACATTTAGTTATCATAAGTTGTGAGTGACCCCCTAGCATTGATATCATAACTACCTGACTAGAAATGAATGCATGTATTAATTTATATGAAATTATCGTGCATTGAAATCCATTCATTAGAAGATCCCGATATAGCTTAGAGTCAAGGTTCAGTCAAACTCTAATATGACCTCATCTTAAGTTTGATTCTCGATAAAACATAACAAATACTAGAAACACTTACTGGCTTTAAAACTATTTCATACTGTTATGTTTATCTTCGCCAGGAACTTATTCATCAAAAATAAACTTATATTGTATAAAATCTTATCCCAGTTCACTCTAGGCAATGTTGAACACTCATCACTACATTTAACCAACTAGAGCCACCACACGCCATATACCCATATATGATTAACACAAGTATGTAAGCGGTAATAAACCCTAACCACTTAAATATGGATAACCATGTTGCCTAAGGTCAAAGGACTATATGCACCATTATGAACTAGATTGTGATAGTTAACTATAAGTAAATATCCTTGTGATCATAAATCTAATGTCATGTTTGAGCCACCCATCACATCAGTATCCACATGTCTATTCTAATATCTCACATCAAGTAAAATGAGACTCACTACCTCCCACTATTAGTATCACACACTAAGCAAGGAAAATAGATAGAGGTGGTAGTCAAATTAATATTACCTAAATATTAATTTATTGACTATGAACATTTTATAGCATATGTACTATATAAATTTGTTACTCATATGATCAACTCTTGATAATAGATTTATTTAACATTATGCTAATGGATAAACACTTAAATAAACAAACACTTTCTTTAAATGAATATTTTATTACCATTTGAGATAATTTATAATGTCAAAATATGTGATTGGCCTCTAGGGCATACCATCTATGTTAACAATCTCCCACTTGCACTAGAGCTAATCACTATAGTATCTTAGACCCATCTTCTTAAGATGTCTATCTAATTGTAGTCATGTTAGTGTTTTAGTAAGTGGATCAGCCACATTATTAGCTGAAGCTACCTTTTGCACGAGTACATCTCCCTTTCCAACAAGTTCTCTAATAATATGATAGCGCCTTTTGATGTATTTGGATTTCTGGTGAGACCTCAATTCCTTTGCCAAAGAAATGGCTCCATTATTGTCACAATAGAGAGGAATTAATGACTCAATGGAAGGAATAACTCCTAGTTCAGTAATGAACTTCTTAATCCAAATAACTTCTTTAGTAGCATCCAATATGGCTATATACTCGGCTTTTATAATGGAATATGTAGTGACACATTGCTTGGAACTCTTCTAACTCACTGCTCCTCCATTAAAAATGAAAACAAACCTAGAGATAGACTTTTATCATCCATATCTGATTAAAAATTAGAATCTATGAAACCATCTATATGTACATCACCTCCTCCATATGTTAAGACTAATATTTAGTCCTTCTCAAGTACTTAAAGATTGCCTTAATAGCTATCCAGTGTTCCAAACCTAAATTAGATTGAAACCTGCTAGTCACATTAATAATATAGGCAATATCAGGCTTAGTACATAATATAGCATACATTAAGCTTTCTATAGTTGAGCCATGAGGAACTTTGGCCATTTCTCCATTTCCTCAAGTGTTTTAGGCGGCATACCCTTAGATAAATGGATACCATGCCTAAATGGTAACAATCCTTTATTGGAATCAAGCATATTGAACCTCTTAAAAGTCTTTTTCGAGTAAAGACTTTGGGATAATCCTATCATTCTCTTCAATCTATCTTTATATACTCAAATTGTGAGAATATAGGTCGCCTCCCCTAAGTCTTTCATCGAGAAGGTTTTAGATAGCCATACTTTCATAGAAGTCATCATGCTAACATCAAAACTAGGAAAGTGAGTTGGCTCCACTAACCTTCTTATAAACACATGGCTCATCTTCATTCTTAATGAAACCATAAAAATGAATAGCCTCATCGAAATGATGATTCCAACTCCTTGAAGCTTGTTTTAAACTATAGATAGATATATTAAACTTGTACACTTTTAAGCTATCCTCAAATTCACAACCTTTAGGTTGCTCCATGAAGATGTCTTCCTCAATATAACTATTAAGGAAAGCAATTTTGACTTCTATTTGTCGAACCTCATAATTATAGTGTGCAGCTATAATTAGAAGAATTTGAATAGGCTTAAGCATGGCTATTTGTGAGAGTCTCCTTGTAGTCAACCCCTTGCCTTTGGTGAAATTCTTTCACTACAAGCCTTGTTTTATAGGTTTCTACCTTTCCATTTACACTAATCTTTCTCTTGAAGATCCATTTACACCCAATGGGTATAATACCCTAAGGAGGATCAATAAGTGTCCAGACTTGGTTTGCATACATGGAATCTATTTCAATTCTCAAAGCTTTAAGCCATCTTGAAGAATCTTTATCATATAAAGCTTCTTTATATGTAGTAGGATCATCAACATAAATGCTTTCTTCATAAACATGCAACTCTTGTAGATTATAAAGAAAATCATATCTCTCAAGTGGATGAGATACCTTACTAGACCTTCTAATAATTGGTGTGACAACATTCTCAATTGGAATAGGCTCTTTATGTTGATCAATTTATTAGGTTTTATTAGATGACTCCTCATCTAACATTATCTTCCTACCTTTCCTACCATATTTAAGAAACTCTTTCTCAAGGAAAATAGCATATTTACTTATAATAATAACTTATTTAGTAAGAGGATAAATGTGATATCCTAAACTGTCTTTAGGATATCCAATAAACCTTCCTTTAATCAATTTTACATCCAATTTGTTTGATTTTAAAATTTTGATAAAATTTGGACATCCCTAAATCTTAACATGTTTAGGACTTGCTTTTCTACCATGCTATATCTTATATGGTGTAGTAGAAATAGATTTGGATGGAACACGATTAAGGATGTAAGAGGCTATTTGGAGTGCATAACCCCAAAGTAAAATAGCAATCTCAGTGTAGCTCATCATCGAATGTACTATATCTAATAAAGTATAGTTTCATCTCTTTTGTTCTTCATAAAAAATAAATGCCCATACATTGATAGATCATTTATAAAGGTTAAAAAATAGTAAAAACCACCTCTAGCCATTTCTCCAAATGGTCTACATACATCACTATGTATGATTTCCAATACATCCTTGGCTCTTACCATTTGTCCAACAAATGGTGATCTAGTCATCTTACCTTGAAGACAAGCCTCACAAGTTGAATTGGATTTGGATTCAAGGTTGCTCAAGATTCCCATCCTTTCCAACTTATTAATCTTATCCTTCGTAATATGATATAATCTCAAGTGCCAAAGATATTTAGAGTTAGAGGCATTTTCAATTAACATAGCATTTGCATTACTCATATTAATTTGAGGCTCATTGTTATTGGATGTATTATTAATATAATACAAACCATATATTAAATAACCTATGCCTACCATTTCACTTCCAAAGTAAATATTACAAACATCTCTTTTGAAATAAAATTCATAACCCTTTCTAGTCAAACTAGAAATAGAGACAATGTTCTTATAGGCATTAGGTACATATAATACATCATCCAATAACAAAATATGATCATATAGATCAATAGAAGTGGATCCTATAGATTTGACTACAACACTTGCTCCATTTCCAAGCTTTAAGGTCACTTCATTAAGCCTAAACCTTCTCTCATTTGCTAGATCTTGCAAGGATGAACAAATGTGAGAACTACCACCAGTATCCAATACCCATGCATTAGATGAGCTCTTAAAATGTTTCGAAGGAAATAAGTCAGAGAAAGTCTTACCTTCTCCTTGCTTGCCTTTTCCCTTTGTCTTGAAAGACTCAAGGAACTTAAGACAATACCTTTAATGTCCTTCACCTTAGTAATAGAAACACTTTCCTTTGCTTTGGTCTTCCCTCATAATTTCCTTACCCTTATTCTTGGCTATACCACCCTTAGGCTTAACAACACTTGACTTGCCTTTCTTCTTCTTATTGCTTTTCATCCTAGCCCCACTAGAAGTAATAAGTGCAACTTCCTTGTATTTATTTCCTTAGATAGCCTTTTAGGATATCACAAGCATGTTCATAAGCTCTGTAAGAGTACACTCTATTTTGTTCATATGGAAATTTGCAATGATTTACCCAAAAGATTTTGGAAGGGATTGGAGGATCAAATCCATTTAGAGATGGAAGTCTATAGAGAAATCTATACTTTCTAGTTCCTCTAGTTCTCTAATCATAGAGTTTATATGGGCTCCCTCATCCTCACCCTCCTTCATCTTAGCATAAAAAAGCAGCTTTAATATCTCATATCTAGTGGTCGTGCTATGTTCACTAAATAACTCTTGAATGTGAAGTAGGATCTCTTTTGCACTTGTGTACTTCTCATGTTTCCAATGGATTTCAGTATTCATAGAAGCCCACATTAAGCAATGTTCTTGTAAATCATCTTCTTTCCATTTTTCTAGAGTGTCACGTTCTTCTTATGAATCATTTTCAAGAAGCACTTCGACTGGACTTTGTTCTAATACATAAAGTATCTTTTTGGAAGCTATAATAACTTTTAGGTTCCTTATCCACTCAATGAAATTAGGGCCCATGAGCCTATATTGTTCGAGTATGATTGAAAGTGGGTTTATTGATCTCATATTATCAACTTTCTATAAAGGTAACAAGATTAATTAGTTATATGACATTGTTATTTTACCATTAGATTTGGTCTTTAATCGTAATGGCCTCCCACTAACTTGGTGAATCCTACACTTTCAAAATAGGAAATAGAAATCCCTTATTTAATGGATTTCTAGTGGGTGATGTAGTTCTTAATGAGTCACTAATATCCCTTAAGTACACATTGTTATTCTTGGAATATTATTTCTCATTAAGTGGTAACTCTTGCTATCACATCTCATATGAGGTTCCATTAATCCGGCTCCTAATTTTACGGGCCTTAAGTACACATTGTCATTTTTGGCTTTTGGCATTAGTCAGATCTATACCATTTGATTAGTGAAATGTATGGATTTGAACACTACAAACCTCAGGTACTCCTATTTGACATTTATGGCCTATAATGTATCCATACACCTACAACATCTCATGATTCACAATAGCACTACATGAATCTCTTAGGCCTTTATGTACACCGCTATGTATCCATAGCCGATGCACATAATCCTAAAACCATGTAAATTATTGCTCCAATGGAGAGCCTATACCTAAATTTAGTTTGGAAGATTTTGGGTCTCTAATTAAGGTCTCACATTGCACATTTGCCAATTTATATACATATCACATACATATCTATGGAATAATTACATATGTACATAACATGTTATAATATATATATCACATATATACATAAAGCATGTTTGATGAATGCATAAATATCGAGTGATCATGGGCCTTTTCTAATCTTATTCTAATTTTTAGAATATATTATGCACCTATATTCCATGGGCTTTGTGATCATGGGCCTCATCACCTTGGGCTTTGTCTGCATTTCCAAGGATCTATAATTTGAACTCTTTAAGCTCCAAATTATAACCCTTGTGTATTACATTTAATTCTTGGCATACCAAGGTGAATATTACATCTTAATTCTATGTAATTAACATTTAATTACATGCCAAATAATAAAATTAATTACTATTACAAAACCAAGGATGTAAAATAAGTCCATGATCATTCCATGCAAGTATAATAAGCACAAGACATGCAAAATGCAACTATTGCATGTTAAGGTATATATGCTAAGCATATAGGCATGAAAACTCTTGTTTTGAGGAAAGCCAAAAATGGATGAAAGGAAGTGTGCCAACTAGTCACCACTATGTTGACTCATGATAAATGCTAGTGGTGTCAACTTGACATATATATGTCAACTCGTGACAGAGGCTAGTAGTGTGGACTCATCATATACGTGCCGACTCGACACACTTTACATCCCAACTTTGCTCCCATTTTAGGTTAATTTTACACATCTTAGCCCATAAAAATTTTAATAAACATCAAGTATAATCATAACACTTGCAATTATTAATAAATTTAGCATGTGTAAAGTGCAAAAAGATGCTCTAATTCCACTATTAGGAAATGGTTATGCAATATGCAAGTGTGGTGTGCACATGCCTTGGATAGGGTGAAATTTCAAAAATTTCACTTGCACAACCCTTCATCATATAAATATTTCCACTCCTATAGATCCAATTTGCAATTTATACATGGCTAAATAACAATCAACATATACAAATATGAACCTAGGAATTCTAAGTTTAGAAATACTTACAAACTCTTAAGTTTGATATAGACCATAAGTATTTTATAAGCTTTGGATTCTTTGGTTCAACTCTTGAATCAAATGCTTAGCCTCTCAAGTATTAGAACTCTAGCTTAAAACACCAAAGCTTTACCAATCATCTTCTTGCTTGGATTTGGTTAGATGTAAGCTGCCTTTTCAATAGACCCTAAAAAATATGCACTAATTAAATCTCTTGTAAGAATACTTAGGGTTTATATTAAGTATATATTGTTTCTCTCCTTTTTTTTAAGTGTCTTTACTCACACTCTTAATTTTCTAACCTTAAGAACATTTCTTATATATGAATTTATATTGTAGAGAAAGCAAAATCCTAATGAGATCATGTCTTACATCACATGTAAATAATTCATTATGATAAGTGCACAACTTGTATTGAATATAAAGAATACATCTTATGTATTTTTCTACATTCATTATGTAGACTAAATTATGTAACTTAATCTCTTCTTTTGTCCAAGTCAAACTTATACACACATAAGATAATGTGTGCCTAATATGACAAATTTGATAATGTCATGTTCATATTGATATGGGCTTTGTAATTGGACCCACACTTGGGCTTATCTTATCTTATGGGCTTGGGTTTGGTCATTGGGCCAACACTTAGACCAAGCCCAATCCACAAAACTAAATCAGCCTAAATAAGGTTCATAGGCTTTCTTTATATCTTGGACTAATCATTGGTCCAAAACACTTTTGGGCCTAGGCCTATACAACTTGGGCCATTAATCCAAGTCTAATTAGAAACAACATTTATTATTAATTTAATACTTCAATTAATATCTTATATTAATTAAGTACTAATTAATAATTAATCCTTAATTGAATTAGATTTCATGATATCCTAGAATCATTGCTTAAACCATAAATCCAATTCTATTAGTCTTAATTAATTGATTAAACTCTTTAATCAATAATTAGATTAATGTTAATAGTGATTTGGTAAAACTATTTTAAGTGTGACTTACTATGTTCATGTCTAATTAGAAATGAGAAGATAATATCAACACTTGACATTATTTAACACTCTTTCAAGTCTAAATGTGAAATTCCCAATTATACATATTTGGTTCTCATAAGTTGTGTGAGACCCCTAGCATTGATATCACATGTACTCAACTAGAAATGAATACACGAATTGATTCATATGAGCATTTTGGTCATAATTACCATGCACTAAAATCCATTCATTAGAAAATCTCGACATAGCCTAGAGCCAAGGTTCATCAAACTCTAATAGCTTTACCATATCACCTTATCTCAATTTCTATTCTCAATAAAACATAACAAAAACTAGAAACACTTTATAGCACTAAAACTCTTTCAGACTACTATGTTTGTGCTGGCTAAGAACTTATTCATAAAGAATAAACTTACGTAGCATAGGATCTTATCTCGGTTCACTCCAGGCAATGAATCCCATCTTGGTGGAACACTCATCCCTACATTTAACCAAATAGAGCCACCACACGCCATATACCCATGTGTGTTTAACACAAGTATGTAAGTGGTAACAAACCCTAACCAACTTAAATGTGGATGACTGCATTGCCTCAAGTCAAAGGATTATATGAACCATTATGACTTAGATTGTGATCGTTAACTATAAGTGAATATCCTTGCGATTGTAAATCTAACATCATGTTCAATCCACCCATCATATGAATATCCACATGTCTATTCTGATATCTCATATCAAGTAGTATAAGACTCACTACCTCCCACTATTAGTATCATATACTAATCATAGAAAATAGACAGAGGTGATAGTCAAATAAATATTACCCAAATATTAATTTATCTACTATGAACATTTTCATAGCATATGTACTAAATAAATTTGTTACTCATATTATTAACCCTTTATAATAAATTTATTTAACATTATGCTAATGGATAAATACTCAAAAAAATAAACACTTTATTTAAATAAATATTTTATTTGCATTTGGGTTAAATTACAATGTCAAAATATGTTATTGGCCTCTAGGACATACCACCTACGCTAACAAGAGAAATAATTAGATTTTGAATCTATGAGTGTTAAAGTTAAATGTACACTAGAACAACGCATTACAATAATGCAATGAAAGGTGTAACAAATAAACATATATCTAGGTTTAACTTGATAATCAATAATTAAGTATGTAAGAGGTTAACTTAAGTAGCATATAGCTTCTTTTCATTAATATTTATAATAGCAAACAATGAGTATAGGTTGAATAGACTCACTAGACTATAACAAATGTTGTAGGTTTAAGGCTATTAGCGAATAAAACTATAAATAATGATGAAGCTCATAGATGTGTGATCTTATATTCTAGAAAATAGTGAGGGCTAGAAAAGCAAAGTTAGCTACTTGAAATAACGTTTGAAGTATGGGAAGGGAGTCAAGCTGTTAACGAGAAAGATCCAATTATGTTGCTAAGTTGAGATTTTTGATTGAAATCAAGCATAACTGTGTGGATCACCTTCATCATTCACTTCTGTTAATCATGGGAGTAATGAAAGATAAAGTGCAACAAGCAAGTAAATGACATGATGGCTCTATCTCAGTAGCTTCTATATTAAATTTTGGGAATATTTCAAGGAGAATGTGAATTCACCCTTCACCTACTTATATGTAGATGAATAGTATAAATTCACTAGTGCCACCAATAGTGTAAGTTGATGCTACGACGCTAGCACTCCTGAAGGTAATTAAAATGATTAAGCTTTAGGCATAAAAAGATTGAAAATACTATATATAAATGTAAGGATGAGCATGTCAATAAGATGATTATAGTTTATAAAATGATATATAAATTTTTTTAGTAAGGGAAAAATTAAATGAAATTCCATACCCTTAGTCATTAATAAATTTGATGCTATACTCGAAATGGATGGATTAAATCGATATTGTGAGCTATTATATGAGACAAGTAGAATTTGAAAAGGAAATAAGGAAGGTTAAGAAAGAACATGACACATGTTAGTAAGACTGAACTTATTACTAGGTATAGTTAAATATCAGTAAGCCAAATGATCGTGTAAAAGAAATAAATTAAATGAAAAATACTGGTATTTAATGTGTTGAATGGATTGCTATACTATGGTACGTATAAAGTTGTAAATGATATGAGATAAGTGTATACTAAATTAATAGTTACATATGTGAATGTGGAGCATCAAGAAATAAAATATAGAATTTAAGCAGAATATAATATTTTGCCATAAATGTTTATGATGTTAAATATTGAATGTTGACTTAATGAATCTTATAAATAAGAGGAAATGTTGAAATTTTGAGGATAATAATTGATTAATTAATTTCTTAGTTATCAATTTGAATAATATTTATGATAATAAAAATGAGTATAGGTTTGTTAGGTTTCACTAATAATAAGAAACATTGAAACCTTGTGGCTATTAAATGGTGAATTAATATAACCATTTATAATTTGTTATGCTTATTGAAATTCTATTATGAGATTTGGGTGACCAGTGGATGTAAGTATAGTTTTGAGGATAAATACTAAATGTGCCATAGTGTATAGAAACATACTCATTAGGAGAATATAACGAGGAAATTAGTAAATTGTGTACATATATAATACATATAGACCAAAGTAAAAATAAAGAAGTAAAACAATGGGATGTACAACCATAACAATCTGTAACAACTCTAACAAATAGTATTTATCTTATCACTAAGGATGTTCATCCCTCTTTGATGGACACAGGAGACCTGATAATTCATACCCAAACTGAATCCTTAAACAATGATGAAAGGTTTTACAAGTTTTGGAAGATTAAATCTTAAAAGTTTATTTGAAACAAACTTACTTTCAAATAGTGAAAACTATGACTTAAGATGAACAACTCTAAAGAATAAATAAGTATTAAATCAAAATAAAAAGAAGAGAAACTAGAGGTTTATGTTGTTAAGAGAACTACTAAAGAGATTGTATCCATGGGATGTAGCCAAAAGTTGAAAAAATAATAATAAATTTGGTAAATAGTAAATAATGATAAAGTTGTTAGAGGGGAAATAAGGGACAGAATAAGGCCAATTACCAAAAATTTTAACCAGTAAGCCACATGAAATTGAATGAAGTTTACCTGTATTGAAGTGAACATAAGTAACTAAGCTAAAAGTGAATCCTTGAACAATGATGAAAGGTTTTACAGGTTTTGGAAGATTAAATCGTAAAAGTTTATTTGAAACAAACTTACTTTCAAATAGTGAAAACTATGACTCAAGATGAACAACTCTAAAGAATAAATAAGTATTAAATCAAAATAAAAAGAAGAGAAACTAGAGGTTTATGTTGTTAAGAGAACTGCTAAAGAGATTGTATCCATGGGATGTAGCCAAAAGTTGAAAAAATAATAATAAATTTAGTAAACAGTAAATAATGATAAAGCTGTTAAAGGGGAAATAAGGGACAGAATAAGACCAATTACCAAAAATTTTAACCAATAAGCCACATGAAATTGAATGAAGTTTACTTGTATTGAAGTGACCATAAGTAATTAAGCTAAAAGTGAATCCTTGAACAATGATGAAAGATTTTACAGGTTTTGGAAGATTAAATTGTAAAACTTTATTTGAAACAAACTTACTTTCAAATGGTGAAAACTATGACTCAGGATGAACAACTCTATGGAATAAATAATTATTAAATCAAAATAAAAGAAGAGAAACTAGAGCTCTATGTTGTTTAAAGAACCACTAAAGAGATTGTATCCATGGGATGTAGCTAGAAGTTGGAAAAAAAATAGTAAACAGTAAATAATGATAAAGCTGTTAAAGGGGAAAATAAAAGAGCAGGGTAATGTCAATTACCAAAAATTTTAACCAGTAGGCCACATGAATTTGATTGAAGTTTACTTGTATTGAAGTGAACCTGAGTAACTGATCTAAAAGCTTATTTAAAAAATAAAAAAATAATAATAATAAATAAGTAAATAAATAAATGGAATGAAAATAATCACTTTAAAAGTTAAGAACCTGAGAGGTGCAAACCTAAGTTATGAAAATTATTTAAAAAAAAAAGCTTAAGGTCATAAAATCAAGTTATGATTGATTTATTGATCATATGTTGATACAATTTCAACATTAAGTAGGAATTATATATGTTAAATTTCCTAAAAAATGGAATTAAAAATGTTTTACTAAAATTTAATCCAAGCCTTATAATAATAATAATTAATAAAAAAGTTATAAAGGAAATAATATGAAGGATATATATGTGCACAACACAAAAGTTTGAAAAGATTGTAGTAAGATCGTGCCCAAGGTATGACTAGGTTCTGCGAGATGTAAAATTGTGTTCGAGACACAACAACTCGTGTGATTTAAAGAGATTGTTCATACTTTTAAGTACTATGTGTTTATGAAGAAATTGAGAGTTTTATTGGCCAAATTTATGATAACTGTCTTGTGGACAATGCTTGAGATTCAATATGCTCTTGTGACAAATCCAAGTGGTATTATTTGTATGTATACAATTGCGACAAACCTTTGATGTGTCGAATGGTACCCACCACATCAATAGTAACCTATGAACTGTGCGATTGTGCGCCTGTGTTCTTGTGTTTATATGCTCTTATGAATATGTGCCTATGCACTTGAATTTATGAATTAGTGCTCTAAAAGATTTAATGATATTATTTGTCTAAGCAGTTTTAAAGGTGGTAAGCTTAACACATGTAGTTAAGATATACGCACTGTTATATTATTAAAAATATCTCACAATTTAAATGTAACAAAAAGATAATTAACTGTCACACAAAATCCATAAGGAGGCCATAGTGACAGTTTCAAAATAATTATATTTAATATTAATTGCAAATTAAATGGAAGTTATTGAAAATTTCAACTTAAACATTTTATGTTTATTCTTATACTTTGTTTATTTCTATTTGGTTATTCATTGTTCATTTCATATTCAGTTATATTATTCTTGTTTACCATATTGTTGTTGTACTCAATCATTCACCGGGTATTTTCTCTAGAAAATACTCATGCCTTCACCTTTATCTTTTCCAGGTTAACATGATAGCATTTAAATATAGCATTATGATATACAATGAGATGATTATGAGATAGAAAGTTAGGCTTAGGAAGTTAGCCAAGACGAAACAAAGATTAGGGATGTTCTAAGATTTAATGTATCCTATACCCTTTTCTTTACCTTATTCTATATAGGTTAGTTGAGACAAAAAGAGTTACAATCATTTTGGAGATAAATTTTTGTATAACTTTTTTATGTGAGCAGGTACTTGTATTTTAAATATAGCATACTAGTGCCTAGTTATAATGTATATAAATGTTGGGTATAACAGTACTGTTCTCTCGTAATTTATTCCTATCTTTTGATATGATCGATGTACGGTTTAACATTTATTTAATTTGTTACTATGAGCATAAAGATTTATATATGCTGGAATGATTCAAATGGATTGTTTATTAAACTATAGTGTGAGAAAGAAAATTTTATAGGTCAAATTAATACATTACTAAATGCTAATTTATTAGTTAATTTAATTAAGAGATAAATATAAAAAAGTACTTTGTCGTTAGATTCAGTTATATTTATAAGTTTGTGATTTTTTATTACATTTAGAGACATGTAGTTTTATTTTCTAACACTTTAATATCCTATCAATAAATACCATCATTATTTTATAATAAATTTTAATATAACACTTCCTTTCAATAACAAAAATATTTTATATGTGATTTACTATCGAGATAACTACTTAAATACTTTGGAAAATATCATAAATATATTTTAAAATGTATTTATTTTTATTCCTAATAAAATTAAAAAATATCTTATTTTATATATTGTGAATTTATTTTAATTAATTGAATGCTATACTAGTTAGCAAATAATTTTACTATTGAAAATTCATGTTATTTTAATATTGCATCATATATTTTTAATAAAATTACTAAGAAAGGTACTAAAATATAAGTAAAATTAAACTATGAATCTTTAAATATTACAAAAAATATAACAGCCCTTTAATTAAGTGGAAAATTATCAAATCATATGATATTTTATTTTACTTTTTCCTTTAATCAATGACTTTTGACTTAATAGGAGTGTATTGTCTATAAATAAATGAAATAAATGCATAAATAGTTTGACTTTAGGGATAAGGTACAAGTTAGACTTTCAACTTTACTCTAAAATTTATATTTTACCTTTTTTTTTTTTTGTCACAATTGGACTTTAATCTTTGAAAATTGAATCATAAGAAGTCATCTATCAATAAATATTAAATTTATTTATGAACAATACCTTAATAAATGATTAAAGTTTATACCTTAATCATCTATAAATAAATAAATAAATGTAATATTTTATTATAGACGAGAGAAGCTGACAATATCCGGCGAGCACATCTAAATAGAATCTTTTCATTTATTATATATATTTATTAAACATTTTTACACCAAAAAATACAGTAAAATTTCTAGAAATTAATAATTTTAAAATTATATAATTTTTATTAATTTTAACCATAAATTAATAATTAATTAATCAATAAATTGATTATTTCTTAATTTGTCATGTGTACTTACAATTCAAAGTGTAGCACTCATTTAATCAATCAAAAATTTATTTCGTTTCATGAAAATATAAATTATTTCGTTAATAAAAAGAGGCAAAAGTTAAAGAAATATAAACAAATACATATCTACTTGATCTAATTATAAGTTTAATTTAATTGTATTCAACGTGATCTTAAATATAACTGGTATTAATTTTTCATTTATCAGGAGGTTAAAAAATTCATAGTTTAGTTAGATTTAAATTTTAAAAAATAACTAACCAACATAATAATTATGATATATAGCCAATGAAACTTGTATCAAATGGTTTGGAGGCATCCATTATTTAAAGTTATGGATTCAAGTAATCAAATATCAAGGTTTTTGATCTTTGATAACCGCTAATAGTAATAATATAATAATAATAATAAATTATATGTATATAGTGTAATTTCCTATTGTTAAAAAAATGATATATAGTTTTAATAAGTATTAATTTATAATATGAAAGAGACAAATGGATTGCAAAAGATTTTCAAAAGAAAATTTTCTTTTATTATTTATCTAAATTATTAATTTAACACGTTATCACAAATCAGAACCAGAACGTTATCACAAATCAGAACCAGAAAATTTATCATCTCATAGATATTATTAATTTATCAATTGTTAATTTATAAAAGTTGAATGTACATGTTTATTCTAAAAAATATTAGTATAAGAATTTAAATGCTATCGACAAAAAATTATTAACAAAAAAATCTGTGATAATTTTTATTTCTTATAAAATTCAAAAAAGGCTATAAATAAAATTGTAAAAGCAATTTTTATGGTGAAGCAAGTGAAATAAAAATAAAATAAAATAATGAAATTATTACTTAAGGCACATAAAGGAATCATCTAGTTTAACATTACGAAAAAAGATGATTTTTTTTTTTGAACAGAAGGCAGATTTAGATGGCCGGCAAGTGGCAACTAATAGTTATTTCTAACATTAATTAATATTATGGTGTTGTAACATGTATTTTATTTAATTATGTGATTTATTATTTTATTATTTTATGAAATTATTATTTTTGTGTAATTTAATAAATTTTAATAATTTATTAAGAAGGATATATATATATATATATATGTGTGTGTGTGCGCGCGTGCGCGTGTTGTGTTAAATTTTTTTCGATTATATACATGTATATTGGGTGTATTTTATTTTAAAAAAATTCTTTTTTTTTCTCCTTTTTTTTTTCTTCTTCTTTTCTCTCCTCCTGATGCACTAGCCACCGCCATCCTCACTACCAACACCACCAGCCATCGCCAGATAGCCCTCACATCACCGCTCAGCCCTCCTCCCTCCTCCTTCATCCTCTTTTCTCTTTCTTTCTCCGTTTTATTCTTCTTTGCCAGATTGAAAGGAGCTCGCCGGTGTCGATTCCAGCCACCCTTAGACGTGCTGCTGGTGTCATTTGAATCCTCTTATCCTGGATTTTATTTCCCTCAAGTTAATTTAACCGAGTAATGTCGGGAACAACTTCAATTTCGGTTAATTTGATTTTAAGATTTTATGTTTAATTTGTTGAAATTGAGTTTAAATTCGGTTAAAATGGACTGTGTTGTATTTATCTTAAATGACATTGAGGTTGAGATCTTACTAAATATGATTTTTATTTATTTTTCTGAATTTTTGAAAATTTTCAAGCATTCGGTTACTGCTCACGTTACTGTTCCGACCTCGAAAATTTTTATATTTTTAATAAATTCTATTAATTATATAGAGTAAACTTTGTGAATAAAATTTGTGAAATTCTTTATAGCATTGAAGTTATAAATTTTTAAAGGTTATGTTCAAATATGTATTTTTGGAAAAATTATTAGAAATTAGTAAATTATTTAATTTTAATTAAATTATTGTTATTTATTCTGCTTTAGATTATTTTTAAATAATAAAAGTATAAAAAATATTTTTTTATAATTAATTTTTAATTATTAGTTAATTAATAGTAATTTGAAAAAAATAAATGAATAATAAATTTATTTATTATTTTCAATTTTAAATGAGTCTTTTATTATTTTTATGATATAATTGAGTGATTTTAATAGTTATTTATAAATAATGTTAATTTGGTTGTGAAAATGAAAATTTGATTTCCATTAGCGATATTTTATTTATAAATAAGAATTTTTATTTTTTTTATTTGAAAATAAATTGTTTTATATTTTTATTATATAAATAAATTAAATTTTTATAGTAAACTAAATTTTTATGATATATCGGGATTTGAGAAAAAAAGTATATTATTTTTATATGTGTTATTATATTGGTTCTCGGTTGGGGATAATGTGTAATTCGAGAGCCCAACCCGATATGTGGAGTTGTGGGTAGTATTGAAGTACAATTTTGTGTAAAAATGACTGTATTTTTATTAGAGAGATGTCCATTTTATAGATAAAACTTTACCGAATTTTTAATAGATTTCTCGTAAAATATAACATCAGGTTTGTGTTGAGTTTTGAGTTTTATTAGAGTCCTATCTTAGATTGAGTTTTTCCTTAAAAATCTAGAATGTTTAATGTTAGGATTTTTAATCCTAATTATTATTTTTTATTATTTTCCTATAGCTGCATCGAGAGTAAGGCTTTCAGGTCGGGGCCAATCGAGTCAGTATCTAGGAGCACATCCTTCCTGTGAGTTATTATTATATGTATGCATTGCATGTAGAAAATATTATTGGCTTCCATATTTTGAATAAATATGAATTTTATTATACTATATTGCATTAAATGTTAATTGTTATTTTTATTATATATATGTTTTCATATATAGTATAATAAAATTCATATTTATTCAAAATATGGAATGGTGAATGTTAATTGTGATTATTGAATGTTGTGTATATTTTAATATCATTTTATCTTTGATATAATGTTTTAAAGGATAGCCGTAGAACGTGTTATCTAGTGGACTATACTAGGACTATTGCGCAACAGTACGCTAATTGCTAGGTTATGATATATTGATTAATATGAGATTATATGGTCTGAGATATGGATAAATGATTATTGAGATTTATGGATAGAGAGTGGTGTGGTTGTGGGAGCTCAGTTGACCTGCAATGTCTTGGGGCCAATTAAGCCTGCAAGGGGACTGCGGTAACTCAGTTGACCTTTCTATATCTCGAGGTCAGTCCACTTCCGAATTAGAATAGGGAAATTTTTTTTATTCAAGAAAGTCTATTCATTAAAAAGGTATAGTAATTGAGGTTACAGAATTCTTAAGGTTTTGCTTCGATCCTCCACTCATTTTTCACTTATTGCATTGATATAAAAATTATTTTTAAGCATCTGCATAAAAATGCATGTATAAATTAAATAAATATAAATATAAATATAAAAACATTATATTGGTGCTTGGTTGCTTGTATGCTTAGGTTGCATGCATATATATAATGATAATTCACTCAGTGAGATCTGATTCCCTTTAATTATTTTTTCAAGATTCCTTTCTTCAGAACTCCCCCAATTATTCTCTTCGTTGAACCCTTTCTTCACTGGGTGATTTATGTAAATTTTAAATTATCACTTTCTTTGTATTTATTAGATGCTGCAGTAATAGTATGTACATGTTGTAGTATGTTATGTTGAGTTAAGAGTGGTTATGTACTTGAATATTTGTAAAATATTTTATTATGATATGATATGAAAACATTTATTATGATTTAAAATTTTTTAATTCTTTAGTATATTTATGATTGTGTTTGGTGTGAACTAGTGTTTTAGGCTTGTTATGGGTTCCGGATTCGTGCGAATTCTTGTTCCTTAGCGCAGGTCATGACTCATGGGTTTGGATCTTGACAAAGTTGGTATCAGAGCCTAGGTTTAGTATTGTGTGACCTAGGTTAGTAGAGTTTGAGTTTTTTTTTGAAACTACTACAATAATTAGGTTCAATTATGTCCTTGAATAGTCTTTCTTGCTTTTAGATTTCCATGTAATTGTTAGGATATTTATTGTTGTCTGAGTTATGTGTTTTATTTTCTTTTCTTCAGAATGAGGAGAGCACAAACCGCCCCACTAGCCGACAAGGCCGATGATGGAGAGTCTTATCAAGATAAGATTCTATCCCCTATGCCACTAGTTAGGCGTAGGGGTAGAGGTAAAGGTAGACTTAGAGGAGCAACAGGTCACCGTAGATAGCGAGAATAGCAGGATGAGGAGCTTATGGGTTAGGATTATGATGATTTTGCCTATGCACTAAGAGTTTAGCAGGGTGTAGCAGTTATGCCTCAGGCTGCACCGCCTATTCAGCCTTTATTTCAGTATGGAGTTTAGGGTATGTTAGACCCAAAGGTAGCATTATTTTATGCCAGAGTCGGTAGGATTTCTTTTGATAGGACTTCAGACCTGCTAGATTTTCTCTATGTGATTAAGTCAAGGACTCAGACTGTGCACATCGAGTATTAAAGGATATTCATTATTGAGTTATTAGTTGAGGGGCCAATACTAGATTGGTTTGTTCAGGTCATTTAGCCCTTTATGACTATGCTCACTTGGGCTCAATTCAGATAACAATTTATAAGATAATTCTGCCTAGAGCCGATGAGGATGAGTTACAGACTTTGGTTGACCAATATTTCCAAAAGTGATAGGTCAGTAGAGGAGTATACCAAATAGTTTCTTAGATTGTCTAGATATGCCGAGGATATGATAAGGGATCTAGTGTGTGCATATTGAGGATTTTATGTATGGCCATGCCAAGTGCTCGTGGTTACGCATAATGTGCGCATGGTCACGAGCTTGGTGCATGGCAACATGCACTTTAACGCTTCAGACACACTTCCTGAGTTTTATGCACGATGTTCTGAGGTTGGTTCCTAGGGTTTTTAGGCCTTCTAGATGCATTTTCAAAGTTTGTTTTGCCAAATTCAGCCTCGATTTTAGCATATGACATCTAGGGTCATTTATGCGCACTTCTAAGCGATACGTGTTGATCATTAGGTTGTGTTGGAACCTTCCAGGACCACTTCTAGAGGTTTTGGAGCCTTCCAAATGTGTTTTCGAAGTCCATTTTTTCAAAATCAATTTTCATTTTATCACAAAGTTGGATCTCGATCTAACAAAATGAGCACGGGCCCAATAAGCTGAGTATTTTGAGAGAAGTTTTCCCAAAATAAACCTCTTGATAATTCATATTTCGCAAGGTTGGAGCATAACTTAATGGCTTAGTGATCGATTTTGCACACTGGTGGGGTTGGTTAGGTTTTTTAAGGTTGCACACTTTAGAGGTGTTACAAACGAGCAAACTCTAATCATTTTGAGGGTTTGTTTCATCATTGGACCTTTTTAGGGACAGTCAAATTTGGGGTACGATAGTTGCCCCCTACTTTACGTGTGTTGCATAGCCACCTAGTGCTAGTGTCAATAAACGAGAAGAAAATGCAAATATGCAAAAATCATTGTTTGAGGAGAGAGGCACTTACCTGAGTGCTGTGTTGTTATGATTTGATTGTTGTTATTATTCTATGACTTGGCCATCACATTAGGTGTAGTTCAGGACACATGCTATTTTGGGATCTATGCAAGATGCAATTTTGTGATCATGCAAGGATGCAATTTTGGGATTCATGCAAGATGCAATTTCAGGATTCATGTAAGATGTAATTTTGGGATTCATGCAAAATGCAATTTTAGGTTTCACGCAAGATGTAATTTTGGGATTCACGTAAGATGTAATTTTAGGATTCGTGTAAGATGCAATTTTAGGATTCATACAATATGTAGTTTTTAGGATTCAAGCAAGGATATAATTTTTGGATTCATATAAAATGATGGTGATAAATACAAGATGCAAGATGTGCAATGTAATTTTTACAGAATGCAAAATGCATTATGTGATTTTGAGATTCAGGCAATAATGAATGCAAATTTCATACGAATATGGTAGTGATGCCAAATGATGCAATTCGGGATACATACAAAATGATGCAATTTAGGATTCATGTACGGTTTTCACACAAATGATTCAAGCAAGTGACAGTGATATACAATCAGGCATATGATGTGCAAGCATGCACATGAAATGCAACGAATGCCCTTTTCAAGCATTGTAATTAACATTCTCTACCCATGTTAAGGGTTCTATCATCCTTTTGAATGTTAGGAAGTAATGCCACTATAACCTCCTCTAGTTTCAGGCGAACAAAATCATGCCACTATAACCCCCTCCAGTATTAGGCGAACAAAATCATGCCACTATAACCTCCTCTAGTGTCAGGTGAACAAAATCCTGCCACTATAACCTCCTCTGGTGTCAGGCGAACAAAATCATGCCACTATAACCTCCTCTGATGTCAAGCAAATAAGATCATGCCACTATAATCTCCTCCGGTGTCAGGCAAATAAAATTATGCCACTATAACCTCCTATGGTGTCAAGTGAACAAGATCATCCCACTATAACCTCCTCCAATGTCAGACGAACAAGATTATGCCACTATAACCTCCTCCGGTGTCAGACAAAAAAAATCATGCCACTATAACCTCCTATAGTGTCAATTGAACAAGATTATGCCATTATAACCTCCTTCAGTGTTAGGCAAACAATATCATGCCACTATAACCTCCTCTGGTGTTAGTTGAACAAAATCATGCCATTATAACCTCCTCTAGTGTCAAGCGAATAGAATCATGCCACTATAACCTCCTTCGATATCAGGCGAATAAAATCATGCCACTATAACCTCCCCTAATGTCAGGCAAATAGAATCATGCCACTATATCCTCCTCCAGTGTCGAGTGAACAAAATCATGCCACTATAACCTCTTCCGATGTCAGGTGAACAAAATCATGCCACTATAACCTCCTTCGGTGTCAAGAAAATAAAATTATACCACTATAACCTCCTCTGGTGCCAGGCGAATAAAATCATGCCACTATAACCTCCTTTGGTGTCAGGCAAATATAATCATGCCACTATAACCTCCTCCGGTGTCAGGTGAACAAAATGGTCGATTAGTGTGATTAATGCAATATGTCTTTTTCTTCTTTTTTTCTTTTAGGATCAAATCCCTTATTGTGACTAGAGTTCTTGTACATACTTTTTCGATCGTGTTTAGTGATGATGACTCTTAGAGTTTTGTAGCTCGAAGTCTTGAGAAGACATATATGAACATGTAAAGAGCATGCATTTCGACTTTATTTATGAAGTATGTTTAAGGGATTTTATGCATTAGTCATGGTTAATTGAGTGCTTCCATTATTGCATTCTTGTGATTGATTCATCGATGCCAAGAGTCATATGTATTAGAGTGTTTGAACTATTTTAACTATAATGGTCTCGAGTTAATGCTAATCTCAGCAATTATAGAACATGATTCACTCATGACCAAGACTAATTATATTACCAAGTGAAGAGCAAGCTTCCTAAGTGAACTTCTGAAGAGTGTAGTAAGATGAAACTTTATAAAGAATGCAAATGAATAAAATAAATTTCAATTATTAAGAGGCTCTTGAGCATGAAAGTGATAACTGACCATATATATATATATATATATATATTATTATTATTATTATAGGGATTTCTTTTCTTTAGTATCTCCTGCCATTCTTGTATTACTCAGTATGGATAGAGCCAAAAGTTCCTTTAGGATACTCGCATTCCACTTTTAGAGCATTGGAGTGCACAAAGATTTTTATTACTTTAATTTTCCTACATTTATTTTCTTTTTGTGTTCCGCTCTTTTAGTATTTCCTACCTTTCTCACATTACTCAGCGTGAATACCGCAAAAGGGTCCCTTAAAATACTCTTACTCATTTTTAAGCATTGGAGTAAATAAGTATGGTCTCGAGATCATAGGCCCATTTGAAAGATTTCTTGATAATTGTCTTGTCCCTTAATGTCCTTTATAAGTTTTATCTTACGAGTTCTTCATCCATCCAGGTAGTGTGCAAGCATTAAGTTGATTAAAATTCAGAAGGTTTTGACTTAGAGATGTAGATCATGCTTTAAAAAAAATTATGAAATAGGCATTAAATGAAGACTATGATAATTAGAATCAGCTCACTCAGCTTTGATATATGCAATTTATGGGATAGATGAAGTTTACATGAGTGTAAGAAAGAGCTGCTATTATTATTTTTATTTTTACTGTACGAGTGCAAATGCTAATATGTACATTAAAGAGAGAAAGAAGAGGACACTCCCCATGTAGAGGTGGTGATAGAGGTGGCATTTGATGTTTTCCATTTTTCTTACTATTGGCTGTTAGTGATGGCATCATTGTTACTACATGTTTCATGCTTTGAAACTATGGCTTTTTCTATATCCTTACGGCTATGGTTATGACTGTGGTTGTAATTGTAGCTTTTGTTGTGGGTGTAGTACTTGTTATATTGTATAACTCTTATTATATCACTTTATGAGTGACTTTCACCTTTACATGCTTGGATTGGCTTTGACTTGCACAATTGCATTAACTTATAAAGAAAATAAAAGAATTGCAATGAGTATTGGTTATTTCTTCAGATAGTGATTCTAAGCTAAGGCACATTCTAACTTCCCCTTTATTGCCTTTCTTCATCAAATTGATGCTCCTTGCTCTTGCTTCTTAGTGTAGTTGCATTTCCCCTTTTGTTATACGCTTCTTCTGCTTTAGTGCTATTGCATTTCCCTTTTTATTGCACTTCTTCATTTGCTTTGGTGCAGTTACACTTCCTTACACAATAAAAATAACTTTGGTTAGTGTTTGCCTTATCTAAAAGATGATTCTCAATCGGGGTTTATTCTAACTTCCCTTTTAATAGCCTTGCACTTATAAAAAAACTAAGGATTTTGGCTGCCCTTATTATAATGTCTATAGCTGTCACGACCCAAAACAAGGGCCATGACCGGCGCTAGGGAATGGGAATTCTTTCGAATCCGGAACCCATAGCAAGCCTAAAAATAAAATAAATCATGCAATAATAACAATAATCATATAATATGCAGCGGAAATAAAAAAATCATAAATATAATAATAACAGTTTCATCACTGGATTTGAATCAAATCTCATCTCTTAGATATATAAATCTTTTAATACAAATCCAGTTTCAATATAATACATCTCTTTAAAATATAATACATGAAATCCAATACTTTAATTCACAACTACTGCAGTGTCTAGATTAAATAAATAAGACTCAAGTAGATAATTTACACAAAGAAGCCGGGGCAGAAGAAATCCGGTGTATCGACCTGCTACTGAGGTCTGAGGATGTTGACTCTCCTGAAAAATAGTCAACGGAGGGGAGTCAGACCTCACTGAGTGAATTACTATAATATATATACATACACACTAAATGATAATGCATACAGTCAACATTATATATCTAATATATATATACAGGCAATTACACACAGATGCAATAAAATCATTTTATATATATTTTATTGAAAATCATCTTTTATGAAGGATCACATAGAACCCTAGAATATCGCAACCTCGAAAACAGTGTTAGACAACACTCTAGCCATACAGGCTCACTTAATCCAAATATGTCCACTTAATCCATTTAGACAGTAGACTGGCCCCAAGACACTAAGTCAACCGAGCTCCAGCAGTCTGACTGCCAGTGTGATTGGCCTCGAGACACTTGGTCAACCGAGCTCCAACAATCACACCCAAATCACATCTCACACATCAAATAATCATAATCAATCAATATCCATAAATAAGTTAGTATTATAGCCTAAATACTATAGGCGTACCGGTACGTACTTGGTCCTAGTGCTGCCCACTAGGTAGCACGTTCTATTGATATCCTTCATTAATAATATAAATCATTCATCCATAAAAATAAATGATGCATGAATGTAAATGAAATAACAATATAACCCATATATATACTAGAAATATACCAAAAGTAAACCAGGTATATTTCGAGTATATATACGTCAAATAAATCCAGTCAAATCATAAATTAAACTAAAAATATATTTAAAAATATTTTAAATATATTTTATTAACAAAACATGTATATAATTTATTATATACCAAAAATAAACCAAAAATATACTTAAATACAAATCATATTATTTATGCATTTTAATCAAAATAAAACATATATTTCTAAATCATGCATCCTAAGCATATATATATATAGTATAGTAACTCACCTAGTGCGCTCCACGAGACGGGTTCGACGGGCCTGGTCCACTAGCCCTCGGTCTCGGCACAACTAACAAGAAATAAATAACCGACATCAGAATAACCCTAACAGAAATCCTAGAATTCGATCTAGTGTATTAAACACAGAATTAGAAATTAGGGTTCGACTGGATATCACGTTTTACTAGAATTCTATCAAAAATCCGACAGAACCTCCCCTGTAAAACGGACATCTCTCTACTCAAAAGAGTAGAGCCGACCCTGCAAAGAAACACACTTCGAAAAATAGGCTCAACACAAACCACAACCCCTCGGTCGGACTCCAGACTACAATCGACCGACCGGGGTCCACAAACACAGAACAATTCAGAAATACCAAAAATATCCTTAAAACCTAAAAATACATTTTATAGGTAGAAATTACATAATTAACCTTAAAACACTGTAAAAACCGATAAAAACTCATTTTATTAGAAAAACCGTATATTATATATATAATTGAAAATAATTTACGAAAAATAGTTTTAATTAGTTAAAAATACTAAATAATTTGTAGAAATCATTTTTATACCTTAAATAACTATTAAAACCAATTAAATTACATTTTTAGCCAATTTAGGGTAAAATTACCTAAATACCCCTATATATATAAATATACTTAAATTACTTCAAAAATTCACCAAAAATTATACAATTATCCAAAATTAATTTTTCTCAACATATTTATCAATAATATCAATAATTAAACCCAATTATCCAATTAAATTCAAATAAAAACACATTTAACCTAATTTTCCCAAAATTACATAAACTCAAATAATTCAAAATAAATACTTAGAAATTCATAAAAATTCCAAATAAATTCCTATAATTCATTTCAACACCTAATTTAACCATAAAACACAATTTCATAATTTAAATAATTAATTTCCGAAAATTAGAAAATAATATTAAAATATTCAAAAATACCCAAAAATCCAAAAAATCTCCAAAAATTCCAAAAAAATTTATACATGTATATTAAGCTACTATAATCAACATTTGTGAAGGGATTTTTCATGAATCAATCAATTCGAAGCTCAAAAAAATCAAAAACCCTAATGTGACCGAAATTAAAAATTCGAAACCTAAGCAAATCTAAACCATTTTAGCTCAAACCAAAGCTAGAATCACACTCATCGAAGCTCAAGGAGAAGAAAGAGACCGGCGGTGTCAAAAACGGTGGCCGAAAATGGGAGAAACGGCAAAGGGACGATTTTCGGCCAAAAGAGGAAAATGGGGCTGCCGGTGCCGGGGAAGGGAGCTGCTGGCGGTGGGGGACGGCTAGGAATGACGGTGGCAAGCCGGGATGCACACCGACGGTAGGTGACCGGAGTTGCAGCGGTGAGGGGAAGGGATGGGTGGTGGTCGGGCGCGGGAGGAAAGAAGAAGAAGAAAAAGAAAAAGAAAAAGAAAGAAAAGAAAAAGAAAAGAAAAAGAAAATAAAGAAAATAAAGAAAATAAATAAAAAAAAAAGAAAAAAAATAAAATAATAATTTTAATAATTTAATAATAAATAAAATAATTAAATAAAAATAAATTAATAAACAAATAATAAAATATTAGGGTAATATATATTAAACCCTAATTAAATAAATATACACACACAGACTTTATTTAGTCATTTAAAGATACGCATGAGTTCATGCAAGTCTGAAAATACATTTAAAATAATTAATAATACATTGTTTACGTGAAAATTTCCCCAAAAATGCAAGTCCCGGGAAAATTTTACGTAAAACACTGTAAATAATACACAATAATAAAAATAGGTTTTAAATACATAACAACTCATGAAAATATCATCTAATATACATAAATTGTTAACACTGCATATACCGGTACAGTGTAAAAATATTTTAAAAACACGGGATATTACAGTCTTCCCCCCTTACAAGAATTCATCCCCGAATTCCAAAAGATAAGATTACAGGATCAGGAAGGAAAGAGATACGGGTAAGAAGCTCGCATCTCCGCTTCAGTCTCCCACGTATGCTCCTCGACTCTGTTGCTACGCCACAGAACCTTGACCATCGGAATCTGTTTCGATCGCAACTGTCGAACTTGATAATCAACGATCGCCACAGGTTCTTCCACAAACGTCAAATCTTCACTCACTTCTACACTGTCTGGCTGCAACACGTGTGAATGGTCTGAGATATACTTCCTCAACATCGAGATATGAAATACTGGATGCACCTGTGACATACTCGGAGGCAAATCCAACCGATATGCAACAGTGCCAACTCTCTCCAGAATCTCAAATGGTCCAATATATCTCGGTGCTAACTTACCCTTCCTGCCAAATCTCATCACACCCTTCATCGGAGATACTTTCAGAAAAATGAAATCTCTAACCCGAAACTCCACATCTCTGCGCCTAGGATCCGCATAACTCTTCTGTCTGCTAACTGCGGTCTCTAATCTTTGCTTAATCACGGTGACTTTCTCTGCAGCATCTTGAACCATCTCAGGTCCAGTCAAAGCTCTCTCACCAATCTCATCCTAACTCAACGGGGATCTACACTTTCTTCCATATAATGCCTCATACGGTGCCATGCCAATACTGCTATGGTAGCTGTTATTATATGCAAACTCAACAAGTGACAAATGATCATCCCAGCTACCTCCCAAATCCAAGACACACATCCTCAACATATCTTCCAGTGTCTGGATCGTCCTCTCAGACTAGCCATCTGTCTGAGGATGAAAAGCAGTACTGAAATTTAACCTAGTGCCCATCGCTTCCTGCAACTTCTGCCAAAAACGAGAAGTAAACACTGAACCTCTATCTGACACAATGGACACAGGTACTCCATGAAGGCACACAATATGCTTCACATACAACTTCGCTAATCTAGCAATTGAATAGGTGGCTTTCACAGGCAAGAAATGTGCAGACTTCGTCAACCTGTCTACAATCACCCAGATGGAATCGTATCCATCCTTCGAACGAGGTAAACCGACCACAAAATCCATAGCTATCCTTTCCCACTTCCACTCGAGAATAGGAAGAGGCTGAAGCTTCCCAGAAGGCTTCTGATGTTTAGCTTTCACTTGCTGACACGTCAAACACTTAGCAACATAATCAGCGACATCCTTCTTCAATCCATCCTACCAGTATAAATCTCTGATACTGTGGTACATCTTAGTGACACCCGGATGAACGTTGTAGGCTGTAGAATGTGCTTCCTCTAAAATCTCCTCTCTCAAATTATTCACATCTGGAACACATAATCTTCCACTGATCCACAATACGCCATCATCATCGAGTGTGAAATCAGTGAACTTCCCTGCAGTGACATTCTCTGCAAGCTCTTCCAGAATAGGATCTCGGCTCTGAGCTGCTTTAATCCTATCCCTCAGTACAGATCGTACTTTAAACTGAGCTAGCAGTCCACCTGATCTACTAATCTTCATCATCAGACCTTGATCCACCAATAGATGAAATTCTTGGATCAATGGTCTCCTCTCAACACTGATGTGAGCAAGACTACCTGAGGACTTCCTACTCAAGGCATCTGCTACAACATTAGCTTTACCCGGATGATATAAGATATCGCAATCATAATCCTTCAATAATTCCAACCATCTTCTCTACCTCAGATTCAAATCTCGCTGCTAAAAAATGTACTTAAGGCTCTTGTGATCAGTAAATATCTCACAAGTCACCCCGTACAAGTAATGTCTCAAGATCTTCAAAGCAAAGATCACTGCAGCCATCTCAAGATCATGTGTAGGATAGTTATGCTCATGCTTCTTCAACTGCCTCGAAGCATAGGCTATCACCCTTCCATTCTGCATCAACACACAACCAAGACCAATTCTAGAAGCATCACAGTAAACTGTGAACTTATCCACACTATTAGGCAAAGCTAACACTGGCGCTGTGGTCAACTTCTCCTTTAACAACTGAAAACTATTCTCACAAGCTTCTGACCACTCGAATCTAACATTCTTCTAAGTCAAGCGAGTCATAGGGGCTGCTATTCTGGAAAAATCCTGCACAAACCGCCTATAATACCCAGCTAAACCCAGAAAACTCCGAATCTCTATGACAGAAGTCAGTCTAGGCCATTCAGACACTGCCTCAATCTTCTGTGGATCAACCTGAATACCTTCTTTAGACACTACACGTCCAAGAAAAGAAAAACTCTCCAACCAGAAATCACACTTCGAGAATTTAGCATAAAGTTGATGATCTCTCAGTGTCTGTAGTACAATCCTCAAATGATATACATGCTCCTCCATACTCCTTGAATATATCAGTATATCATCAATGAAGACTACCACAAATTGATCCACATACGGTCTGAATACTCTGTTCATCAAGTCCATAAAAGCTGCTGGTGCATTAGTCAAACCAAAAGACATCACCAGAAACTCATAATGGCCATATCTAGTGCGGAACGCTGTCTTAGGAACATCGGCTTCACTAATCCGCAGCTAATGATAACCCGACCTCAAGTCAACCTTAGAAAAGAACTGTGCACCCTGTAGTTGATCAAACAAATCATCTATCCTCGGGAGAGGATACTTGTTCTTCACTATCACCTTATTCAACTCTCTGTAGTCAATGCACAGTCTCAGGGTACCATCCTTCTTCTTCACAAACAGGACTGGTGCACCCCAAGGAGAAACACTGGGTCTAATGAAACCTTTATCCAACAACTCTTGCAACTGCTCCTTTAACTCTCTCAACTCTATAGGAGCCATACGATAGGGTGGCATAGATATAGGAGTAGTACCTAGTACCACATCTATACAGAACTCAATCTCTCTGTGAGGTGGTAAACCTGGCAACTCCTCGGGAAAAACATCAGGAAACTCACAAGCAATAGGAACATCTGTGAGTGACAACTTCTCCACTAACGTATCCCTGACCAATGCCAAATATCCCTGACAACCTTTCCTCAACAACTTCCTAGCCGTAATAGCAGAAATAAGATTCTGAGGTGCTGAACTCCTATCACCCATAAATTTAAACTCTCCTTCATCAGGAATTCTAAAAGTCACCTCTTAATTCCTGCAATCTACCACGGCAAAGTGCTGAGATAACCAATCCATTCCCAAAATAACATCAAACTCCATCACATCCAACAAAATCAAATCAGCGGGTAATTCTCTATCTCCCACGAGAACTGGACAACCAGAAAGAACAATATCGGTGTCCAAGGAATCACTCAGAGGAGTGGCAACAGATGAAGGAAAAGCCATCCTCGAAGCTTGCCAACAAGATTTAGAAGCAAAAACAGGAGAAATGAACGAATGCGTGGCACCCGGATCAAACAAAACCCAAGCATCCAGGTAACAAACAGAAACAATACCTGCCACGACTGCATTAGATGCCTGAGCATCCTGCGGAGTCAAATGGAAGACGCTGGCCTGACCTCGACCTCCCTGCTGACTGGTAGAAGCCTGGCCAACACCTCTGGCACCTCCTCTAGTACCTCTACCACGACTCTACTGTGGGACAAACTGAGTGGAACTCTGATGCTGGGCTGGTGGTAACTGAAATGGCATGGGTGCAGCACTAGCAATCGACTGCTGTGGGAATCGCAGAATCTGCTGCTGTTGATACCCGGAATAAGGACACGATCTGGCAAAATGTCCTGTTTGCCTGCATCTGAAGCATGTCAATGGTGTTAGATAACACGGTCCCTGATGGACTCTACCACAAGTCTGACAAACGCTGGCCGCTGATCCAGAACTACGACCACTGCTGCTGCTCGAAGCACCTGACTCAAATCTGAATGATCTACGCTGACCTCCACGGCCATGTCTACTGCTCTGATGCACTCGCTGCTGCTGCCTCTGACTCTGCTGAGTTGGACCTCACTGCTGACTACTCGATCCAACATGAAAACTCAAATACGGAGTAGCCTGCAATCCACTCGACTGAACTCCTAGCTGGTAATAATCAGGCATCGCTCCCTGCCTAACTAGCCTCAGCTCAATCTCTTTAGCTAACTCGATCACAGACTTCAGAGTAAGGCCTGCTGTAGGCATACCAGCAAAAGCAGAACCCAAACCAGTGACATACGTAGTAACCGCAAAATCTGATCTCGCATCAGATCCTCAGCATATCTACCCAGACGAAGAAACTCTCGGGTATACTCTACAGATCGATCTCCACAAGAAATACTAGTCAACCGGAGATGATAACTCAAACGAAGAGGCTCTGGACAGAATCGCCTCATAAACCGCTTTCGAAACTGAGCCCAGGTCATCGTCATCATGTAGGGCTAGATCATCTGAATGAACCAATCTAAGGCTGGTCCCTCGACAGATAACTCAACGATCATGATCCGCTGGTACTCGGTATGAGCAGTCCGAGTTCGAGTCTTAATCGCATGCAGAAAGTCTAACGGATCGGAAGTACCATCAAAAGCAATCCTGCCAACTCGGGCATAGAACAAAGCTGCCTCAGGGTCAGACATACCCTGCTGATAGGTAGGCTGAACAGGCTGAACAACTGGAGGAACAGGAACATCAAACTCAGGCTCAACAGGCTCCTCGTCCTGTAACTCTCTCTGCCTACGGCGACCTGTCGCTCCTCAAGGTCTACCTCTGCCACGACCTCTACGTCTAACTGGCTGCTCAGGAGGTAAAACCTCATCCTGAAAAGACTCATCATCCTCGGCCTCAATGACCGGTGGAGCAACACGTGCTCGCCTCCTCATACTGAAAAGACAAACGGAAAGATTCAGATAAAATAGACAACGGAGGAATAACACTAAAAACTAAAGCAAGGAACACTCATCAAGACATACTCGAACCTAATACACTGCAGTAGTTCAACAAAAAACACAACTCTAAAAACTAGGGCCACAACTCACAAAACTAAGCCCTGACACAGAACTTCGCTTTGATACAACCTTTGTCACGACCCAAAACAGGGGCCATGACCGGCGCTAGGGAATGGGAATTCTTTCGAATCCGAAACCCGTAGCAAGCCTAAAAATAAAATAAATCATGCAATAATAACAATAATCATATAATATGCAGCGAAAATAAAAAAAATCATAAATATAATAATAACAGTTTCATTACTGGATTTGAATCAAATCTCATCTCTTAGATATATAAATCTTTTAATACAAATCCAGTTTCAATATAATACATCTCTTTAAAATATAATACATGAAATCCAATACTTTAATTCACAACTACTGCAGTGTCTAGATTAAATAAATAAGACTCAAGTAGATAATTTACACAAAGAAGCCGGGGCGGAAGAAATCCGGCGTATCGACCTGCTACTGAGGTCTGAGGATGTTGACTCTCCTGAAAAATAGTCAACGGAGGGGAGTCAGACCTCACTGAGTGAATTACTATAATATATATACATACACACTAAATGATAATGCATACAGTCAACAGTATATATCTAATATATATATACAGGCAATTACACACAGATGCAATAAAATCATTTTATATATATTTTATTGAAAATCATCTTTTATGAAGGATCACATAGAACCCTAGAATATCGCAACCTCGAAAACAGTGTTAGACAACACTCTAGCCATACAGGCTCACTTAATCCAAATATGTCCACTTAATCCATTTAGATAGTAGACTGGCCCTAAGACACTAAGTCAACCGAGCTCCAGCAGTCTGACTGCCAGTGTGATTGGCCTCGAGACACTTGGTCAACCGAGCTCCAACAATCACACCCAAATCACATCTCACACATCAAATAATCATAATCAATCAATATCCATAAATAAGTTAGTATTATAGCCTAAATACTATAGGCGTACCGGTACGTACTCGGTCCTAGTGCTGCCCACTAGGTAGCACGTTCTATTGATATCCTTCATTAATAATATAAATCATTCATCCATAAAAATAAATGATGCATGAATGTAAATGAAATAACAATATAACCCATATATATACTAGAAATATACCAAAAGTAAACCAGGTATATTTCGAGTATATATACGTCAAATAAATCCAGTCAAATCATAAATTAAACTAAAAATATATTTAAAAACATTTTAAATATATTTTATTAACAAAACATGTATATAATTTATTATATACCAAAAATAAACCAAAAATATACTTAAATACAAATCATATTATTTATGCATTTTAATCAAAATAAAACATATATTTCTAAATCATGCATCCTAAGCATATATATATATAGTATAGTAACTCACCTAGTGCGCTCCACGAGACGGGTCCGACGGGCCTGGTCCACTAGCCCTCGGTCTCGGCACAACTAACAAGAAATAAATAACCGACATCAGAATAACCCTAACAGAAATCCTAGAATTCGATCTAGAGTATTAAACACAGAATTAGAAATTAGGGTTCGACTGGATATCACGTTTTACGAGAATTCTATCAAAAATCCGACAGAACCTCCCCTGTAAAACGGACATCTCTCTACTCAAAAGAGTAGAGCCGACCTTGCAAAGAAACACACTTCGAAAAATAGGCTCAACACAAACCACAACCCCTCGGTCGGACTCCAGACTACAATCTACCGACCGGGGTCCACAAACACAGAACAATTCAGAAATACCAAAAATATTCTTAAAACCTAAAAATACATTTTATAGGTAGAAATTACATAATTAACCTTAAAACACTGTAAAAACCGATAAAAACTCATTTTATTAGAAAAACTGTATATTATATATATAATTGAAAAAAATTTACGAAAAATAGTTTTAATTAGTTAAAAATACTAAATAATTTGTAGAAATCATTTTTATACCTTAAATAACTATTAAAACCAATTAAATACCCCTATATATATAAATATACTTAAATTACTTCAAAAATTCACCAAAAATTATACAATTATCCAAAATTAATTTTTCTCAACATATTTATCAATAATATAAATAATTAAACCCAATTATCCAATTAAATTCAAATAAAAACACATTTAACCTAATTTTCCCAAAATTACATAAACTCAAATAATTCAAAATAAATACTTAGAAATTCATAAAAATTCCAAATAAATTCCTATAATTCATTTCAACACCTAATTTAACCATAAAACACAATTTCATAATTTAAATAATTAATTTCCGAAAATTAGAAAATAATATTAAAATATTCAAAAATACCCAAAAATCCAAAAAATCTCCAAAAATTCCACAAAAATTCATACATGTAGATTAAGCTACTAGAATCAACATTTGTTAAGGGAGTTTTCATGAATCAATCAATTCGAAGCTCAAAAAAATCAAAAACCCTAATGTGACCGAAATTAAAAATTCGAAACCTAAGCAAATCTAAACCATTTTAGCTCAAACCAAAGCTAGAATCACACTCACTGGAGCTCGAGGAGATGAAAGAGACCGGCGGTGTCGAAAACGGTGGCCAAAAATGGGAGAAACGACAAAGGGACGATTTTTGACCAAAAGAGGAAAATAGGGCCGCCGGCGCCGGGGAAGGGAGCTGCTGGCGGCGGGGGACGGCTGGGAACGACGGTGGCATGCCGGGAGGCACACCGACGGTAGGTGATCGGAGTTGCAGCGGTGAGGGGAAGGGATGGGTGGTGGTCGGGTGAGGGAGGAAAGAAGAAGAAGAAGAAGAAAAAGAAAGAAAAGAAAAAGAAAAGAAAAAAATAAAAAAAATAATAAAATGAAAAAATAAATTAATTAAATAAAAATAAATTAATAAACAAATAATAAAATATTAGGGTAATATATATTAAACCCTAATTAAATAAATATACACACACAGGCTTTATTTAGTCATTTAAAGATACGCATGAGTTCATGCAAGTCTGAAAATACATTTAAAATAATTAATAATACATTGTTTACGTGAAAATTTCCCCGAAAATGCAAGTCTCGGGAAAATTTTACGTAAAACACTGTAAATAATACACAATAATAAAAATAGGTTTTAAATACATAACAACTCATGAAAATATCATCTAATATACAGAAATTGTTAACACTGCATATCCCGGTACAGTGTAAAAATATTTTAAAAAACTCATGTTGTGGCATTTATATTTCTCACTACAATTTTGATTGTGGTGACTATAGGTCTAGCTGTATGTGTGGCAATTTGCATGCTATCATGTAGTCTCCAGTCTATTTTCTATGGTTGCGCATAATGTAATGCGGATTAAAATGCTGCTAAATAATTATAATATAGTGATGATGTCATCAATTGTGACATTGTTGATGTCATTTTGATGATATGCGAATATGATATCCTCATGATATTTTCTCTTTCTTTCCTCTTTCATAAAGTGCTAAGTTAATGCATGTAGCGTTTGTAGATAGATGGAGTCCATATCAGTGTTCTTTTATGTGAGTTTGGTACATGTCTTATGTTCAAATGGAAGTTTAGGACTAGAGAAATGAGTGTACAAAGTCTCAAAGTGCGCATAAAACCATACAAGAGCTCGTGTTTTGGAGGTCTGGGGGAGGCTTCTTTTGAACTTCTTTGAGTGTCTTCTAACTTTTCTTAACCCCTTTCATGTTTCAGGTGCTTTTTGCTCTATTTTTGCTTCTAAATTTTTATTTTTCTACATAAGATGGAGTTTCCCAACATTCCTGAGGGTCTGGAGGACATTCTTATTGATTTGGATGTTGAGGGTGACTTTTTAGAGGCTATTGGATTTAGGATGTCCAGTGCGGAGACTAGTATGTTTGGTACTCATGGTTCTCAGCCATCTAGGCTTTCTCTAGGAGACCTGATCCCTATCATTTATAGTTTTGAGACTTATGCTTGGGCCCATCATCATTGCCAGGTAGGTTCTTCTTTGCCTTTTATTTTTTTGAAGCTTATTCATTGGTTGCTTTGCTGCTTATTTTTTTTATATGAGGTTATTGTAGCTGTAGCTCTTACTGTAACTGTCTATTAAGTTGTAGCTTTATTGTGAATGTTAATGGCTGATAGCTCTTGCTTTATTCCTTATTTATGATTGCCTACTAGTGTTTGCCATGATGCTTTTCTTTTCAGTTTTTTTTATTATTTTGATCCTGTTATATGACAAAGAGAGATGTGTTAGTATTTAATAGTTGTCCAAATGTTTAATAGTGTACCTGTTATTTGTAGCCTCATAGGTATATTACTATGTTACCGAGTAGTTTCAATTAGGTCAGCATGTATTATTACGGTCTCCCAATGTGTGTGAAGCAAATGATTGCTGGGAAGGGAGTTAATAGAGTCATTATTGCATTATCATATTTTTTACAAGTATGTAACAAGCATTATTAATAATAAACTATAATTGACACGAGTTATGAGAACTTATATGCATCAATGAGGATTTCACCGAAAGGGATTAGGATCCCGCTTTGAGGTAGAGGAGGGCACATTCTAGACTGAGGCGACTGCCCATGCTAATATGATTCATGGAGACTTATTGGCCAAAGTTTTCCTAGGGCAATCAGGGATGACTATTTCTGGTCTGGGAGCATATTTCACTTTGCCTTGTCCCAACTTTCCTCAGTCAGGTGTTATTCCTCTTGACACTACTCATGCTCGTGCTTTATTTTGTGCTTCTTCTTCTGGTTTGTTCATTTGGCTTGATGCTTGGTATTTTTTTCCTGTCTCTGCTACTTAGTACTAATACACCATTATAGGGAATTCATAGCAGCAGTTTTTGGAGTTTTTGAGTGATCAGAGGGTATGTTTTCTTTATTGTACATACACATGTTTTATGTATGCATAAATGTATGATATGCAATGTTCATGTAATGCAAACTGAGTACTTCCTTGCTAGTTGTGAGTGGGAGTAGGAGTGCACACCTTATTGTGATAAGATCGATGAGCTAGAGATGCAGCTGGCAACTTTTGAGATGGATGACAAGGTGCTTGGTCGGGATGGTAGAGTTGCTTAAGTAGGATCAACGCTTGCTTCTGATGGCAACCATAGTCGATGTAGTTGTTTAGGAGTTAGGCCTTTTATGGTTGCTTTGTTGCACTATTTTCCCAAGATCATAGAATCTGGGTGTTGCATTTGATCATTTGTCCTATGTGTTGTACTTTATAGCACTTGAATTTGTGTTTATTTTTGAATGATAAGTATGCTTATGCAAATGTATGGATGATGATGGTAGTTTATTTCTTATGAAGGCAAGATAACTTCTTATGCATGTTTGTAATGCATAATGATGGTCGGATCTTACTTATGTATAATGATGGGATTGCCATGAAAAAATGAATAGTATTTACTTGTGTTCCTAAAGCATGAATATGAGATGCATGTTTAAATATAATGCAAATGAGTATGTTGTGTGATGAAGATGCAAGTTAGTTTTTTGGCTTTTGGGCTAAAGCAAGAGGCATTTATCTTAAAGGTTGGGTTAAGGCCCTTTGGGGAGAGTCAGGCTATTAGTAGTTCTCAGCCAGGGTTACTGGGATCAATAGCAAGGGGATCTGCATATCTGAAGGAAAAACCAGAGATTTTTGATGATGATGCACTAAGCTAATGGCCATTTAAGAGGTTTGGAGTTTTCTTTTGGATGAGAGTATGGTGGTTTTGAAAAGTAGATTGCATTGGATGAGATTGGGTTAATAATCTGTTTAGGCTTTATTTGAAAAGGAGGTTGACTTGTAGGCTTTAGTGTTGGATGGCTTTAAGCAAGCATGTGTCCTAATAGGAAAATGATCATTAGTAGTGGTTGGTAGATCCTGTGAGTTTCAATACGCCTTGGAGAGCATCAAGATTTAGTAAGGCTAAAGTATCCTTGACATGTTGTGTTGTTGAGCATCTTAAATCCATGTACAAGACTTCAAGTCTTCTAGGTTTGAACTGGCATATGGCTGACACCTTTGTTGCCCTTTTATGAGAATTTTCTTATACCAAAAGCATACTAGGCAGGAAGTAAGTTTGGTTGCTTGTCTATTTATAATCTAGTGATGAATCAAAGAGTGGGTTATAGCAAGTATTCATTCAAGTATATGCCTCATATTCTCATTAGCCCTCTTTTGCCTATATGGTTTCACATGCCTAACTAGACTTATTTTTTCAATAAGGCTATGGTGAGAATTGAGCACTTGTAATTATAATGAAGTTTAAAAGATGATAAATAGATTATAGGGTAATGACAAACAAAGAACTTAACATTCTAATAAGATGTTTGAAAAACCATATAAACAGCTAACACTAGCAAACTAACAAAAGTAAGAGGTCACTATTCTAATCTAGCTATTATATCCATAAGGGGTTTATTGGTCTTCTTCATTCTATTTGCTTCAGTGTAGCTTGCTCATGTCATTCAGAGAGGATAGGCTTATATAGTTCCTTTTCGCTCTCCCCTCTCCTAATGATCAGATGCAAGGTTCTAGAAGGTAGGTAGGATTTATGAGGTAGGTGCCTTATCACTTCGTTAGGATTTATGTGAACCAAAAGAGAAAATGTTTGGTTTTGAGGCTGGTTGCATTGTAATTGAATGACTAGACAATGATTTATTTTTAGTATAGGGCATGTCTCAGTATTTGGGTAAAGGATTGGTTTTGACATTAAGTATTTTCTGAGGATCTTTGATTTTTTTGGAGTCAATGAGGTCTTGGATTGTATTTTTGAGAGTTCTACATGTGTCGATGGTGTGGCTAGGCATTTAATGAAAGTGACAGTAAAGGTTTGGGTTAATTTGAGGGGGTAGTAGTTTTAGCAGTAGTTTTGGTGCTTCAGGCTACATGAGGTCCTTTTGTTGGAGCTTTTGGATTATCTTGCTGAGATATTTGTTGAACTCTGCATATTTTCTATGGGTTGAACGGAGGTAAACTATAGGTGGTTCTAGGAATTCTAGATCTAATGGATCACAACCCATTTTTGAACTTTTGGTTTCATCCAACTGAGAATCGAAGGGTGGCTTAGAGCATTCTCACAAGAGCTCATTCGTAAGCATGAAAAGCTGGTTGAAGCCTCTGGTCATGGTATCAGTGTTTTCCTTTACTAGAACCTCAAGCTAAGTGATCCTAGAGACCAGTTCTTGGATGTTCATTATTGATTTAGACTTGTTAATGCTTGTCGTCATAAATGAGGATTCTTCCTAGTAAAACTCACAGTCATCTTTAATATCTTTAGGTATGCTCAAGACTTTCTTTCCTTTATTCAACTTGGAATTAGGAGTGCTAGGTGCCCCCTCATCACCATTTAGGAGGATTATCTCTTCCTCAGAGTCTGGGGGTTGATTGAGGATGTTCTTAATTTCAGCTTGAAAAATGGCTTTCATCTCATCTCGAAGGATGTTGGTTAAGCCACAATTAGCTATAAGTTTCTTCTTATGCTCTTTAAGTTAATCATTGAGGCCTTGATTCTCCAGTTGCTAGGCCATTTTGAATTCTAACCATTATTAACTCTCCCTTTAGGATTACTTTTGAGGTTTCAAGGCTATAGAAATGATGAGATTAGGGCGACTATTATGAAATGCGTGTGAGCACAATTAAGATGTATAATTTAGTATGCATGTATATAATGTTATACAAGATTAATGTGAAGGATGAAATTGTAATGGATGCATGTTATGTTATGCATGGGACCTTATTAGAAGTGCATATGATGCACTTACTCTTTGTACATAAGAAGGAAACATAGTAAAAGAGAAAAAGGTTAGTAAATAAAACAAGATGAGCTAAAATAAATGATCATGAATGCTCATCATGTTATAGGTTAAAAAGTGTTTATCGTGTGTGCATGATGTGTAAAGGAATAAGATAAGAATATATGTGTTTGTGCAAAGATGCAGGATGGCTGTAAAAAGAATATGGCTAGTATATGCATGTTATGTACGTGTGATGAAAAGAAATTTAAGAAAAATGGTTAGTTTTTATTGTACATTTATTAATGTTAAATAAGTAAACAATGAGTGATGCAAGTTATGCGCCTACAAAAGAGAAGGGTGAGCATGTACGCATGGGGTGGATGCAAAATCCTATGATGAAAAATGATTATTCTTGTAAGAAATAGTGGTTAGTACATGTTGTCTACATGTATGTGATATATGCATGATTGAAGCTGGTTAGTTTTTCCTACACAGTGAATAAACCAATCACAAGCAAGCTCTCACTTCCAACATTATTTCTCCATGAGGTCACTCAGTCTCTTTCCTAAGTGGGTTTTGAACTTATAGTCATCAAGGGACTATGGCTTCATTCTCAGAACTACGTTATTTTGATATATATTGGTAAGAACCAAAGGGTAAATTGAGGAACGATACTCAAATCTGCTTGAGGTAATCATATGATGTCATTGTGATGGTCAATTATCGAGCTTCAAATGATGTCCAGAGCCCACAAACGCCCATATGCATAGGACCAAGGTTAATCAAAAAGAGTTTGAGTTCTTGCCCCTAAATCAATATTCAATATATTTATCAAGAGTCATGAAAGTATCATTTGATAGTTTATAGTTTGATTTTACTGACATAAAGGTCCATAATCTATTTGGGTTTCTAACCCATTCATTTGATATGATAAGAATAAATGGACGACATCTCGTAGGTTTCGCTATCGAGGGATGTCATTGTTTGTTAATTTGCATAGACTATTCAAGCTGAGGTACATGATTCCTATCATTCCTCATGCTTCAGGCTTGCACAAAGTAGATGAGAATCACATGGTCCTGAACATAAATTTTCTATGAAAACTGACATTACGATGTCATTTGATGAAAAAACTAGGAGGGTCATGTCATTTATGAGTATCAGGTCAAACAGACAACGTTAGGACAAGGATAGCATGCATAGCCTAGTGGAATCATAGTGGATGTTACTATTGTTTTATCTACATGAGTTGAGCTAGGGTGAAAGGCTAAGGGTTCCTTTAGCGAGAATGCCCCTATATGACTAGGGTTACAAACTCCGGTCAGTGAGTCTAGAATTCTTTTGATAACTCGATCGCCCTCCTTAAAGACTTAGGTTACAGACTCTGGTCAGATGAGTTCGACGAATGCACGAGTAAAGACCAAAGGTGATAACACTATATCTTCATTGCCCTATGACTCGAGTGGAATCATGGTGGCAATGTCATTTAGTATTATCGAGGCTTTTAAGGACAAGTGGTGCACAAGTGATGTGTAGTGCAAATGTAGTGGTGAGGGGCATACGATTAAGTATTGCATAATGAGAAATAGTCATTTTTGAGTTGATCCTTCTCACTTAGAAGTCCTCAGTAGAGTCACCACTATGAGCGACCTCTCTTAATTTTAATAGTGGTATATTTTTGGGGCACTGTACGGGTCTTTCTGTTTCTGAGGGACATGGTAACTTTACCGAATAGGGACAAATGATTGGTCTCAGGAGGATGAGACCCTTTTGATTTTGTGGAGTCACCACCTGATTTTTAGAAAATCAGGAAATGAAAAGGACAACATCAGGTCACTCAGCAAGTATTACCCCCAGCAGAGATTTCTGGGTTTAGGGGATCACATATACTTTTTGACTATTTCTCATTATACAATATTCGATGTATAGCTACTGTAACATCTAGTTTTGGTAATGATAGTTTGTATAACATTCACACAATACATCAGATAATAGAAGATAATAAAGCTGAAAATTTAATTATTACATCACTTTCCTAATAAAATACATATGAAAAGGGAAAAAGATTGCAGAAAAGTAAATCTAATTTGGATATGATTGGTCTACAAGATTGACATGACCATTCACATAACTTGCTCGATTACATGAATAATAGGATGATCATGGATGCTTGCAGTGATTATTTATGCCATGATGATGTATAATGATAATATAGATGATGTATAAGGTCATCACTATACCAAAAGTATGATGACTCTATTCCAAGATATGAACTTTTCACATTATTGATATTTACAATGTGATTTTATGTTTCACAAATAGAGGATGTAGAATGATGATATGAAATGAGCATAATAAAGCATAGATTATTCATATAGCATGCAAAATTGCTAGTCTCATCACACAATCACAATAATGTTCCCAAATGTTAGCGATAGTAAAATAAAATGTAATGCGATAAAATAAATGTGTTAAAATAATTGTGTGCTCCTCAGATTCAACTGAGCTCGTGTGGGTTTTGAAGCTTTAGCTTCAAGAGATTATCAAGCTTTCCTTATCAAAAGGTTCAAAATAACAACAGAGTGAAGCTAGATTATATACCTTTGAAGCATGCTTTGACAAAGATGAGGCTTGGTTTGGTGGAAAAAGGATCTAACAACCTAAGAGAACGGTTGTAGGAGAGCAGAAACTATTTGGAAAGGGATTTCCAGGGCCTTCGATTGGACCAATTTTTGAGTATGTGTGTGTTTCTACTTGGTTTCCCCCACAATGGGGTGTAAAGGGGTCTATTTATAGTGAAAATTAGGTAGAATAGGGTGGTGGGGGCGTGGTCGCACATGCATATAGAGGATTTTATGCGTGGTCACGCCAAGTGTGCGCTCCACGCGCACTTCTTGGGTTTTATGCAAGATGTTTTGAGGTTGGCTCCTAAGGTTTTTTGGCCTTTTGGATGTGTTTTTGAAGTCCGTTTTTCCAAATTCAGCCTTGATTTTACCATATAACACCTAAGGGCATTTACACGCACTTCTAAGCGTTACACGCTGATCCCCAGGTTATGTTGGACCATTCTGGGACCACTTTTAAAGGTTTTGGAGCCTTCTGGATGTGTTTTCCAAGTTCCTTTTATCAAAATCGATTTCTATTTTTTCATGAATTTGGATCCCAGTCTAATGAAATGAACACCAACCTAACGAGCTGAGTATTTTGAGAGGAGTTTTCTTGAAATATAGCTCTCATTATTCTAATAATTCATATTTCGCAAGGTTAGAGTATAACTTAATGGCTCAGTGATTGATTTTGCATACTGGTGGGGTCGATTAGGTTTTTTAAGGTTGCATTCTTTAGAGGTGTTATGAACGAGCAAACTCTATTCATCTCGGGGATTCATTTCATCATTGGACCTTTTTGGGGACAATCAATTTGAGGTATGACAATATCAAGGTACTTCATATACGACATTTCATATAGGCTCCAGTAGTCAACCCAGAGGATCTGTTCAGTAGGGCTAGAGACCTCAGTATAGGATTCACAAGAGTAACAAACATGGCCATAGTGGAACTCGTAAACCTGTCAGATTTAGTTTAGGTGCTACAAGCAGCAATAGTGGTTAGAGCTTAGGATATGGTAGCACAAGATTTGTAGTCAGTGCTTGTTAGACATGTGGGAAAGTCCATTAAGGATCGTGCTATATGACTCTGAGAGCGTGTTTCAGATGTGGTCAAACATGGCATTTTGCTAGATCATGCCCTTATTCTGGTTTTTAGCAGTAGTTCCATCAGTTGTCTTCAGCTAGTGTAGCTCTGCTCAATTTTAACAACTACCATTTCAATACTCGAGCACCTCTCAGTTTGTAGCCCAACAAAGGCAAGGTGGAGGAGGTAGAGGTAGTGCTAGAGGATTTGGGCAGGCTTTTACTAGTCAGTAGGGAGGTAAAGGACAGGCTAGAGTTTTCACTCTTATGTAGCAGGATGCTCAAGCATCCAATACAGTGGTAGTAGGTACACTCCCATTATATTATCTTGGTGCCAGAGTTTTGATGGATTTGGGTACTACCCCTTCCATTGTATCTCCTATTTTTGCTTCAAAATTGAGTTAGCAAGCTGCAAGGATGGCAATTCCTTTATCATTTGCTACACCTTTAAATGATTCATTAGACACCGATGTTATTCTTCTTGGGTGTCCTGTGTTGGTAGAAGGTAGAGAGCTGCTAGTAGACTTGGTGTTATTGGATGTGATGGACTTTGATGTAATTCTGAGAATGGATTGGTTGTCTCAGCATTATGCCACTGTGGATTGTTATAGAAAAGTGGTGATTTTTAGAATTCTGGGTGGAGAGGAATTCAAGTTCACTGGTGATAAGAGTTTTGCACCTCATAATCTTATCTTCACTATTACGGTAAGAAAGATGCTAAGAAAATGGTGTTAAGCATACTTGGCATTGGTCAAGGATACAACAATAGAATAGACATCCATTGTAGATGTTCTAGTAGCATGTGAATTTCCTGATGTCTTTCCTGATGAATTGCTAGGTTTACCACCTCATAGGGAGATAAAATTTTGCATTGATATGGTTCCAAGCACATATCCTATCTTTATGCCACCTTATAGGATGGCTCCTTCCAAGTTAAAAGAATTAAAAGAGCAGTTGCAAGAGTTGCTGGATAAAGGTTTTTTAAGACCCAACACTTCTCCTTGGGGTGCACCAGTCTTATTTGTGAAGAAGATGGATGGCACACTTAGACTGTGCATTGATTATAGAGAATTGAACAAGGTGACTATCAAGAACAAATATCCCCTTCTGAGGATAGATTATTTATTTGATCAGCTTTAGGGTGCATAGTTCTTCTTTAAGGTTGACTTGAGATTGGGCTATCATCAATTACGGATCAGAGAAGCTGACATTCCTAAAATGGCATTCCATACTAGATATGGGCATTATGAGTTTATGGTGATGTCCTTTGGATTAACCAATGCACCAACAACTTTTATGGATATGATGAATAGGGTGTTCAGACCATTTGTGGATTAGTTTGTAATGGTATTCATTAATGACATACTGGTGTATTCGAAGAGCATGTGTATCACTTAAGGACAATGCTACATGCACTAAGGGAGCATAAGCTTTATGCTAAGTTCTCAAAGTGTGATTTTTAGCTTAAAAGTATGGCATTCCTTAGGCATGTAGTGTCTAAGTATGGCATTTAGGTTGATCCAAAAAAGATTAAGGCAGTATCTGAATGGCCTAGATCGACATCTGTCATAGAGATTCAAAGTTTCTTGGGATTAACAGGATATTAGAGGAGGTTTGTTCAGGATTTCTTAAGGATTACAACACCTATTACCTACCTAACTCAGAAGAATGTGAAGTTCGTATGGTCAAAAGCATATGAGAATAGTTTTCAACTACTAAAGAAGAAGTTAACTATAGCTCCTAAATTGACTTTGCCTAATAGAGAAGACAAGTTCACCATGTACTATGATGCTTCTAGAGTTAGCCTAAGGTGTGTTTTGATGCAGAATGGTAGGGTAGTGGCTTATGCTTCTAGACAATTGAAGAAGCACGAGCAGAACTATCCTACTCATGACCTTGAGATGGCCACTGTTATCTTTGCTCTTAAGATTTGAAGGCATTATCTATACGGGGTGACATGCAAAATTTACACTGATCATAAAATTCTAAAGTACATCTTGCAGCAGAGAGATCTAAATTGAAGACAGAGAAGATGGCTAGAACTTCTGAAGGATTATGATTGTACTATCTTGTACCACCCAGGCAAGGCTAATGTGGTAGTAAATTCCTTAAGTAAGAAGTCCTCGGGTAGTCTTATTCACATTAGTATGGAAAGGAGACCTATGGTCCAAGAGATGCATAAGTTAGTGGACCAAAGGTTGATAATGAAGATAACCAAGTCAAGAGGATTATTAGCTTAGTTCAGGGTTAGATCGATATTAAGGGATAGGATCATGGCAACTCAAAGTTGAGATCCTGATTTGGTGGAGCTTATGAAGAAGGTCCATGAAGGGAAATTTACTAATTTTAATTTTGATGATGAAGGTATTATGTGGATTAGTGGAAGATTATGTGTTCTTAATGTGGATAATTTGAGAGAAGAGATATTAAAAGAACCTTATTATGCAGCTTATAATGTACATCTTGGTTCTACCAAGATGTATCACAATATAAAGAATCTTTATTGGTGGGATGGAATGAAGAAAGATGTAGCTGAATTCGTTTCTAAGTGTTTGACTTGTTAGCAAGTAAAAGCAGAGCATCAAAAGCCTTCTAGAAAGCTCCAATCTCTTTCAATTCATGAGTGGAAATGGGAGAGAATCACCATGAATTTTGTGATAGGGTTACCTCATTCAAAGGATGGATACAATTCCATCTAGGTGATAGTGGACAGGTTAACCAAATAAGCTCACTTTCTACCAATAAAGCTACTTATCTAGTGACTAAATTAGCTAGGTTGTACATCAAGCATATTGTGTGTCTTTATAGGGTGCCTATTTCTATTGGTTTAGATAGAGGTTCAGTGTTTACCTCTCAATTTTGGCAAAAGTTATAGGAAGCAATGGGTACCAGGTTCAATTTTAGTACTACTTTTCATCCTCAGACAGATGGTCAATTTGAGAGAATGATCCAAACACTTGAAGATATGTTGAGAATGTGTGTGATAGATCTTGGAGACAATTAGGATGATAGTTTTCCATTGGTAGAGTTTGCTTATAACAACAGCTACCATAGCAGTATTGAGATGACATCATATGAAGCTTTGTATGGAAGGAAATGTAGATCTGCTTTATGTTGGAATGAAATTGGAGAAAGAGAGCTAACTAGACTAGAAATTATTCAGGTTGTGTCTGAGAAAGTCACTTTGATCAAAAAGATATTGGAAACGGCAGCTAGCAGGAAGAAGAGTTACATAGACTGATGCACAAATATATGGAATTTCAAATTGGGGATTATGTATTTTTGAAGGTGTCACCAATGAAAGGTGTTATGAGATTTGGCAAGAAGGGAAAGTTGGCACGAGGTATATAGGGCCTTTTGAGATTTTAGGGAGAGTTGGCATGGTTGCATATCAGTTGGCTTTACCTTTGAATTTATCTCAAGTGCATCCAATGTTCCATGTTTTGATGCTCAGGAAGTATATTTCTGATCCTTCGTATGTTTTGCAGCTTTAGAGTGTAGAAGTGAATGAAGATTTGATGTATGAGGAAGAACCAGTTGCAATCGTGGACTATCAAGTTTGTCAGTTGCATTCTAAATAGATTTCGATGGTCAAAGTCTTGTGGAGAAATAACAATGTGGAAGAGCACACTTAGGAGACTAAGGTAGAGATGTGGGTGGCATATCCATATCTCTTTCCTAGATGAAACTTTGTACTCCTTTCTATTTGTTAAAATTCTAGGATGAATTTTTGTAAAGAGGGAAGATTAATATAACCTGTATTTTATTTAATTATTAAATCGAATTGAGGATTTAAACTGTGAGTTATTATTTTATGAAATTATTATTATTTATGTAATTTAACAAATTTTAATAATTTATTAAAAAGCAGAGGATATATATGTGTGTGTGTGTGTGTGTGTGTGTTGTATTAAATTTTGTTAGATTATATACATGTACATTGGGTGTACTTTATTTTAAAGAAAAACTCTCCTCTCCTCTTGATGCACCAATCACCGCCACCCTCACTACCAACACCACCAGTCACTGCTGGACAGCCCCCACATCACCGCTCAGCTCTCCTCTTTCCTTCTTCCTCCTCCTTTCTCTTTCATTCTCGATTTTCTTCTTCTTCCCGAATTGAAAGGAGCTCACTGGCGTCGACTCTGGCCACCCCTGAACATACCGCCAGTGTCATTTGAATCCTTTTCTCCTGGGTTTCATTTTCCCTAAGTTAATTTGACCGGATAACACTGGGAACAACTTTAATTTTAGATAATTCAATTTTAAGGTTTTATGTTTAATTTGTTGAAATTGAGTTTGAATTCAGTTAAATTGGGTTGTGTTGTATTTATATGAAATGACATTAAGGTTGAGATCTTACTAAATATGATTTTTATTTATTTTTTAAAATTTTTGAAAATTTTCAAGCGTTCAGTTACCATTCACATTATTTTTCTGAGCTCGGGAAATTTTTATATTTTTAATAAATTTTATTAATTATATAGAGTAAACTTTGTGAAGGAAGTTTTGTGAAATTCTTTATAGAATTTAAGTTATGAATTTTTAAAGGTTATGTTCAAATATGTATTTTTGGAAAAATTATTAAAAATTAGTAAATTATTTAATTTCAACTAAATTATTGTTATATATATATATATGTCGTATTAAATTTTGTTAGATTATATACATGTACATGTATATTAAGTGTACTTTATTTAAAGAAAAAAACTTTTCTTCTTCTTCTTCTTCTTTCTTTCTTTCTTTCTTTCTTTTTTCTTCTCTTCTTCTTTCCTCTCCTGTCGATGCACCAGTCACCACCACCCTCACTACTAGCACCACTAGCCGCTGCCAGACAACCCCCCACGTCACCGCTCAGCTCTCCTCCCTCCTTCTTCCTCCTCCTTTCTCTTTCATTCTCGATTTTCTTCTTCTTCCCTGGATTGAAAGGAGCTTGCCGACATTGACTCTGGCCACCTCTAGGTGTGCCGCAGTGTCATTTGAATCCTCTTCTCATGGTTTCATTTTCCTTAAGTTAATTTGACCATATAATATTAGGAATAACTTTAATTTCGGATAATTTGATTTTAAAGTTTTATGTTTAATTTGTTGAAATTGAGTTTGAATTCAGTTAAATTGGATTGTGTTGTATTTATATGAAATGACATTAAGGTTGAGATCTTACTAAATATGATTTTTATTTAGTTTCCTAAATTTTTCGGGCGTTCAGTTACTGTTCATGTTATTGTTCCGAGCTCAGGAAATTTTTATATTTTTAATAAATTTTATTAATTATGTAGAGTAAACTTTGTGAAGTAAGTTTTGTGAAATTCTTTATAGAATTTAAGTTATAAATTTTTAAAGTTTATGTTCAAATATGTATTTTTGGAAAAATTATTAAAAAATTAGTAAATTATTTACTTTTAACTAAATTATTGTTATTTATTCTGTTTAAATTATTTTTAAATAATAAAAGTATAAAAAATATTTTTTATAATTAATTTTCAATTATTAGTTAATTAGTAGTAATTTGGGGAAAATAAATGAATAATAAATTTATTTATTATTTTCAAGATTAAATGAGTCTTTTATTATTTTTATGATATAATTGAGTGATTTTAATACTTATTTATAATTAATGTTAATTTGGTTGTGAAATTGAAATTTTGATTTCCATTAGTGATATTTTATTTATAAACAAGAATTTTTATTTTTTTATTTGGAAATAAATTCTTTGATAGTTTTATTATATAAAGAAATTAAATTTTTTTAGTAAACTGAATTTTTATAATATATCGGGATTTGAGAAAAAAATTATATTATTTTTATATGTGTTATTGTGTTGGTTCTCAATTGGGTATAATGTGTAGTTTGGGAGCTCAACCCGAGATGTAGAGTTATGGATAATATTGAAGTGCAGTTTTATACATGAATGGCTTTACATAAATTTTGGTAGATTTCTCTTAAAACGTGACATTGGGTTTGTGTTGAGTTTTAAGTTTTATTAGAGCCGTGTTTTAGATCGAGTTTTTTCTCAGAAATCTAGAATGTTTAATGTTACAATTTTTAATCCTAATTATTATTTTTTATTATTTTTTTATACCCGCACTAAGAGTAGGGCCTTCAGGTTAGTATCGAGGAGCACATCCTACTTGTGAGTTATTATTATATGTATGCATTGCATATAGAAAATATTATTAGCATCCATATTTTGAATAAATATGAATTTTATTATGCTATATTACATTAAATGTTAATTGTTATTGTTATTATATATATGTTTTCATATATATAAAGGTGAATGTTAATTATGATTATTGGATGCTGTGTATATTTTAATATGATTTTATCATTTTATTTTTGATATAATGTTTTAGAGGATAGTTATAGAATGTGATACTTAGTGGGCTACACTAGAACTGTTGCGCAACAGTACACTAGTTGCTAGGTTATGTTATGTTGATTGATATTAGATTATATGGTATGAGATACTAATAAATGATTATTGAGATTTATGGATAGATAGTGGTGTGGTTGCGGGAACTCAGTTGATCTGCAGTGTCTCAGGGCTAGTCATGTCATTAAGGGGACTGCGATAGCTCGGTTGACCTTTCTGTGTCTCGAGGCTAGTCCAATGCCAAATTGAAAAAAAGGAAATATTTTTGGATTCAAGAAAGCCTATTCATTAGTGAGGTATAATAATTGAGGTTACGAAATTCTTAGGGTTTTGCTATGATCTTCCATTTATTTTTCACTTATTGCATTGATATAAAAATTGATTTTGAGGATCTGCATAAAAATGCATGTATAAATTAAAAAAAATATAAATATATAAACATTATATTGGTTTTTGGTTGATTGTATGCTTAGGTTGCATGTATATATATAATAATAATTTACTCAGTGAGGTTTGATTCTCCTCAATTATTTTTTTAAGATTCCTTTCTTCAGACTTCCCCTAGTTATTCTCTTCACTGAATCCTTTCTTCACCGGTTGATTTATGTAAATTTTAAATTATCGCTTTCTTTGTATTTATTAGATGTTGCAGTAGTAGTATATACCTATTGTAGTATGTTAAGTTGAGTTAACAGTGGTTGTGTACTTGAATATTTGTAACATATTTTATTATAATATGATATGGAAAGATTTCTTATGCTTTAAAAAGTTTTAATTCTTTGGTATATTTATGATTGTGTTTGGTGTGAATTGGTGTTTTAGGCTTGCTACGAGTTTCGAATTCGTGTGAATTCTTATTCCCCAGCGCCGGTCATGACTCTTAGGTTTGAGTCGTGACATAGGAATTTTTGTTTCATGGAGAATAAAAATGAGAATGAAAATTGAAATAAGTGATTTCGTAAGGTAAAAATCGAAATCAGAACGAGTAATTTTAATTCCTAATATTTGATTGATTAAACTTTTGTATGAAAATGAGAATGATCAATAATAATTGCTCATTCCTCTTATGAGGTAACAAATGAATTCTCATTTTCATGAAAATAAAGTAAAACTAATTATAAATTATTTAAACATTTAAATACTATAATATATTACTAAAATTTATGAAATAAAATATATTTTTTAAAAGTAATGAAATAAAATATATAAATTAATAAAAATAGTTATTTAATATATTATCATATATAAATAATACTGATTTTAATTTTGATTTCAATTATGATTTTTGTAAACTAAATATTTTATTAAATTTCTCATTTTATTTCTAATTCCTTTTTGTTCCTATTCCTATTTCGATTCTATTTCCAAATTGAAAATATAAATCAAATTATCCCTTCACGGCGACAAGCATCTTTGAGGATGGAAGATGCAAATCAGCAAAGACAAGTGCAAATTTTAGATACGGATTTGCTTGCAAAAAATAATAAATCGACATCTATGTCACATTCACTTTTTGTTAGCACATAAGTTTTCTACTATGTTTCCTAATGTAGTTTAATTTTGTTGATTTAGACTTGGATGATATCGATGTCTTTTATCTTGTATGATTTATTAAATGGAAGAATATATATATGAAGTTTCATAATAATTATAATATGAATGAATATGCAATAAATGTATTTTATTTTATTTTTTTAATTTAGAAAAGAGTTTCATATTATGATGATAAAAAAATTAAAATTTATAATCTTTTTATTTTAGTCATCAAATGCATTCCAATTTTCCTTGGGTCCTCTATTGTAGTAGTAGAAGCCATGATATATCTATACTATAAGTATGAATAGAGGGAAATAATTTTGGATGGAAAAAACATGTATATTTATATAATGACATAAATATTCTTAATTAGTTAATTTATTTATTTTTGGGGAAAGTCTTAATTTATTTTTGAAAATTTTGAAACTAATCAAAATAGTTTGAGTTTTTTTTTTTAAAATTTTTAAATGTTATAGTTAGAAATCAGATAGACTTAAGCTAAAATAAAATAATTTATATTATCTTAATCATCAAATTTAATTAAAATACCTAAATTAAAAAAATATTATTATTATAAAATCCACAGATAACTATTTTAAAAAAATGTTATTTATAATGTACTACATCTTACATATAAATTATAATTAATATTTTTTTTATTATTAATATAGTCTATATGTTTTTATAGAATTTATAATACATATTAAATAATTAAAAATACTATAAGGTGATAAAAATATAATGTTGACCCTTTGTATGATCAAGGTCATGATCAATCTTAAATCAATATTTATTTTAACTTTAACAATCAATTTTGAATCACTAATACTTTGTATTCAAGTGTGTTTATAAGATTAGGTACACAATCATATTTAACTAAAAGCAAGGATTAAAGACCAAGTTTGAACCCAATTTAAATTCAATTAAAGCCTTCAAAGACCTTTGCAAATGTCCCCTAAAGCATGGGAAGTAATTCAAGTGGAAAGGATATCATTTGAAGCCAAAAACTTCAAGTTTTCTTCAAGTCAGTCTACTCTCATGATCCTGAGCTGCATGGTCATGATCCCGAGGCTATGCTCATGATCCCAAACTGACAAGTGACAAAGACTTGAAGAAACGGTTGCCACCCTCACGGCCTACGCTCATGATCTCCAGCTGACCCCTCATAATCTTAAGCCGCTAATAACAAGTTTCCAATGAGAAAATTTATGAGTAAGGGTCATACTTTTCAATGCTTATAATCTTGAGGGTATACTTATGATCTTGAGCATACTAAATCCTGCAAAAAGCTAAAATTGCATTTAATGAAGGAGAGTGTGTTTCTGGACGAATTTGGAGGTTTCTAACAAATATTTTTTTTATCACCAACTATATACATAAACAAGACTTGACCTCATTTAAGAAGTTAGAGAGTAGGTAGAGCAAATTTATTATCAAATTCATTAAGCCAAATTTTGTTCTTTTACATTTATTCTTTATATATCATTTGTATGTAAATAAACTCTTGTTGAGTTTGCGATTACCATTCAAATTCATTAAGCCAAATTTTGTTCTTTTACATTTATTCTTTGTATATCATTTGTATGTAAATAAACTTTTATTGAGTTTGTGATTACTTTTCTATTGAAAGTTGGGTGATTGATTAATTGATAGCATTCTTTTTTCTACTCTTTCTTGTGGTTGAGAAGTGGGTAGTTAGGAATCAATCAACATTTGGTTAGTATTGAGCCCTTGTGAAAAACACATATTATAAAAGGTTGTAAGTTAGCCTTAAAAACTCATGTAGGAAGGTTTAAGTGTGAGCTTTAAAAACACTTGGGAATAAGTTTGTATTGATCTTTGGAAAACACATTAGAGATTGGTTTGTGTTGAGCCAAAAAAAACGCAAGTTGCTATAAGGTTGGTTTTGAGCTTTAAACCACAATTCGATTAATTGTGGTCTTACCAACACCTCGAAGACCACAAAAATAAATGTCTCTTTTTGTCCAAAAATATTTTCTCTTTAGTCATACTTTTATATATAGTATATAGATAGATATTTTAAAATTTAGGCTCTATTTATTTGCGAAAATGTTTTGTCTTTAGAAAATATTTTCCAGAGAAAAAAATATACATTAGAAAATTATTGAAAAAATATCATCCTTCGAGACATCAACATTTTTTATTATTCAAATTATCTCTTTATAAAGGATCTAATGTATATATATTTTTTAAGAAAAAGTACAAATAAATACCTTGTGGTTTGACCCATTCCTAGATAGAGGGCCATAGTTTATTTCGTAACAAAGAGCTACTATAGGCGGCAGGATTCAACGCGCGCCTAAGTGTTCAATGACCATGGCATTGCGTGGGCTTATGGATCATTAGGAAATACAACAGGGGATTACAACCCAAGTTAGAGATGAGGTCGCCATTCGGATAAGACCCGGGACACTTTTATAGCAACTAAATTCCACGGATGGCCCCCAGCAAGTATCCATAGAGATTAGGTTTGAAAACTGAATATGAACTTTTGGAATACCTACCTAACCATGCGATTGACCTCCATTTTTTTTTATTATTTTAAATTATTTAACTGCAAATTGTAATTTTCTTCCAAAAAATTGTCAAATTTTACAATTATGTCTAAATGATTAATAATTTGGGTCAATCATCCATCAGATAAAAAAAAATAATAATAATAACCAGATTAAAGATAAAATTCATGCAAAGAAGTGGAGGGAGGAGAATGGAGCTACAACCATTTAATCATGCAAGTAATAAAAATAAATAAATAAAATTAAATGTGCACGCAAAGAAAGGAGGAAAGAGAAAAGATTACACCCTTTTAGCACACAAGATAAATAAATAACATAATAAAATAAATTAAACATCAAAATAATTAAGAAACAACCAAAGTTTCTATTACATTCTAAAACTAGAATTTAAATTAGTTCCCCAATAATACGTAAAAATAAAGAACCTACGAGATAATAACAAAGCTAGTTCCAAAAAATATGAATTAAATATGAAAGATATAACATGCAATTTTCACAATTTAAATAAATTCTACCAATTACTTTAGTTAACAACTAATATTTCTAAACTAAATTTATTAAAATTACTTCCAAACATTAAACTAGAATCTAAAATTAACTAATTGAACATTTCTTAGTAATATCACTTAATTTCACCATATTAATTAAGGAATAAAATATTATTTAATATAAATGTTATCAACTAACAATAAAATGGTTTATAGAAATGAAACTAAACAAATAAATGAACAAGAAAACAAATATAACAAAATTCCATTATAATTAGAATAAAATGTCACTAGAGAAAATAGAAAAGGAACAGCAAAACATACATAAAAATATTTATGAGACTATAAGGACGATGCCACATTGTTAAGGTATCGCCTTAACAAGTAAAGGCGATCATAGATCGCCACAAGGCACTAGGGTAGGACCTTTTGCCATAGTAACTCTCCGATAAAATAAAAGAGTACATCTCATATATTATTTAAGTATAAATTATTTACATTTCATAAATTTTAAAATGAATTTATATTTATACTATGTTGTGGGTGTTATTTTTACCCTTTAATTAAATAATTTTTATACCCTAACATTAAAAATTAATTTAAATAATTAAAAAATTATTTATATTCTTAATAATTTAGATAAAATTATAAAACTATTATCTAAAATATTTTATAAGTATATAATTTAAAAATAAAATATTAAATTCTTAAATTTTTTTAAATTAAAAAAAAAACAAACAGATATATTGTTAATATATATATCCATCTTATAATGTACTTTTATGTGTCAATTTTATAAACTAAAAATATTTAGCAATTTTATAATTCATTATTTTTATATTCAAATTATTATATACATAAAATATATTTAAAATTACAGTTTACAATAGTAATGATCATTTTGGTAAAAAAATTCATAATTTTTAAATATTATTCATATTTTTATATATTATGTATTTATTAATTCTATTTTTACTTTATGTACCATAAAAAACTATATATATATAGTATTTTTTTTTCTTAAATAATCAAATGTGAGAATAAATCATATTTAGTTTGGAATTTCTAATTGTTGAAATAATATATTAAAAATTACGATTAATTTTAATTTTCTTAAAATCTAGATTTTTTTAATCATTAAAACTAGATTTTTTTAAGAATATTAAAATCTAGAATTAAGCACATACAAAATAGGAACATTATACTATATATTTAAAAAAAAAATGAAGAAGAAGAGTAAAGCAATAACCAGACATACGTGAAATTCTTTGATTCCAATCTTTTTTGTCCATCGTATCCTTTGATGTTGCTTATTTCCGTCACAGCCTCCAGCCAATCCTTTACTTTCTCTTCTTTGTTGTCTTCTTTTGCAAGAAGGTCGAGAAAGTTGCACTCAAAAAGTGTCAGATCATTCTCCTGCTCACTTTGCTCTGATCTTAATCTTTTTGAATCATATCCCTTTTGCAGGTCTTGAACATGCCCCCGAACTACTTCGTAAAAGACTGCTATGGCAATAATTTGCTTTGGTGCTTTCCTCCTGCATTCGCGGATCTTCACAATTTCATCAAAACAAAATAAAGAATCTGCAAATTTTTCAGACACAGAGAACGAGCAACAGCATGATTGTTATTGCAACATAGGATCGATATATCAACATAGGATCTCTCAATTATCTTCAAGAGGGTCGATATATCATCTCCAGTACGCAATTCTCTGTCCACAAAATTAAAGCATAGGATCTCTCAATTATCTTCAAGAGGATCGATATATCAACATAGGACTTGATTATGTGATTCTTTCAAATGCCAAGGTTAAAGCATGTGATGCATGTTCAAGGCAGTCCTTAGCTCTTGATACTGGGCCACAGCTCCTTGTCATAGTAGCATTTCCTGGTCTACTATCCTCACGAGGAATGCCCTGAACATGGTTCTGCACTTTGCAGCTGTGGACAACTTGTGGTGGGTGGTAGATTGCAAAGTGCTAATATTTTTACCGTAATAAGATCAAAACTAATAGAACTTTGATTAGTTGTAATAAATTCCATGAATTTAACAAGAAAAATTTTAAATACTAATAAAACTCGTCTATATCAAACACAATACAATGATCTCAATCAAACATTGGTTAGGAATCGAGGGACTTAAAATGAGTAAAATATATTTTTTTTTTCTGGAAATAATGGGTAAAAGAATAATTATATGTACTTTTGTGCCACACTCCCCTCTCAAATACGCAGCAGCATCTCCATGTGCATTTAATAGCTTCCTCCAACATCCCGGCCGGTCGTCTACGTGCGCGACAAATTCATCTGTGGCCAGCCTCCCAACTCACCACTTGTGTTGTATGCATGCATGCGCCTAACAATTTATTTTATTTTATTTACAAAAAAATCATTTCTATTTTTTATTATTTTTTATTCTGGTTATATAAATAAAAATATTATTTTTTATTAAATTTTTAGCCTATTTGAATTCTAAAATCTTTATTTATTTTTTTTTGGAAAAAATAAATATAAAAGTAAAACAAAAATTCGACTAAAAAAAAGTGCAGATGCCCGTGATTGCACCAACTCTTGCACCAGATCATCAAGCAATGTATCACGCACATCTTCACCTCTAAAACAAATAAATACATCCCAGTTTTCCTTTGGTTCTTCTACAGTTTTAGTGCTAGTAGAAGCCATGATGCCAAGGAGTAAATGATAGTTAAAATAGCTGAAGATTATAGAACATGAGGAGTGAGCTAAAGATTTAATATGTTGAAATTACTCGGAACAGATTGTGCGCCAAACTATATTGTGAGAAGGGAAATTTTATAGGCCAGCCGCCAGTACAAAATGCTAATTTCCCAGTCAATTTCAATATTTCAAGTACAATTTAAATAAAGAATAATGGTTTAAGTTATAATTAGTGACATAAACGTTGCGATATTTTACCATTATATATTTTTTTTATATAAATATACAAAAAATAAAAAAAAAATTCTTTCAAAAAAAACAGTCGACTTCTAAAATTTTCAAAATTATTTTTTCTAACTTTTTTTCTTCAAATATAGTTTGTTCCCTTACCACTCTTATTTTTCAACATTTTCTCCTCTTTACTTATTTTTTTAACTTTTTTTTATTTTATACTTTTTTTTAATATTTTATTTATTTTCTTTTTTTTTAACATTTTTTTTTACTTTATATTGTTTTCATTTTTTTACTAAATATTTTTTTACTATCTTCATCCATTTTTTCTCAATATTTTTTTACTCAACATTTTTTTCTACTATTCTTCATTTTTTTCTCAATATTTTTTTGCTAAACATTTTTTTATTTTTATAGTCAACATTTTTTTCTAATACCTTCATATTTTTTTCTCAACTTTTTTTACTCAACATTTTTTTATTATTTTTAAGGTATTTTCTTCATTTTATTCTCAACCTTTTTTTGCTCAACTTTTTTTTTTCAAATGAATAATTATAAACTAAACATTTTCAATTGTTGTTAAATCAAGTAATAAATATTTTCAACTTTTGTAACAACAATAAATAAAAAAAAATTTCTCCTTTTATATTTTTAAAGATAAGGATTTTATTTTTTTTACTTTAATTTGTTTAATAAATTTTAAAATTTTTTTAAAAAAATTATTTGACACTTATTGATCATCAATTAATATGTAACAAATTTACAAATCTTATAATGTATTTGTAACATCAACAAAAAATAAAGCTGAAAAAATAAAAACTCAACAAAAATCAACAAACCGAAACAATAAATAAAATAACAAAACAACAATAATCAACAAAATTTATGTTGTTGATTTTTTTTGATTGTCAGTTGTTAATTATTGTTGATGTAATACCCTATATATTACTTAAATAAAAAAGGTTTTTTTTTTTTATCAAATCATATTAGTAATAAATATTTCTTCATCATATTATATTTTATTTATGCTTATATTATCTTAGGGCCGTTAATATATGTGAGTATTATTTAATTATTGTTTAAAATTTCATTGTCTATTTTATTGTTATTATGATTATTTTTAAATTATATTGAATATTATGTCTATATAGGTGCTTATAACTAAATGTATATATACATACATATATATATATATATATGTCACGACCCGAACCCGAGGGCACATGACCGGCACTAGGAATGGGTAAGCATAAGGCCCCCGAAACCTGTAGTAAGCCTAAAGGGAAAAAGAAAATAAAACCATTCATATATTAAACTTTACTTGAAAACAGAAAACATTATCAAACTGATTTTTCTCAGAATACACAAATTCAACCGCTTAAATAATAATGTGTTTCAACATCTCATATTATAAATCAAATTTAATCTCATACATAAGCGTGGTTTACACAAATAAGTTTCATAATTATGTTTAAACCATACAAATCTTTAATACATATACTACTGCAGCAACCTAGATTTATACACAGTACAACTTATAATGACCTACATAAAATAGCCGGTGAAGAAGAAATCCGGCATGGAGATAGTCTGAGGTCGAACTCCCAAGCTCCTGAAAAAAAAATTGAGGGGAATCAGACCTCACTGAGTAAGTCAATAAAAGAGCTGTACGGTTTGAAAACTATATATGTTTATAGTGAAAATAATTTATAACATATAAGTATAGCTTTTGAAAAAAATCTCGGTAGAACCCTAAACCCAAAATCTAAATGGCCAACCGGGTCCACTTATTCCAACTAGACTACTGGTCCCCGAGAGCAAGGGCATCAACCGAGGCACCAAGCCGTAGTCATTCACTTAATCTAAATATATGGATCTGGCGGTCCTCGAGAGCTGAGGCATCAACCGAGGCACCCATCCCAGTCCATCATTGACTTTCTAATCACTAGCGGTCCCCGAGAGCAAAGGCTTCTACCGAGGCACCCATCCCAATTTAACGTTCATCAATCATACAATTTATCGGATCCATCTTTCAATCTCTACCATGTGCACATAGTCCTGGTGAGGCCCACCAGCTAGCTCGTTCTACCAAAATTTCTCAAATCAATTTTAAATAAATAAATTGCATTTAAATCGTAAATGATAGCATTAAATTGAATAAATCATATAATCAATATAATAGAAATACGAGCGCATGCATTTTTGTAAATAAACACACGCACAGATCATTCTATTGACTTACAAGATGAATGTGAAGGCTGACGACCACGCGTCTGCCTCGGTCTCACAGCTTCTGCTCCGATATGCTCTAAAAGAAAAATAATGAATCAACTTTTTAAAACATGACTAAGGAATCGAAATCAGGAATCAACAAAATAATAAAATTCCAGACTGACTCGATGAAAACTGGACGAGACTCAACAGACAGAATTTAACCTAACTAACGGAAGGAATTTTTTACGGATATCACGTTTTACGAGAAAATCTATCAAAATTTCGACAGAGTCTCCTCTATAAAATGGACATCTCTCTACCAAAGGTAGAGCCAGACCTGCATAGAAAATGCACTTCCAAAATACACAACCATTCACACTCGAGTCGGACTCCCAAGACTACAATTTGCCCCGACCGAGATCACAACTCAAAAAGTATCAAAATTAATAATATTTATTTCTCCATTTACACACATACTAAAATAAATAAAATTGTGTAAAATCTCAATTATTCAAAATTAAACAATTAAATTTGTTTTCCATTACTAGTAGTATAATTATAATTATTATCCAAATGAAAACCTTTGTAATATATTATATGAATATATATATATATATATATATATATATATATATATATATATATATATATATATATATATATTGAAAATTGGACATTTAAAATTTTACACTACTAGGAAATTATATCAATTAATTTATAAAATTTATCTAAACCCTTTAAATACTAATAAAACTAATTAAAATATATCTTTATCATATTTAGTGTAAAATTACATTTTTACCCCTATTATATATATATAAATTACATAATGCTATATATATACAAAATTTTCCTTAAAATTATCCAATCATCTAAAACTAATTTTTTCTCAAGATAATTCCTCCCAATATTATATAAAAAAATATTTAATCAACCAACAATATTTTTCCCAAAAGTATTATTTACTAAAAATCAAATTTTTGGCATAAACTCAAATATATTTATAAAAATAGTATAAAAATCTTAACAATTATAATTTGACTCCTAAAATTCATATTATTGACTAATAACCTCATTTATCAAATTTCATAACCTATTTAACCAAAATCTTCAAAATTAGCCTAATTATTTAATTTTTGACCTAAAGTATAAAAATTCCTAAAATAGTATCAAAATTTTCAAAATTCACTAAAGAAAATCAAAATAAATACCAAGAATTCAATGAAATTCATTTTACTCAAAATAATTAACAACCATCACCCTAATTGCTAATTATACCTAAATAAATATCTCAATAAACCAAATAAACATTAAATAAATTCTGGAAATTCAATTTAATTACCAAAAATTCAAGAAAAATAAAAACAACTTCAAATGCATGCTAAACAACCCTAATTGACCTAGGTTTACCAAGATCAAAGGAGGAAATGGAAGGATTTGGGTGAGCATTACTCACCACCTAGCAGCTGGACAGAGCAGAGGGGAAGACCTGCCTGCTATCGGAGAAAATGGGGAGATGGAGCAGCTCAGGAGGAGATGGAGAGCAGCTCGACACCACCAGGAGGAAGCACGGCAAAAGGTTGAAGCTGGGCAGAATGAGGAGATGCAGAGCTGCTGCTGCACGAGGGGAGGAAGGGGCTGCTTCACGGCGAAGAGGAAAGCAGCTACATCAACACTCCAGCAAGCTTCACCCACGGCGGCAATGGCGCCCTCCGGAGGAGAAGAAGGTGGCGCAATGACGGGAGAGGGCGGGGGTGGCAGCAGACGGAGATGAGGAGTTGATTTTTTTTTCTTTCGGTTTATAGTGTCTTCTAACCTCTAACTATATATATAATATATATATATATATATATATATATATATATATATATATATATATATATATATATATATATACACACATGTGAATAGATATGCACATTTAAATTAATATTTGACCTAAAATATAATGTTAACAAAATTTATACTTTAATATAATGCAAATTAACTATTACTAGTACTATTCGAGAAAAATATGTCCCTTTATATTAAAATAATTATATATATATATATGTAGGGTATTACAATATATATATATATATATATATATATATATAATTAGGAAGAAGAAACAGAAACCGAGCTCACCTCCCTCTCCCCACCGCGCAACGCCCTCGACTGCCACCATCACTGCGCCTCCCCCACCTCCGACCACCATCTGCTACTTCCTCCTCCTTCTCCCTCGCCTCCGATCGCCTGCAGAGCCGTCGGAAACCGCTGGAAGGGAAGAAGCCGAGAGTTGCTCCAAAACTCGCCCAAGCTTCATCTGACCACCATTTCCCTCCATTCTAGTGCCAATCTCCTCCCCTTGCACCGATGAGGCACATTCCAAGCTCAGTTTAAGCTTTAATCTCATTTTTGGTTGAGTTTTGAGGATTTTTAGTTTTTGAACTCTAGGATTTTGAATTTTTTTTAACTTGCTCTAGCTTGATTCATACAAATTTCCTTTTCAAAAGTGATTCCTAGTAGCTCAATCTACCTCTAGGAATTTTTGTATAAATTTTGGAATTTATTTTGATTTTTGGTGAATTTTTTGAATATTTTAATATTATTTTAGGAATTTTCGGGAATTAATTATAAAAATAATAAATAATAATAATATTTGGTATTTTGGTGTTATTATGAGTTGATATAAATTTTAGGGTAAAGAAAATAAATTTTTTAGAATATTATACAATTTTTAGGAATTTCTATACTTTATGTCAAAATTTAATTATTAGGCTAATTATATTTTTATTAGAAGAAATTCAAAGCCATTAATATGTTTTAATTATATTAAGAATTTAACATTGAGAAAATAAGTTTTGGATTGTCACGACCCAAAACAGGGGCCATGACCGGCGCTAGGGAACGAGAATTCTTTCGAATCCGGAACCCGTAGCAAGCCTAAAAATAAAATAAAACATGCAATAATAACAATAATCATATAATATGCAGCAGAAATAAAAATCATAATATCATGATATTATTCACATCAACTGGATCTAAATCAAATTTCATCTCATAGATATATAATCTTTAATACAAATCCAGTTTATATATAATACATCTCTTTAAAATAAAATACATGAAATCCAATACTTTAATTCACAACTACTGCAGTGTCTAGATAAAATAAATAAGACTCAAGTAGATAATTTACACAAAGATGCCGGGGCGGAAGAAATCTGGCGTATCGACCTGCTACTGAGGTCTGAGGATGTTGACTCTCCTGAAAAATAGTCAACGGAAGGGAGTCAGACCTCACTGAGTGAATTACTATAATATATATACATACACACTAAATGATAATGCATACAGTCAACAGTATATATCTAATATATATATATACAGGCAATTATACATAGATGCAATAAAATTATTTTTATATATATTTTATCTGAAAATCATCTTTTATGAAGGATCACATAGAACCCTAGAATATCGCAACCTCGGAAATAGTGTTAGACAACACTCTAGCCGTACAGGCTCACTTAATCCAAAGATATCCACTTAATCCATTTAGACAGTAGACTGGGCCCGAGACACTAAGTCAACCGAGCTCCAGCAGTCTGACTGCCATTGTGATTGGCCCCGAGACACTTGGTCAACCGAGCTCCAGTAATCACACCCCAAACCACATCTCACACATCAAATAATCATAATCAATCAATATCCATAATTAAGTTAGTATTATAGCCTAAATACTATAGGCGTACCGGTACGTACTCGATCCTAGTGCTGCCCACTAGGTAGCACGTTCTATTGATATCCTTCATCATCAATAATATAAATCATTCATTTACAATAAATGATGCATGAATTTAAATGAAATAACAATATAAACCATATATATACCGGAATATACCAAAAGTAAACCAGGTATATTTTGAGTATATATACGTCAAATAAATCTAATCAAATTATAAATTAAGCTAGAAATATATTTAAAAACATTTAAATATATTTTATTAATAAAACATGTATATAATTTATTATATACCAAAAATAAACCAAAAATATACTTAATATAAACTTAAGAAATAATCAAATTATTTATGCATATTTAATCAACATAAAACATGCATTTCTAAATCATGCATCCTAAGCATATATATATATAGTATAGTAACTCACCTAGTGCGCTCCACGAGACGGGTCCGACGGGCCTAGTCCACTAGCCCTCGGTCTCGATGTAACTAAAAAAACAATAACGACAGACATTAGAATAATCCTAACAGAAATCCTAGAATTCAATCTAGAGTATTAAACACAGAATCAGAAATTAGGGTTCGATTGGATATCACGTTTTACAAGAATTCTACCAAAAATTCGGCAGAACCTCCCCTGTAAAACGGACATCTCTCTACTCAAAAGAGTAGAGCCGACCCTGTAAAGAAATACACTTCGAAAATAATACACCACATCTCATTCACAACCCCTCAGTCGGACTCCAGACTACAATCTACCGACCGGGGTCCACAAACACAGAATAATTCCAGATATACCAAAAATACTCTTAAAACCTAGAAATACATTTTATAGGTAGAAATTACATAATTAACCTTTAAACACTGTAAAAACCAACAAAAAACTCATTTTATTTGAAAAACCGTATATTATATATATAATTGAAAATAATTCACGAAAAATAGTTTTAATTAGTTAAAAATACTAAATAATTTATAGAAATCATTTTTATACCTTAAATAACTATTAAAACCAATTAAATTACATTTTTAGCCAATTTAGGGTAAAATTACCAAAATACCCCTATATATATAAATATACTTAAATTACTTCAAAAATTCACCAAAAATTATTCAATTGTCTAAAATTAATTTTCTCAACATATTTATCAATAATATTAATAATTAAACTCAATTAACCAATTAAATTCAAATAAAAACACAATTAACCCTAATTTCTCAAAATCACATAAACTTCAATAATTCAAAATAAATACTTAGAAATTCATAAAAATTCCAAATAAATTCCTATAATTCATTTCAACACCTAATTTAACCATAAATCCCAATTTCATAATTTAAATAATTAATTTCCGAAAATTAGAAAATAATATTAAAATATTCAAAAATACCCAAAAATCCAAAAAATCTCCAAAAATTCTACAAAAATTCATACATGTAGATTGAGCTACTAGGATCAACATTTGTGAAGGGAGTTTTCATGAATCAATCAATTCGAAGCTCAAAAAAATCAAAAACCCTAATGTGACCGAAATTGAAAATTTGAAACCTAATCGATTCTAGACCATTTTAGCTCAAACCAAAGCTAGAATCACACTCACCGGACCTCAAGGAGTCGATGAAGACCGGCGGTGTCGAAACGGTGGTCGGAGGAGGGAGAAACGGCAAAGGGTTGATTTTCGGCCAAAAGAGGAAAACTAGCTCGCCGGCGCCGGGGAAGGGAGCTGCTGGCGGCGGGGGACGACTGGGAACGGCGGTGGCAAGCCGGGAGGCACACCGACGGTAGGTGGTCGGAGTTACAACGGGAGGAAAGGAAGAATGGTGATGGTCGGGCGCGGGAGAGAAGAAAAGAAGAAGAAGAAGAAGAAAAAAGAAAAAGAAAGAAAGAAAAGAAAAGAAAAAAGAAAAGAAAAAAGAAAAATAAAAATAAAAATAAAATAAAATAATTAAATAATAATAAAATAATAATAAATAAAAATTTTAATAATTTAATAATAAATAAAATAATTAAATAACAATAAATAAATAAATAAATAATAAAATATTAGGGTAATATATATTAAACCCTAATTAAATAAATAATTACACACATAGTCTTTATTTAGTAATTTAAAAATACGTATGAGTTCATGCAAGTCCGAAAATATATTTAAAATAATTAATATTAAAACATTTATGTGAAAATTTCCCCGAAAATGCAAGTCCCGGGAAAATTTTACGTAAAGCACTGTAGATAAAACACAGTAATTAAAATAAGTTTAAAATACATAACAACTCATAAAAATATCGTAATATATATACAAAAATTATTAACACTGCATATCCCGGTACAGTGTAAAAATATTTAAAAACACAGGATATTACAGTTTTCCCCCCTTACAAGAATTCATCCCCGAATTCCAGAAAACAAGATCAAGAAGGAAAGAGATACGGGTAAGAAGCTCGCATCTCAGCTTCAGTCTCCCACGTATGCTCCTCGACTCTATCGATACGCCACAGAACCTTGACCATCGGAATCTGCTTTGATCGCAACTGTCGAACTTGATAATCTACGATCACCACAGGTTCTTCCACAAACGTCAAATCTTCACTCACTTCTACACTGTCGAGCTGCAACACGTGTGAAGGATCTGAGATATACTTCCTCAACATCGAGATATGAAATACTGGATGCACCTGTGACATACTCGGAGGCAAATCCAACCGATATGCAACAGTGGCAACTCTCTCCAGAATCTCAAACGGTCCAATGTATCTCGGTGCTAACTTACCCTTCTTGCCAAATCTCATCACACCCTTCATCGGAGATACCTTCAGAAAAACAAAATCTCCAACCTGAAACTCCACATCTCTGCGCCTAGGATCCGCATAACTCTTCTGTCTACTAACTGCGGTCTCTAACCTTCGCTTAATCACGATGACTTTCTCTGCTGCATCTTGAACCATCTCAGGTCCAGTCAAAGCTCTCTCACCAATCTCATCCCAACTCAACGGGGATCTACACTTCCTTCCATACAACGCCTCATACGGTGCCATGCCAATGCTGCTATGGTAGCTGTTATTATATGCAAACTCAACAAGTGACAAATGATCATCCCAGCTACCTCCCAAATCCAAGACATACATCCTTAACATATCTTCCAGTGTCTGGATCGTCCTCTCAGACTGGCCATCTGTCTGAGGATGAAAAGCAATACTGAAATCCAACCTAGTGCCCATTGCTTCCTGCAACTTCTGTCAAAAATGAGAAGTAAACACTGAACCTCTATCTGACACAATGGACACAGGTACTCCATGAAGGCATACGATATGATTCACGTACAACTTCGCCAATCTAGCAACTGAATATGTGGCTTTCACAGGCAAGAAATGTGCAGACTTCATCAATCTGTCTACAATCACCCAGATAGAATCGTATCCATCCTTCGAACGAGGTAAACCGACCACAAAATCCATAGCTATCCTTTCCCACTTCCACTCGGGAATAGGAAGAGGCTGAAGCTTCCCAGAAGGCTTCTGATGTTCGGCTTTCACTTGCTGACACGTTAGACACTTAGCAACATAATCAGCAACATTTTTCTTCAATCCGTCCCACCAATATAAATCTCTGATACTGTAGTACATCTTAGTGACACCTGGATGAACGCTGTAAGCTGTAGAATGTGCTTCCTCTAGGATCTCTTCTCTCAAATCATCCACATCAGGAACACACAATCTACCACTGATCCACAACACACCATCATCATCGAGTGTGAAATCAGTGAACTTCCCTGCTCGAACATTCTCTGCAAGCTCTTCCAGAATAGGATCTCGGCTCTGAGCTACTTTAATCCTATCCCTCAGTACATATCGTACTCTAAACTGAGCTAGCAGTCCATCCGATCTACTAATCTTCATCATCAGACCTTGATCCACCATCAAATGCAATTCCTGGATCAATGGTCTTCTCTCAACACCGATGTGAGCAAGACTACCTGAGGACTTTCTACTCAAGGCATCTGCTACCACATTAGCTTTACCCGGATGATATAAGATCTCACAATCATAATTCTTCAATAATTCCAACCATCTTCTCTGCCTCAAATTCAGATCTCGCTGCTGAAAAATGTACTTAAGGCTCTTGTGATCAGTAAATATCTCACAAGTCACCCCGTACAAATAATGTCTCCAAATCTTCAAAGCAAAGATCACTGCAGCCATCTCAAGATCATGTGTAGGATAGTTCTGCTCATGCTTCTTCAACTGCCTCGAAGCATAGGCTATCACCCTTCCATTCTGCATCAACACACAACCGAGACCAATTCTAGAGGCATCACAGTAAACTGTGAACTTGTCCATACTATTAGGCAAAGCTAATACTGGCGCTGTGGTCAACTTCTCCTTCAATAACTGAAAACTATTATCACAAGCTTCTGACCACTCGAATCTAACATTCTTCTGAGTCAAGCGAGTCATAGGGGCTGCTATCCTGGAAAAATCCTACACAAACCGCCTATAATACCCGGCTAAACCCAGAAAACTCTGAATCTTTGTAACAGAAGTAGGTCTAGGCCATTCAAATACTGCCTCAACCTTCTATAGATCAACCTGAATACCTTCTTTAGACACTACGTGTCCAAGAAAAGAAACACTCTCCATCCAGAAATCACACTTCGAGAATTTAGCATAAAGCTGATGATCTCTCAATGTCTGTAGTACAATCCTCAAGTGATATACATGATCCTCCATACTCCTTGAATATACCAGTATATCATCAATGAAGACTACTACAAACTGATCCACATACGGTCTGAATACCCTATTCATCAAGTCCATAAAAGCTGCTGGTGCATTAGTCAAACCAAAAGACATCACCAAAAACTCATAATGGTCATATCGAGTGCGGAACGCTGTCTTAGGAATATCAGCTTCACTGATACGTAACTGATGATAACCCGACCTCAAGTCAACCTTAGAAAAGAACTGTGCACCCTGTAGCTGATCAAACAAATCATCTATCCTCGGGAGAGGATACTTGTTCTTCACTGTCACCTTATTCAACTCTCTGTAGTTAATGCACAGTCTCAGGGTACCATCCTTCTTCTTCACAAACAAGACTGGTGCACCCCAAGGAGAAACACTAGGTCTGATGAAACCTTTATCCAATAACTCTTGCAATTGCTCCTTTAACTCTTTCAACTCTGCAGGAGCCATACGATAGGGTGGCATAGATATAGGAGTAGTACCTGGTACCACATCTATACAGAACTCAATCTCTCTATGAGGTGGTAAACCTGGCAACTCCTCGGGAAAAACATCAGGAAACTCACAAGCAACAGGAACATCTGTGAGTGACAACTTCTCCACTGAAGTATCCCTGACCAATGCCAAATATCCCTGACATCCTTTCCTCAACAACTTCCTAGCCGTAATAACAGAAATAAGATTCCGAGGTGCTGAACTCCTATCACCCATAAACTTAAAATCTTCTTCACCAGGAATTCTAAAAGTCACCTCCTTATTCCTGCAATCTACCACGGCGAAGTGCTGAGACAACCAATCCATTCCCAAAATGACATCAAACTCCATCACATCCAACAAAATCAAATCAGCGGGTAATTCTCTATCTCCCACGAGAACTGGACAACCAGAAAGAACAATATCGGTGTCCAAGGAATCGCTCAGAGGAGTGGCAACAGACAAAGGAAAAGCCATCCTTGAAGCTTGCCAATAAGATTTAGAAGCAAAAATAGGAGAAACAAACGAATGCGTGGCACCCGGATCAAACAAAACCCATGCATCCAGGTAACAAACAGAAACAATACCTGCCACGACTGCATTAGATGCCTGAGCATCCTACTGAGTCAGATGAAAGACTCTGGCCTGACCTCGACCTCCCTGCTGACTGGTAGAAGCCTGGCCAACACCTCTGGCACCTCCTCTAGTACCTCTACCACGACTCTGCTGTGGAACAAACTGAGTAGAACTCTGATGCTGGGCTGTTGGTAACTGAAATGGCACGGGTGCAGCACTAGCAATCGACTGCTGTGGGAATCGCGGAATCTGTGGCTGCTGATACCCAGAATAAGGACACGATCTGGCAAAATGTCCTGTCTGCCCGCATCTGAAGCATGTCAGTGGTGTCAGATAACACGTTCCCTGATGGACTCTACCATAAGTCTGGCAAACACTGGTCACTGATCCAGAACTATGACCACTGCTACTGCTCGAAGCACCTGATCCAAATCTGAACGATCTACGCTGACCTCCACGGCCATGTCTACTACTCCGATGCACTCGCTGCTGCTGTCTCTGACTCTGCTGAGTCGGACCTCGCTGCTGACTACTCGATCCAACATGAAAACTCGAATATGGAGTAGCCTGCAATCCACTCGACTGAACTCCTAGCTGGTAGTAATCAGGCATCGCTCCCTGCCTAACTAGCCTTAACTCAATCTCCTTAGCTAACTCGATCACAGACTCGAGGGTAAGGCCTGCTGTAGGCATACCAGCAAAAGTTGAACCCAAACCAGTAACATACGTAGTAACCGCGAAGTACTGATCTCGCATCAGATCCTCAGCATATCTACCCAGACGAAGAAACTCTTGGGTATACTCCTCTACAGATTGATTTCCATGAGAAATACTGGTCAATCGAAGACGATAGCTCAAACGAAGAGGCTCTGGACAAAATCTCCTCATAAATCGCTCTCGGAACTGAGCCCATGTCATCGTCATTATATAGGGCTGGATCATCTGAATGAACCAATCTAAGGCTGGTCCCTCGACAGACAACTCTACGATCATGATCCGCTGGTACTCGGTATGAGCAGTCCGAGTCCTAGTCTCAATCGCATGCAGAAAATCTAACGGATCGAAAGTACCGTCAAACGCAATCCTGCCAACTCAGGCATAGAACAAAGCTGCCTCAGGGTTAGACATACCCTGCTAATAGGTAGGCTGAACAGGCTGAACAACTGGAGGAACAGGAACATCAAATTCAGGCTCAACAGGCTCCTCGTCCTGTAACTCTCTCTGCCTACGGCGACCTGCCGCTCCTCGAGGTCTACCTCTGCCACGACCTCTACGCCTAACTGGCGGCTCAGGAGGTAAAACCTTATCCTGAAAAGACTCATCATCCTCAGCCTCAACGACCGGTGGAGCGACACGCGCTTGCCTCCTCATACTGAAAAGACAAACGAAAAGATTCAGACAAAACAGACAACGGAGGAATAACGCTGAAAACTAAAGCAAGGAATACTTATCAAGACATACTCGAACCTAATTCACTGCAGTAGTTCAACAGAAAACACAACTCTGAAAACTAGGGCCACAACTCACATAACTAAGCCCTGACACAGAACTCCGCTCTGATACCAATTTTGTCACGACCCAAAACAGGGGCCATGACCGGCGCTAGGGAACGGGAATTCTTTCGAATCCGGAACCCGTAGCAAGCCTAAAAATAAAATAAAACATGCAATAATAACAATAATCATATAATATGCAGCGGAAATAAAAATCATAATATCATGATGTTATTCACATCAACTGGATTTAAATCAAATTTCATCTCATAGATATATAATCTTTAATACAAATCCAGTTTATATATAATACATCTCTTTAAAATAAAATACATGAAATCCAATACTTTAATTCACAACTACTGTAGTGTCTAGATAAAATAAATAAGACTCAAGTAGATAATTTACACAAAGATGCCGGGGCGGAAGAAATCTGGCGTATCGACCTGCTACTGAGGTCTGAGGATGTTGACTCTTCTGAAAAATAGTCAACGGAGGGGAGTCAGACCTCACTGAGTGAATTACTATAATATATATACATACACACTAAATGATAATGCATACAGTCAACAGTATATATCTAATATATATATATACAGGCAATTACACACAGATGCAATAAAATCATTTATATATATATTTTATTTGAAAATCATCTTTTATGAAGGATCACATAGAACCCTAGAATATCGTAACCTCGGAAATAGTGTTAGACAACACTCTAGCCGTACAGGCTCACTGAATCCAAAGATATCCACTTAATCCATTTAGACAGTAGATTGGCCCCGAGACACTAAGTCAATCGAGCTCCAGCAGTCTGACTGCCATTGTGATTGGCCCCGAGATACTTGGTCAACCGAGCTCCAGCAATCACACCCCAAACCACATCTCACACATCAAATAATCATAATCAATCAATATCCATAATTAAGTTAGTATTATAGCCTAAATACAATAGGCGTACCGGTACGTACTCGGTCCTAGTGCTGCCCACTAGGTAGCACGTTCTATTGATATCCTTCATCATCAATAATATAAATCATTCATTTACAATAAATGATGCATGAATTTAAATGAAATAACAATATAAACCATATATATACCGGAATATACCAAAAGTAAACCAGGTATATTTTGAGTATATATACGTCAAATAAATCTAATCAAATTATAAATTAAGCTAGAAATATATTTAAAAACATTTAAATATATTTTATTAATAAAACATGTATATAATTTATTATATACCAAAAATAAACCAAAAATATACTTAATATAAACTTAAGAAATAATCAAATTATTTATGCATATTTAATCAACATAAAACATGCATTTCTAAATCATGCATCCTAAGCATATATATATAGTATAGTAACTCACCTAGTGCGCTCCACGAGACGGGTCCGACGGGCCTAGTCCACTAGCCCTCGGTCTCGGCGTAACTAAACAAACAATAACGACAGACATTAGAATAATCCTAACAGAAATCCTAGAATTCAATCTAGAGTATTAAACACAGAATCAGAAATTAGGGTTCGACTGGATATCATGTTTTACGAGAATTCTATCAAAAATTCGGTAGAACCTCCCCTGTAAAACGGACATCTCTCTACTCAAAAGAGTAGAGCCGACCTTGCAAAGAAATACACTTCGAAAATAATACACCACATCTCATTCACAACCCCTCAGTCGGACTCCAGACTACAGTCTACCGACCGGGGTCCACAAACACAGAATAATTCCAGATATACTAAAAATACTCTTAAAACCTAGAAATACATTTTATAGGTAGCAATTACATAATTAACATTTAAACACTGTAAAAACCAACAAAAAACTCATTTTATTTGAAAAACCGTATATTATATATATAATTGAAAATAATTCACGAAAAATAGTTTTAATTAGTTAAAAATACTAAATAATTTATAGAAATCATTTTTATACCTTAAATAACTATTAAAACCAATTAAATTACATTTTTAGCCAATTTAGGGTAAAATTACCAAAATACCCCTATATATATAAATATACTTAAATTACTTCAAAAATTCACCAAAAATTATTCAATTGTCTAAAATTAATTTTCCCAAAATATTTATCAATAATATTAATAATTAAATTCAATTAACCAATTAAATTCAAATAAAAACACAATTAACCCTAATTTCTCAAAATCACATAAACTTCAATAATTCAAAATAAATACTTAGAAATTCATAAAAATTCCAAATAAATTCCTATAATTCATTTCAACACCTAATTTAACCATAAATCCCAATTTCATAATTTAAATAATTAATTTCCGAAAATTAGAAAATAATATTGAAATATTCAAAAATACCCAAAAATCCAAAAAATCTCCAAAAATTCTAAAAAATTTCATACATGTATATTGAGCTACTAGGATCAACATTTGTGAAGGGAGTTTTCATGAATCAATCAATTCGAAGCTCAAAAAAATAAAAAACCCTAATGTGACCGAAATTGAAAATTTGAAACCTAACCAATTCTAGACCATTTTAGCTCAAACCAAAGCTAGAATCACACTCACTGGACCTCAAGGAGTCGATGAAGACCGACGGTGTCGAAAACGGTGGCCGGAGGAGGGAGAAACGGCAAAGGGTTAATTTTCGGCCAAAAGAGGAAAACTAGCTCGCCGACGCTGGGGAAGGGAGCTGCTGGCGGCGGGGGACGACGGTGGCAAGCCGGGAGGCACACCGATGGTAGGTGGCCGGAGTTGCAGCGGGAGGGAAGAAAGAATGGTGATGGTCGGGCGCCGGAGAGAAGAAAAGAAGAAGAAGAAGAAGAAAAAAGAAAAAGAAAGAAAGAAAAGAAAAGAAAAAAGAAAAAAAAAAAGAAAAAGAAAAAGAAAAAGAAAATAAAATAATTAAATAATAATAAAATAATAATAAATAAAAATTTTAATAATTTAATAATAAATAAAATAATTAAATAACAATAAATAAATAAATAAATAATAAAATATTAGGGTAATATATATTAAACCCTAATTAAATAAATAATTACACACATAGTCTTTATTTAGTAATTTAAAAATACGTATGAGTTCATGCAAGTCTGAAAATATATTTAAAATAATTAATATTAAAACATTTACGTGAAAATTTTTCCAAAAATGCAAGTCCCGGGAAAATTTTACGTAAAGCATTGTAGATAAAACACAGTAATTAAAATAGGTTTAAAATACATAACAACTCATAAAAATATCGTAATATATATACAAAAATTATTAACACTGCATATCCCGGTACAGTGTAAAAATATTTAAAAACACGGGATATTACATGGATGATTAAATAATTTTAAGGAATTTTTTTTAGTATATATAGCACATTATGTAATTTATATATTCTAGGGGTAAAAATGTAATTTTTCACTAAATATGGTAAAATATATATTTTAATTAGTCTTATTAATATTTAAAGGGTTTAGACAATTTTTTTATAAATTAATTGATATAATTACTTAAGTAGAGTAAATTTTAAATATTGAATTTCAAATAATATATATATATATATATATATATATATATATATATATATATATATATATATATATATATATATAATACATTACAAAGGTTTTAATTTGGATAATAATTATATTTATATTGTTGGTGACAGAATACGAATTTAATTGTTCAATTTTGAATAATTGAGATTTTATATAATTTTCATTTATTCTAGTATGTATGTATGTGAAATATATATGTGAGAAATAAATATTATTAATTCTCGATATTTTATTGAGTTGTGATCTCGGTCGGGGCAAATTGTAGTTTTGGAAGCCCGACTCGAGTGTGGGTGTTTGTGGTTATTAGAAGTGCCTTTTCTATGCAGGTCTAGCTCTACCTTTGGTAGAGAGATGTCCGTTTTACAGAGGAGACTCTGTCAAAATTTCGGTAGATTTTCTCATAAAACGTGATACTCGTAAAATTTCTACCGTTAGTTAGGTTAAATCCTATCTATCGAATCTTGTCTAGTTTTCCTCGAGTCAGTCTGAAATTTCATTATTTTGCTGATTGTTGATTTCGATTCTTTAGTCATGTTTTAAAAGTCGATTGTTATTTTCTTTTAGAGCATTTCGGAGTAAAAGTCGTGAGGCCGAGGCAGACGCGTGGTCGTCAGCCTTCGCATTCATCCTGCAAGTCAATAGAACGATTTGTGCGTGTGTTTATTTAAAGAATGCATGCACTCGTATTTCTATTATATTGATTATATGATTTATTTAATTTAATGTTATTATTTACGATTTAAATGCATTTTATTTATTTAAAATCGATTTGAGAAATTTTGGTAGAACGGGCTATCTGGTGGGCTTCACCAGGACTATGTGCACATGGTAAAGATTGAGAGATGGATCCGATAATTGTATGATTGATGAACGGGTGCCTCGGTAGAAGCCTTTGCTCTCGAGAACCGCCAGTGATTGGAAAGTCAATAATGGACTGGGATGGGTGCCTCGGTTGATGCCTTAGCTCTCGGGGATCGCCAGTGCCATTTATTTGGATTAAGTGAATGACTACGGCTTGGTGCCTCGGTTGATGCCTTTGCTCTCGGGGACCGGTAGTCTCGTTGGAATAAGTGGGCCCGATTGGCCATTTAGATTTTGGGTTTAGGGTTCTACCGAGATTTTTCAAAAGCTATACTTATATATTATAAATTATTTTCATTATAAACATATATAGTTTTCAAAGGTTTTCAAACCGTACAACTCTTTTTATTGACTTACTCAGTAAGGTCTGATTCCCCTCAATTTATTTTTTTCAGGAGCTTAGGAGTTCGACCTCAGACTACCTCCACGCCAGGTTTCTTCTTCACTGGCTATTTTATGTAGGTCATTGTAAGCTATACTGTATGTTAATCTAGGTTGCTGCAGTAGTATATGTACTAAGAATTTGGATGGTTTAAGCATAATTATGTAGTTTATTTGTAGGAAACACACTCATGTATAAGATTTAAGTTCAATTTATAATATGAGATGTTGAAACACATTATTATTTAAGCAGTTGAATTTGTGTAATTTGAAAAAAATCAGTTTGATAATATGTTCTGCTATTAATTAAAGTTTAAAATATGAATAGTTTTATTTTCTTTTCCTTTAGGCTTACTACGGGTTTCGGGGGTCTTATACCTATCCATTCCCTAGTGCCGGTCACGTGCTCTCGGATTCGGGTCGTGATAGTTGATTATTGTTTATTGTTGTTAATTTTTGTTAATTGTCAGGTGTTGATTGTTATTTATTTTTGTTATTATTTTTTCATTACTAATTAAGGCTATAAATAAAATTTTTACTTTTATTAGTATTAATGATAAAAATAATGGTTTTTTAATATTTCTCATAATTTTTATTGTTTTTTATTGTATTTTTTTTAAAAAAATCAACAAATATAAATAAAAAGAAACAATAAAAACAATTGAAAACATATAATTTTTATTTTTATTACTATCAATAATAAAATAATGATTTCTTTAATATATTTCAAAATTTTTTTGTTATTTTTATTGAAAAAAATAATTATTGAATACCATGGATAATTTTTAGTTCAATTAGTTTAATTTTTAATTTCTAAATAATTTTGAAAAAATAATTATTAAAAACTATGGATAATTTTGAGTTTAATTAGTTTAATTTTTATATTCTAAATAATAGTAAGTTTCAAATTTTTTTTAAAAAATTATTGTTTAAAATATACAAATCAAATAAATACATACAGTAAATTTAAATTAAAGATGACATCAAAATTAATAAATAGGTAAAAGAAAATTACAGAAAAAATAAAAAAGTTAAAAAAAAAAACGAAATACTAATTTTACGAAATAAAAACACAGGATAAAAGTTAGGTTAAAAGTGAAAAGAAAGAAAATAAAACTGAAAAAAAAAATATATATAACCACCGATGAAAATATATACGTTGACTACTGAAATTTCCTCTAGAATAATTGTTTTTTCCAAATGGACCTGGACATATGTTACACAGGCCTAAAATATCTATTTGTAACGCTGGCCCAAACGGCTGCTAAATAATGACGTGGGACTGTGGGGTCCATTGTTTCTATAGACTAAAGGAATATATGGTAATGTGGGGTCCACTACTCTTAAAAACGATATCAATTGGTGGTAAAATTGCCGCCAGTTAATTAGGCTTTGTTTGTAGTAATTTTGTCTTTCCTATTTCTCTCTCCTTTCCTAAAACAACGGTCACACTAAAAAAATTCATTCCCTTCCACTTGAAAAAAAAAAAAATCTCATGCAAAGAGACAGATGTCTCTACCAAAAAAAAAAAAAGTGTTTAAAAACACATGGGGAAGGAAAGAAAGAGGATTTTTGGGGATGCTTACTTACGGTATTTAATATTATCCTAAAATTTTCATTAAAAGATTTAAATTTCATTTTATCATTGACTGATTATCCTTCTCAAAATTGATGTGTGCCAACTTATATGTCGGCAAAAAAAAATAAAATTGAGCTTTTTACGATCGCAATAGAAAGTTTAGCAATACAGGTCTTGCAATAGCAGGCTTTTCTGCAATCACATATCCCTTGCTATCGCAGCAGAAACATCCTCTGCAATGGACTTGTGATCACAGCAAAAACTTTGCAATTTGTTATCTTGTAATCGCAGTAGCAGCAACTTCAACTTCAACTTCAATTTCATAGTTTTGCTCCAATTTTTGTTCAATTTTTCACTAATCACTTCTCAATTCATCTTTACCTTGAAAAACAAAACAAAAACATGATAGTATACATTTATACTAATTTATCCATACTAAACCTAAAGAGCTCTCTAAATGCATGCTAAAATAGATGATAAAACTATATATATATATGTTGATTACAAAAATATTAATATAAAAACTTAAATTCTATAAATAAAAAATCTGTGATAATTATTATCTCTTAAAAAGAGTTATAAATAACGTGTAAAAGCAATTTTTATGATAAAAAAAAAATATATGAAATTATTATACAAGACACATAAAGAAATCATCATCTCTAAAGTTTTTCTAGAAAAGGCGAATTTAGATTGGCAGCACGTGCTAACTAATAATTAATTCTAACTTTTTTATAATTACTCTAACAATGTCGTTTGATTGCAATCATATCACATAAACCTCATAAAGGGGTGAAGTATGAAATCAAAATCTTATTTAAAAAAATTCAAACTCTTTATAACTTAAATTATTAATATAATTATTTTTAATTGTAAATTAATCTTTTTAGGTAAGTAAACAAAAAGGAAATATATAAACATAGGACCAAACATATTTTAAAAAAAGTTAAAAGTTAAGTAATATAATAATATAATTTTCTAATAGTTTAATTTTCTAATATAATTTTCTAATTTGAAACTTACCTTTTCTTTCCTCTATTTAAAAATTTAGAAAAAAGAAAAAAGAAAAAAGAAAAAAAAAAAGACTTCTAAGAAGGAAGAAACAAAAAAGTAAAGACAAGTGCAATTTATATATAATGCTTTAAGAGAGTCATACCATTAGATTATTCAATATTTAGTAAAATAAGTGCAAATATTAAATAACAATTTCTTTACATAATATAAGTCAAAAATCAACATCTTCATCTCACCCGCTTTTTTCAATGAAAACTTTCTAATTTAATCTAAAGTGAATTATATTTACCCTGAGTTTTAACATAATTCACACTCCCTTTCTATTTGAAAATTAATTTTTTTTTATCCCTTAATTTACATTTTGTCAGTATTTTAATCCTTCTATTTAATTTTTTCATTAGGTTTTATTAAATAAAATATTTTATTCCCTCTATTTTATAAGAATTGATAATTTGGTCCCTCTATTTTATAAGAATGGATAATTTGGTCCCTCTATTTTAATAATATCTAACAATTCAATCCCTCTTTTATATATTTTTAAAATGTAAAGTGTTAATAGTGACTAGTCGGCTAACATGTACATGTGTAAATTATAACTTTGATAAATATTTTAACATCTTATAGAAAAAATCAAATTATAATATTGATAATTTTGTTAATTTCTTTATCAATTTCATATTATATACACTTTTTACTGTTTGCTGTTATCAATTATTATTATTATTATTTTAAAAAAATTAATGTATTTTATATGTTGTTTTAATTATAGCTAAATATATGATCGTTTGAATTGTTTTGTCTTTAATGTTGTTTTAGTCCTTGAATTTAAAGAGATTAATAGAAAAAATTTCATTTTTTTTTATCTAAAATAATCTCAATTCACACCACTGCCGACACCACTCACCACCACCACCACCACCACCAACAGAATCACCACCACCATCATCAACGTCAATATCACCCTATGCTCCCACCACAACACCATAACCACAATTGTCATTAAAATCACCACATAGCCGTCAAGGTCACCACCCACCGCACCACCCAAATATTTATAACAACTCTCACTAAAATTTAATATCGTTGCCGGCAGCACCACCGTAACCATCAACAATGTCTCTGCTTAACATCATCACCAAAATTAACACCATCATCAAAGACAACACCAGCGACTCTCCTCTCTTCTATATCAACAGTGTATTTAATTTTATCATATCAGCTACATATATCTATTTAATTATTTCTTCTTTCCTTGCTCATTAATTATATACTATTTAGTTGGCAAAGCCCGTCGCCAACCTTGCCGTGCTCCTCATGGTTGTTATCCTTCCCTTCATGCAAAAGCTGGGTTTGGAGTTTGATTGGATGATATTTAGCTCAAAAAGAAATGTTCTTTGAAATGATTTTCTTGATTTCTGTGTTCTTTTTCGTTGTGATAAAATAGAAAAAAAAATTTAATTTATATAATTTATGTTTAATAAATTAATCAATTTATATAAATATAATTTAATTATATTTAAAAAAATCATATAAAATATGAACCGAAAACAACTAGAAAAAAATAAAAAATAGCAAAAATAATCTGATAAAAACCAAAAAAAATTAAAAAATAACTTAAAATAAGTATAAAACATAGACAACAACAATTAGAAAAATTAAAAAAATCAACAACAACTAAACAACAACCTGAAAATTACAACAAAAAATATTAAATTATTATTAATGTATAATAATAATTTAATACTTAATATATAATAATTTAATATTAAATAATTTAAATAATTTTTATTAGTGAAAATAATTTAATAATTTAAATTTTTAATTAATTTATATTTGTATAAATTGGTTATATTTCTTTAAATTAATAAATAATCAATTAAAAATAACAATAAATTTATATGCTTTATATTTAATAATTTTACAAACTTATATTTATATAATTTATATTTATAAAAATTAATTATATTTAAAGAAGGCATAAAACATGTACAACAACCAGAAAAATTAAAAATATTAATAAATAACCCAAAAATAATTAGACTAAATAATAAAAAATTAAAATTAAAATTATGTAATGTATATTTAATAAATTAATATATAAATTAATTATATTTAAAATAAGTATAAAACGTGGATAATAACCAAACAACAACTAGAAAATAACTAGAAAAAAAAAATAATAAACAATCCAACAATAAGCTGACAACAACCAAATATTAAATTATTATTAATATTTAATAATTTAATATTTAGTGATTTAATATGTAATAATAATTTAATAGTTATCAAATCATATTTCAATATTTAATAATTTAAATATTTTAATAAATTTATATTTTTATAAGTTAATTATATTTATATAAAATAATAGATAATAAGTTAATAAATTAATTTAAATTTATATAAAATAATAGATAATAAGTTAAAAAACTAATTTAAATTTATATAAATTATATTAATAAATTAATCTTTATATATTTATATTTATATAAATTAATTATATTTAAACAAGCACATAATATGAACCACAGAGAAAACCAAAAAAGATTTTAAAAATCCAACATAAACTTGACAAAAAAAAAAATAGAGTTAAAAAAATAATATAAAATAAATTTAAAACATGGACAACAACAAAACAATAACCCAACATGATCCTCACAACAATTAAATATTAAATTGTTATTAATATGTAATACTTAATAGATAATAATTTAATTTTTAATGATTTAAATAATTTCATTCTTAAATAATTTTAATTTATAATTTATATTTATATAAATTAATTATATTAAAAAACATGCACAAAACATGGATTACAGCCAGAAAACAACTAGAAAAAAATCAAAATGATCAACAAAAAACCCAACAATAACATGACAACAATTAAATATTAAATTATTATAATATTTAATAACTTAATATTTAATTATAATTTCTTGTTAAATAATAATTTAAATAATTCTTATTAATTGAAATAATTTAATAAATTTATATTTATATAATTAAATGAGCTATGTAATCGTTAATTATTCGTACAGTAGCAGTAGTATTTAACAGAAAGGTGGATGGATAATAATACAGTACACAAATATCTGTTTAAAAAAAAAAAAGTTAGTGATGGAAGACCAGCACTTGACCTCACTTCTCAGCTCTCTCTGTGTGGAGTTTGAAATTGTTTGGTAAAGTTACTGTTGGGTGATATTCTACCTAAGAAAAAACCTCTATTTACATATAACCCGCAACTGCATGGAGTCTTCAATCCAGAAATCAATCCAGAAAGGGAGAGATCAAAATTATATATATCGAGCAATTCTTTGTCTAGTCTCATTGCAAATGCTGAAAGTTTCCTACCATCAGTATTAATAAGAATATAAAATAATTTAAGATTTTCACTTAGTAATTTTTAATAGAATTTAAAATTTATATTTTTATAAAATTTTTGAAAAAAAGTGACTTTCCGTTTAAAGAAAAAAAAATTGACTGAAATGATGAGCGTAATAGTCTATAATCGTTACAACTCGTTACATCTATTATTATCTTTTTTATTTTTTATTTTTTATAAATTTTATATTAAAGGCTAACTCCATACAGTTTATTGTTAGTATATTTAAATTAATTGGCCATTTGCTGAACAAAAAACACTTAAACACAAACGAACAGGTTTAGTTGCATATGCCAAGAATCAAAAAGGAGGTTATAATGTAAAGTTTAACTACTCATTTGCAATTAATAAACGTTTTATACCTACTCATTTGTAATTTAGGGCTGTTCATCGGTTGGTTTGGGTCAGTGTTATTGTTGTTGTTGGATTTTTTGTAGTTTAGTCCAACCCAGCTATGATAAGTTTTAGAGTTAATTACTGTGTTTTTAAAAATGTTTTACTTGCTATTTATATTTCAATCGTGGTTTTCGGTGTTTTTTGCCTTTTTTTTTTCTGTGACTTTTTTTCCTTATTTATTATTTTTGAATTTTTGAAGTCATTTTTAATTGAAGTTAATTATATATATTTATTTAATTTGTATATTTTAAATAATTTTAATTTTATATTTTAAATTTTTTAAAAATGTTAAATTTTATTATTATTTAGAATATAAAATTAAGGTAATTAAACTAAAAATTACCAATAATTTTCAATAATTATTTTTTTTATAATTATTTAAAATTTATAAATTAAACTAGGTAAACTAAAAATTACCCATATTATTCAATAATTATTTATTTCAATAAAAACAACAAAAAATTATGAAATATATCAAAAAAATTATTATTATTATTACTAATAAAAGTAAAAATTCTATTTATGACTTTAATTTTATTATTAATAATGAAAAAACTTAAAAAACAACAAACATCAACAACAAAAATAACAAAATAACAAAAAAAAAATTATGAAATATATCAAAAAATTATTATTTTTATGATGAACACTAATAAAATTAAAAATTTTATTTGTGACATTAATTTTATTATTAATAATGAAAAAAATTAATAAAAAAATAAAAACCAACACAAATCAACAACGGTAAAATTTTGTTATTTTTGTTGTTTCATTGTTTAAATTGTTATTTTTAGTTTTTGTTGTTATTTCCATTTTTTTTTTTTTGTTGTTGTTGTTTCCGTTTTTTATTTTTGTTGTTTTTCTTGTAAAAAAATAACATAAAAAAAAATGAAAAAGTATGAAATATATCAAAAAATTATTAGTTTTATTATTAATACTAATAAAGGTAAAATTTTATCTATGGCCTTAATAAAAGAACAATAAACAACAAAAAAAAAAAATCCAACAAAAATAACAAATACGAAAAAAAATGGCCATTGAATTGACAAAATTCAAAAATGGAAATATTCAGTTTGAAAGCCAAAAAGATCTGGTTAGTTCGGTTCGGATATACGAATTGTGTTTATTTGGATTGGACATAAAAATTAATAGTTTGAAATGAAAACTAAATTGTTTTTAATAAATTGGGTCAAGCGCATTACAAAAACTAGGGTCGAAGCCTTTACAAACCAAATTTGTATGGCTTTTGGCCCAAAAACAAAATATTATGTCTAAAATGCCTATTTCTCTTTAGTATTCAGAGTCCTTATTTCTTCTGGCTATGCAAAATATACAAAAATGAAATATTTTCTGTCATTTACCAAAAAAAAAAAATTCCTGCGAATTTGACTATGTCTCAGACTTAGCTCAATACTTACTTGAAGAAGAGAGTCTGCATAGATCAAAAAAAAGGTAGACTGTAATTGTATTCATATATTCATAAAAGAAAATCAACCTACAAAATATAAAACGGCATGATCAACCAAAGCATAAAACCAAAAAAAAAAAAAAAAACCAAGTGACAAGTATCAATTGAAATTATGTTACAAGTAATCAATCAAAGTGAGGCTCAGAATTAAATTTTCATATCATTGGATGAATGCAAACTCAATTTCTGACAATAAACTACAAACCATTTGATACCTAAGAAACACATAGCATTGCATTCAACCAATTATTAGATAATTTGGTGGATGCTTCATAATTGCCTCATTTAAAGCTTCAACTAACACAAGCACCAAATTCTATGTTGCAAACCTTATGTAATATCCTATATATTTATTTAAATAAAGGGATTTTTAAATAGTGTTATTAATATATGTCAGTATTATTTATTTATTGTCTAGAATTTCATTGTCTATTATTATCATTTTTATTATTATTATTACTATTTTAAACTATATTAATTTTTATGGCTATATATGTGTTTCTATGTACATGCACATATACATATTTATATATATATAAGTGTGTGTATATGTTCATATATATATATATATATATATATATATATTTTGGGTTAAATATTATTTTAGGTGTGTGTATGCATTAAAATAATTTGTGTATATATATATATATATATATGTATGTAGTATATGTATATATATATCAATATTTACCTATACACACATACATGCATAATTATATATTAATATATATTAATAGTTTATAATATATATATATATATATACACTTGTGAAGGGAAGTGGCCCAAAACTGAGACAACAAGAAAGAAAAAAAAAAAAAACAAAGAAACAGACAGAAAGAAAGAAAGAAAATGAGAACAGGAAGGAAGAAGCTTCCCGACCCCCTGCAACCTTCCCTCTCCATTCCTCATCGTCCCTCACCCTCCTTCTCTTCTTCTTCTTTATACTGTTCATCCTGCCACCACCGGTGACACCATTGTTGTCGCGCCAAGCTGCCAAGGGGAGGTGCTGTTGCTGCCGTTCCTCATTTTCTTCCTCTGTCAGCTTTGAACCAAGCTGATCCAGCACCACCCAAGCTTCCCCAACTTCCCTCATCATCTTAGGTGTCCGTCCAAGCCAAGAGCCGTCGCTGCAACTCACCTCCGGCGCCGGAATTGAAGGTTGAAGGTGAGTTGCTCAGAGTTGTATTTAGGTTGTTGTCCGGTTGTTTTCTGGTTGCTGCTTGATTTTGAATGTTGATTTTAGGTTGTTTTTGAGTATATATTGGATATGCCAATAAATTGCTTCAATTTGGATTTTTAAATATTTTTCCTAATTTTTCTTAATTTACAGAATTTTTCATAATTTTTATTTATTTATTTTAATTTTTTTTAGTTGATTTATTGGGTTTAGTTAGTATAACTAAAGTGATTATAGTTAATTGTTTTAGTATATTAATTTTATGTAAGGTTTTAGAGTTTTGGTGTTAATTAGAGGGTTATGTAAATTTTAGGTATTTAGTGGGTAATTATGCTAATTTTGAAATTTATGATTAAAAATTATGAAATTTTAATAATTGAGGTTATTAGTGAATGTTATTAATTTTAGAACTCAAATTATAATTTTTGTGATTTTTATACTATTTTTATAAATATTTTTGAGTTTATGCCAAATTTGATTTGTAGGTTAAATAATATTTTTGGGAGAAAATTTATTGGTTGATTAAATGTTTTAATTATATTAGGAGGATTTATTTTGAGAAAAATAATTTTTGGGATGATTAAATAATTTTAAGGAATTATTTTTAGTATTAAAAGCACATTATGTAAATTGTGTATTTTAGGGGGGTAAAATGTAATTTTATGCTAAACATAGTTAAATATATATTTTAATTAGATTTATTAATATTTAAAGGGTTTAGACTATTTTTATAAATTAATTGGTATTTTTACCTAAGTAGTGTAAATTTTAAATATCAAATTCCCAATATATATATATATATATATATATATATATATATATATATAATACATTACAATAGTTTTAATTTGGGTTATAATTATATTTTTGATGATGGAATGCAAATTTAATTGTGTAATTTTGAATAATTGAGAATTTATATAATTTCATTTATTTTTTAGTATATGTGTATGTGAAATATGTATTTTTAAGAAATAAATGTTATTAATTCTCGATATTTTATCGAGTTGTGATCTCGATCGGGGCAAAATGTAATTTTGGGAGCCCGACTTGAGTGTGGGTGTCTGTGATTATTCAGAGTGCATTTTCTATGCAGGTCTGGCTCTACCTTTGGTAGAGAGATGTCCATTTTACAGGGGAGACTCTGTTGAAATTTTGGTAGATTTTCTCGTAAAACGTGATATTCGTAAAATTTCTACCGTTAGTTAGGTTATCCTGTCTGTTGAGTCTTGTCCGATCTTCCTCGAGTCAGTCTGGAATTTCATTATTTTGTTGATTGCTGATTTCGATTCCTTAGTCATGTTTTAAAAGTCGATTATTATTTTCTTTTAGAGCATTTCGGAGCAGAAGCTGTGAGGCCGAGGCAGACGCGTGGTCGTCAGTATTCGCATTCATCCTGTAAGTCGATAGAATGATATGTGCGTGTGTTTTAATTAACAAATGCGTGCGCTCATATTTTTATATTGATTATATGGTTTATTTAATTTAATGTTGCTATTTAAGATTTAAATGCATTTTATTTATTTAAAATCAATTTTTGAGAAATTTTGGTAGAACGGGCTACCTGGTGGGCTTCACCAGGACTATGTGCGCATGGTAGAGATTGAGAGATGAATCTGATATATATATATGATTGGTGAATGTTAAACTAGGATGGGTGCCTCGGTGGAAGCCTTTGCTCTCAGGGACCGTCAGTGATTGTAAGGTTAATAATGGACTGGGATGGGCGCCTCGATCGATGCCTTTGCTCTCGGGGACTGCCAGTGCCATATATTTGGATTAAGTGAATGACTACGGCTTGGTGCCTCGGTTGATGCCTTTGCTCTCGGGGACCGGTAGTCTAGTTGAAATAAGTGGGCCTAGTTGGCCATTTAGACTTTTGGGTTTAGGGTTCTACCGAGATTTTTCAAAAGCTATAAATATATATACTGTAAATTATTTTCACTATAAACATTTAGTTTTCAAAAAGGTTTTCAAACCGTACAGCTCTTTTTATTGACTTACTCAGTGAGATCTGATTCCCCTCAATTTATTTTTTTTCAGGAGCTTGGGAGTTTGACCTCAGACTACCTCCACGCCGGGTTTCTTCTTCACCGGCTATTTTATATAGGTCATTGTAAGCTGTACTGTGTGTTAATCTAGGCTGCTGCAGTAGTATATGTACTAAGGATTTGTATGGTTTAAATATAATTGTGTAATTTATTTGTGTAAACTACGCTTATGCATAAGATTTAAATTCAATTTATAATATGAGATGTTGAAACACATTTTTATTAAGCAGTTGAATTTGTGTATTTTGAGAAAAATCAATTTGATAATATGTTCTGTTATTAATTAAAGTTTAAAATATGAATGGTTTTATTTTCTTTTCCTTTAGGCTAACTACGGGTTTCGGGGGCCTTATGCCTACCCATTCCCTAGTACTGGTCACGTGCCCTCGGGTTCGGGTCGTGACACCTTAACTCCCAAACTCCTTAGTTAAATTCATAAAAGCTACCTAAGGGTTTATATTTGTCACGACCCAAACCCCATGGGCACGTGACCAACACTACGGAATTAGAAAAACATGAAGCTTCTAAAACTCGTAATAAGCATAAAATATTTATCATAATAATATAACCACTTTAAAATTTTAATAAAAGTCCGACAAAGTTTCCTCTATACTGAGAACAAACCCAAACCTGTAAATAAAAAAAATACACTTCCAATAATGTTCTTAACCACCATTTCTATAACACAACACAAAGTCAATACCAAATTTTTATTCATCAAATCATCATCATCATAATACTACATATACCCATAATAAACCAAATAATATCACAAATACATATACTAATACAATTACAATTACAATAACTTCTCCAAACTACTACAGTATTTAGAATAACTACAATTATTCCACAAACATTAATAACATTGCAATAAACTACATAGAGCAGCTGATGAAGAATGAGTCCGATGCAATGAAAGAGAACTAACGGTAGACTCCTAAGATTCTACAAAAATAGTTAAGGGGAGTAATATCTCATTGAGTAAGCTAATATAAAGAAATGTATGTTAGTTTAAAAATTTCTTTGTTAAAATAATTTGTAGAAATATAATATTTATAATTTATATTTAAAACCATTGGTTTACCAAAATCATATTTATAAATCTAAAAGAATTTTATGAAATCTCATAAAAACCTTTGGAATAAAATAAGCTTTGTTTAAAATGTCTTTAAGTGGAAAATTATGGTAAAACCCTAAACCACAAATCTAAAACGTAATCAGGTCACTTATTCATCTAAGGACTATTGGTTCCCGAGAGCTAAGCTTCCACCGAGCTACTAGCCATAGTCAATATCTTATTCCAAATATTTACTAGTGGTTCTCAAGAGATAAACATCAACCAAGCTACTAGTCTCAGTAAATAATCAATCAAAATACACCCAAGAGCTATGCATCAACCGAGCCTTTCAATACCACATGCTCGAGAGCTATGCATCAACTGAGCTTTTCCATACCATATTCCATACACAAGGGCCTAACTCAAAAATCAATACTAGTGCGGACACAGTCCTAATGACACCCATCAGGTAGCCCGTTCTACCAGCATTTTCCAAAATTTTTTATATATAAATAAATATATAATAAATTCTAAAGAATGCCATAACTGAAGAATAATAAAAAAATAACAATATTCCCATTTATCTTAGAAAGTTGACTTGAAAATACCCTAAATATGAAATTTGAGGATATTGAAAATTACTTTGGTTAGCTAAAACAATTTAAACAGAAATTAGGAAATTTCCACCGAAATGCTTCCAAGATTTTTAACTTAAAATCCATGAGGAATCAGACCTAACTCCAGTTATGGAAATTAATCCTCATAGTTTATACTATTTATTAAAAATGAAATCATAATTTTTCAAGCTACTAATTATTCCTTATCGAAATCCAGTTGGAACTCATTGGATTCTCATTAGAAAATGCCTGACCCAACAAGTTATACTAAGACGTTCAAAAAAATTAGGAGAATACATATATAGCCTCAAACAATCCATAATATACACAGAAAAAATGAGATAAAAAAATAAACAAAAAATTATCTAAAACTTCACTAAATATTCAACTGATGAAGATTGGACATAAGATTAGTATCTAAAGACTTTTGAGACAATGGGGAATAAGATTCCAGTAAGAGCTTCCATTGATTGACAATGAAATAATTCTTTCCGGTGCTCATAACTTGAGCTGAAATTTCAGAATTAAATTTGAATTTTTCTGGATTGTTTCAACTTGAACGTACACCACCAATGTATAAAAGGACGTCAAAAAATGGTTAGGGTTCAATTTCATGGCAAACGGAGGTCGTTTGGCCGGTTAATAGAGAATGAGAAAATGACGGTGCTACATTAAACGTTGGGGTAGAGTTCAGGGGTCTCTGAGGATTTTTTATTATAACATCTATAAATTGAAGAGGGGATGAAAAATTACCACTTTGGTCCTTATATTTTTGGAAAAAAAATTCTATTTAGTCCTCTCACTTTAAGGCTTGAGATAATAGCTAGAAATTAAATGAGTTAATCCTTTTCATACTAGAAAGTTGCTAGCAATTAACTGTGTTAACACCATACCTCAAATCAATAACCAAAAACAACCTAATAACAATAGTAACATGTCTTTATTTATTTAAATACTTATGGGTTATTAAATACTTAACATTCTTACCCCTTAAGAAAATTTGTCCTCAAATTTTATATCAATAAGGAAATAAATAGGGGTATCTACTACGAATATCCACCTCTGTCTCCCAAGTATAGTCCCTTGTTGTGTGATTGCTTTACAACACCTTCGCTATAGGAATCTCTTTAGTGTGGAATTAATGAACTTGTCGATCCATAATTGTCATAGGATACTCTTCATAAGAAAAATCTTCATTAATCTCTACTACTGATGGCATGAGAATATAAGAAGGATCAGAGATGTACTTCCTCAATATAGATATGTGGAACATCAGATAAATTTGAGACAGTTCAGGTGGCTATGCTAATATATAAGCACCTCTCATACTTTGGAACGAATTTCAAATGGCCTAACATACCTTGGAGCTAACTTGCCTTTTCGACCAAATCTCATTACTCCTTTCATTGGTGATACCTTCAGAAACACCATATCTCCTACAGAGAATGATACATCCTTCATTTTAGGATATGTATAGCTTTTATATCTACTAAAAGCTATTTTCAATCTTTGTTGGATAAGAGGAATCTTCTTTAAAGTCACTTGCACCAATTCTGGCCCGGTTAGTTGCCTCTCTCCAACTTCCCAATACAGGGATGATCTACACTTCCTACCATATAATGCGTTATATGAAGCCATCTTAATGCTTGCATAATAACTATTATTGTCACGACCCAAAACAGGGGCCATGACCGGCGCTAGGGAACGGGAATTCTTTCGAATCCGGAACCCGTAGCAAGCCTAAAAATAAAATAAATATGCAATAATAACCATAAAAATATAATATGCAGCGGAAAATAAAAAAAATCATAAATATTACAATATCATCCATATCAACTGGATTTAATTCAAAACTCATCACATTGCATATATAATCTCATAAATGTATAATCTTTATACAAATCCAGTTTTACTATAATACATCTCTTTAAAACAAATACTTTATTTCACAACTACTGAAAATCACAACTACTGCAGTGTCTAGATAAAATAAATAAGACTCAAGTATATAATTTACATAAAGAAGCCGGGGCGGAAGAAATCCGGCGTATCGACCTGCTACTGAGGTCTGAGGAAGTTGACTCTCCTGAAAAATAGTCAACGGAGGGGAGTCAGACCTCACTGAGTGAATTACTATAATATATATACATACACTCTAAGTGATAATGCATACAGTCAACAGTATATGAGTAATATGTATATATACAGGCAAGTTCATACAGATGCAGAAAAATCATTTTATATATTTTGTCTGAAAATCAACTTTTATGAAGGATCACATAGAACCCTAGAATATCGCAACCTCAGAAAAATAGTGTTAAACGACACTCTAGCCATACAGGCTCACTGATTCCAAATATATCCACTTAATCCATATGGACAGTAGACTGGCCCCGAGACACTAAGTCAACCGAGCTCCAGCAGTCTGACTGCCAGTGTGATTGGCCCCGAGACACTTGGTCAACCGAGCTCCAGCAATCACACCCAAACCACATCTCACATATCGATAATTATAATCAAATCAATATCCAAAAATAGTTAGTAATATAGCCTAAAGCTATAGGCGTACCGGTACGTACTCGGTCCTAGTGCTGCCCACTAGGTAGCACGTTTTATTGATATCCTTCATTCTTAAATATAAAACATTCATTCACAAAAATAAATGATGCATGAATTTAAATAAATCAACAATATAAACCATATATATACTGGAAATATACCAAACATAAACCAGGTATATTTTGAGTATATATATGTCAAATAAATCCAATCAAATCATGAATTAAACTAAAAATATATTTAAAAACATTTTAAATATATTTTATTAATAAAACATGTATATAATTTATTATATACCAAAAATATACCAAAAATATACTTGAATATAAATCATGTTATTTATGCATATTTAGTCAAAATAAAACATGCATTTTCTAAATCATGCATCCTAAGCATATATATATAATATAGTAACTCACCTAATGCGCTCCACGAGACGGGTCCGACGGGCCTGGTCCACTAACCCTCGGTCTCGGCGCAACTAAACAAGAAATAATTAATCGACATCAGAATAACCCTAACAGAAATCCTAGAATTCAATCTAGAGTATTCAACACAGAATCGAAAATTAGGGTTCGACTGGATATCACGTTTTACGAGAATTCAACCGAAAATTCGGCAGAATCTCCCTTGTAAAACGGACATCTCTCTACTCAAAAGAGTAGAGCCGACCCTGCAAAGAAAATACACTTCAAAAATAAACACCACAATCAATCACAACCCCTCGGTCGGACTCCAGACTACAATCTGTCGACCGGGGTCCACAAACACAGAATATATATTCAAATATACCAAAAATATCCTTAAATCATAAAAATACATTTCATACGTAGAAATTACATAATAAATCTTGAAACACTGTAAAAACCGATTAAAACTCATTTTATTAGAAAAACCGTATATTATATATATAATTGAAAATAATTCCCGGAAAATAGTTTTAATTAGTTAAAAATACTAAATATTTTGTAGAAATCATTTTTATACCTTAAATAAATATTAAAACCAATTAAATTACATTTTTAGACAATTTAGGGTAAAATTACCAAAATACCCCTATATATATATATATACCTAAATTACTTCAAAAATTCACCAAAAATCATACAATTATCCAAAATTAATTTTCTCAACATATTTATCAATAATATCAATAATTAAACTCAATTAACCAATTAAATTCAAATAAAAACACAATTAACTTAATTTTACAAAATCACATAAACTTCAATAATTAAAAATAAATACTTAGAAATTCATAAAAATTCCAAATAAATTTCTATAATTCATTTCAACACCTAATTCAACCATAAACTCCAATTTCATAATTTAAATAATTAATTTCCGAAAATTAGAAAATAATATTAAAATATTCAAAAATACCCAAAAATCCAAACAACCTCCAAAAATTCTGTAAAAATTCATACATGAAGATTAAGCTACCAGGAACAACATTTGTGAAGGAATTTTCCATGAATCATCCAAATCGAAGCTCAAAAAAATCGAAAACCCAAAGAGGCCGAAATCTTCAAATCGAAACCTAAGCAATTCTAGACCATTTTAGCTCAAACCAAAGCTAGAATAACACTCACCGGAGCTCAAGGAGAAGATAGAGACCGGCGGTGTCGAAAACGGTGGCCGGAGGAGGGAGAAACGGCGGTGAGAAAATGGTGGTCGGCGTCGGGCGGGAGAGAAAGAAGAAGAAGAAGAAAAAGAAAAAGAAAGAAAAGGAAAGAAAAAGAAAAAGAAAAAGAAAGAAAAAGGAAAAGAAAGAGAAAAAAGAAAAAAGAAAAAAAATAAATTAAATTAAAATAATTAAATATTAATAAATAATTAATAATAAAATAATAAATTTTAATAATAAAATAATAAATAAAATAATCAAATAATAATAAATAAATAATAAAATATTAGGGTAATAATAAACCCTAATTAAATAAATATACACACACAGGCTTTATTTAATAATTTAAAAATATGTATGAGTTCATGCAAACCCGTAAATACATTTAAAATAATTAATAATACATTGTTTACGTGAAAATTTCCCCGAAAATGAAAGTCCCGGGAAAATTTTACGTAAAATACTGAAAATAATAGACAGTAATTAAAATAGGTTTAAAATACATATCAACTCATAAAAATATCGTATAATGCATAAAAATTATTGACACTGTATATCCCGGTACAGTGTAAAAATATTTTTAAAAACACGGGATATTACAGTCTTCCCCCTTACAAGAATTCATCCCCGAATTCTAAAAACAAGATTACAGAATCAGGAAGGAAAGAGATACGGGTAAGAAGCTCGCATCTCAGCTTCAGTCTCCCACGTATGCTCTTCAACTCTGTCGCTACGCCACAAAACCTTGACCATCGGAATCTGCTTCGATCGCAACTGTCGAACTTGAAAATCTACGATCGCCACAGGTTCTTCCACAAACGTCAAATCTTCACTCACTTCTACACTGTCAGGTTGCAACACATGTGAAGGATCTGAGATATACTTCCTCAACATCGAGATATGAAATACTGGATGCACTTGTGACATACTCGGAGGCAAATCCAACCGATATGCAACAGTGCCAACTCTCTCCAGAATCTCAAACGGTCCAATATATCTCGGTGCTAACTTACCCTTCCTGCCAAATCTCATCACACCCTTCATCGGAGATACTTTCAGAAAAACGAAATCTCCAACCTGAAACTCCACATCTCTGCGCCTAGGATCCGCATAACTCTTCTGTCTACTAACTGCGGTCTCTAATCTACGCTTGATCACGGTGACTTTCTCTGCAGCATCCTGAACCATCTCTGGTCCAGTCAAAACTCTCTCACCGATCTCATCCCAACTCAACGGGGATCTACACTTCCTTCCATACAACGCCTCATATGGTGCCATACCAATACTGCTATGGTAGCTGTTATTATATGCAAACTTAACAAGCGACAAATGATCATCCCAGCTACCTCTCAAATCCAAGACACACATCCTCAACATATCTTCCAGTGTCTGGATCGTCCTCTCAGACTGACCATCTGTCTGAGGATGAAAAGCAGTACTGAAATCCAACCTAGTGCCCATCGCTTCTTGCAACTTCTGCCAAAAACAAGAAGTAAACACCGAACCTCTGTCTGACACAATGGACACAGGTACTCCATGAAGGCATACAATATGCTTCACGTACAACTTCGCCAATCTAGCAACTGAATATGTGGCTTTCACAGGCAAGAAATGTGCAGACTTCGTCAATCTGTCTACAATCACCCAGATGGAATCGTATCCATCCTTCGAATGAGGTAAACCGACTACAAAATCCATAGCTATCCTTTCCCACTTCCACTCGGGAATAGGAAGAGGCTGAAGCTTCCTAGAAGGCTTCTGATGTTCGGCTTTCACTTGCTGACAAGTCAAGCACTTAGCAACATAATCAGCAACATCCTTCTTCAATCCATCCCACCAGTATAGATCTCTGATACTGTGGTACATCTTAGTAACACCAGGATGAACGCTGTAGGCTGTAGAATGTGCTTCCTCTAAAATCTCCTCTCTCAAATCATCCACATCAGGAACACACAATCTACCACTGATCCACAACACACCATCATCATCGAGTGTGAAATCAGTGAACTTCCCTGCTCTGACATTCTCTGCAAGCTCTTCTAGAATAGGATCTCGGCTCTGAGCTGCTTTAATCCTATCCCTTAGTACAGATCGTACTTTAAACTGAGCTAACAGTCCACCTGATCTACTGATCTTCATCATCAGACCTTGATCCACCATCAGATGCAATTCCTGGATCAATGGTCTCCTCTCCACACCGATGTGAGCAAGACTACCTGAGGACTTCCTACTCAAGGCATCTGCTACCACATTAGCTTTACTCGGATGGTAAAGAATCTCGCAATCATAATCCTTCAACAGTTCCAACCATCTTCTCTGCCTCAGATTCAAATCTAGCTGCTGGAAAATGTACTTAAGGCTCTTGTGATCAGTAAATATCTCACAAGTCACCCCGTACAAATAATGTCTCCAAATCTTCAAAGCAAAGATCACTGCAGCCATCTCTAGATCATGTGTAGGATAATTCTGCTCATGCTTCTTCAACTGCCTCGAAGCATAGGCTATCACCCTTCCATTCTGCATCAACACACAACCAAGACCAATTCTAGAGGCATCACAGTAAACTGTGAACTTATCCACACTATTAGGCAAAGCTAATACTGGCGCTGTGGTCAACTTCTCCTTCAACAACTGAAAACTATTCTCACAAGCTTCTGACCACTCGAATCTAACATTCTTCTGAGTCAAGCGAGTCATAGGGGCTGCTATCCTGGAAAAATCCTGCACAAACCGCCTATAATACCCGGCTAAACCCAGAAAACTCTGAATCTCAGTAACTGAAGTAGGTCTAGGCCACTCAGATACTGCCTCAACCTTCTGTGGATCAACCTGAATACCTTCTTTAGACACTACGTGTCCAAGAAAAGAAACACTCTCCATCCAGAAATCACACTTCGAGAATTTAGCATAAAGCTGATGATCTCTCAGTGTCTGTAGTACAATCCTCAAGTGATATACGTGCTCTTCCATACTCCTCGAATATACTAGTATATCATCAATGAAGACTACCACAAACTGATCCACATACGGTCGGAATACTCTGTTCATCAGGTCCATAAAAGCTGCTGGTGCATTAGTCAAACCAAAAGACATCACCAGAAACTCATAATGACCATAACGAGTGCGGAAAGCTGTCTTAGGAATATCAGCTTCACTGATCCGCAGCTGATGATAACCCGACCTCAAGTCAACCTTAGAAAAGAATTGTGCACCCTGGAGCTGATCAAACAAATCATCTATCCTCGGGAGAGGATACTTGTTCTTCACTATCACCTTATTAAGCTCTCTGTAATCAATGCACAGTCTCAGGGTACCATCCTTCTTCTTCACAAACAAGACTGGTGCACCCCAAGGAGAAACACTAGGTCTGACGAAGCCTTTATCCAACAACTCTTGCAACTGCTCCTTCAACTCTCTCAACTCTGCAGGAGCCATACGATAGGGTGGCATAGATATAGGAGTAGTACCTGGAACCACATCTATACAGAACTCAATCTCTCTATGAGGTGGTAAACCTGGCAACTCCTCGGGAAAAACATCAGGAAACTCACAAGCAACAGGAACATTTGTGAGTGACAACTTCTCCACTGACGTATCCCTAACCAATGCCAAAAACCCCTGACAACCTTTCCTCAACAACTTCCTAGCTGAAATAACAGAAATAAGATTATGAGGTGCTGAACTCCTGTCACCAACAAACTTAAATTCTACTTCACCAGGAATTCTGAAAATCACCTCCTTATTCCTGCAATCAACCACGGCATAATGCTGGGATAACCAATCCATTCCCAAAATAACATCAAACTCCATCACATCCAATAAAATCAAATCGGCGGATAATTCTCTATCTCCCACGAGAACTGGACAACCAGAAAGAACAATATCGGCGTCCAAAGAATCGCTCAGAGGAGTGGCAATAGACAAAGGAAAAGCCATCCTCGAAGCTTGCCAACAAGATTTAGAAGCAAAAACAGGAGAAACAAACGAATGCGTGGCACCCGGATCAAACAAAACCAAAGCATCCAGGTAACAAACAGAAAGAATACCTGCCATGACTGCATTAGATGCCTGAGCATCCTGCTGAGTCAGATGAAAAACTCTGGCCTGGCCTCGACCTCCCTGCTGACTGGTAGAAGCCTGGCCAACACCTCGGGTACCTCCTCTCGTACCTCTACCACGACTCTGCTGTGGAACAAACTGAGTAGAACTCTGATGCTGGGCTGGTGGTAACTGAAATGGCACGGGTGCTGCACTAGCAATCGACTGCTATGGGAATCACGGAATCTGCTGCTGCTGATATCCGGGGTAAGGACACGATCTGGCAAAATGTCCTGTCTGTCCGCATCTGAAACATGTCAACGGTGTCAGATAACACGGTCCCTGATGGACTCTACCACAAGTTTGACAAACACTGGCCGCTGATCCAGAACTACGACCACTGCTGCTGCTCGAAGCACCTGACCCAAATCTGAATGATCTACGCTGACCTCCACGACCATGTCTACTGCTCCGATGCACTCGCTGCTGCTGTCTCTGACTCTGCTGAGTCGAACCTCGCTGCTGACTACTCGAACCAACATGAAAACTCGAATATGGAGTAGCCTGCAATCCACTCGACTGAACTCCCAACTGGTAATAATCAGGCATCGCTCCCTGCCTAACTAATCTCAGCTCAATCTCCTTAGCTAGCTCAATCACCGACTCGAGAGTAAGACCTGCTGTAGGCATACCAGCAAAAGCTGAACCCAAACCAGTAACATAGATAGTAACAGCGAAATACTGATCTCGCATCAGATCCTCAGCATATCTACCCAGACGAAGGAACTCTCGGGTATACTCCTCTACTGATCGATCTCCACGAGAAATACTAGTCAAACGGAGACGATAGCTCAAACGAAGAGGCTCTGGACAAAATCTCCTCATGAATCGCTCTCGAAACTGAGCCCACGTCATCGTCATCATATAGGGCTGGATCATCTGAATGAACCAATCCAAGGCTGGTCCCTCGACAGACAACTCAACGATCATGATCCTCTGGTACTCGGTATGAGCAGTCCGAGTCCTAGTCTCAATCGCATGCAGAAAATCTAAAGGATCAGAAGTCCCATCAAAAGCAATCCTGCCAACTCTGGCATAGAACAAAGCTGCCTCAGGGTCAGACATACCCTGCTGATAGGCAGGCTGAACAGGCTGAACAACTGGAGGAACAGGAACATCAAACTCAGGCTCAACAGGCTCCTCGTCCTGTAACTCTCTCTGCCTACGGTGACCTGCCGCTCCTCGAGGTCTACCCCTACCACGACCTCTACGTCTAACTGGCGGCTCAGGAGGTAAAACCTCGTCCTGAAAAGACTCATCATCCTCGGCCTCAACGACCGGTGGAGCGACACGCGCTCGCCTCCTCATTCTGAAAAGACAAACGGAAAGATTCAGACAAAACAGACAACGGAGGAATAACGCTGAAAACTACAGCAAGGAATACTCATCAAGACATACTCGAACCTAATACACTGCAGTAGTCCAACAGAAAACACAACTTTAAAACTAGGGCCACAACTCACAAAACTAAGCCCTGACACAGAACTCCACTCTGAAATGAACTTCGCTCTGATACCAACTTTGTCACGACCCAAAATAGGGGCCATGACCGGCGCTAGGGAACGGGAATTCTTTCGAATCCGGAACCCGTAGTAAGCCTAAAAATAAAATAAATATGCAATAATAACCATAAAAATATAATATGCAGCGGAAAATAAAAAAAATCATAAATATTACAATATCATCCATATCAATTGGATTTAATTCAAAACTCATCACATCGCATATATAATCTCATAAATGTATAATCTTTATACAAATCCAGTTTTACTATAATACATCTCTTTAAAACAAATACTTTATTTCACAACTACTGAAAATCACAACTACTGCAGTGTCTAGATAAAATAAATAAGACTCAAGTATATAATTTACATAAAGAAGCCGGGGCGGAAGAAATCTGGCGTATCGACCTGCTACTGAGGTCTGAGGAAGTTGACTCTCCTGAAAAATAGTCAACGGAGGGGAGTCAGACCTCACTGAGTGAATTACTATAATATATATACATACACTCTAAGTGATAATGCATACAGTCAACAGTATATGAGTAATATGTATATATACAGGCAAGTTCATACAGATGCAGAAAAATCATTTTATATATTTTGTCTGAAAATCAACTTTTATGAAGGATCACATAGAACCCTAGAATATCGCAACCTCAGAAAAATAGTGTTAAACGACACTCTAGCCATACAGGCTCACTGATTCCAAATATATCCACTTAATCCATATGGACAGTAGACTGGCCCCGAGACACTAAGTCAACCGAGCTCCAGCAGTCTGACTGCCAGTGTGATTGGCCCCGAGACACTTGGTCAACCGAGCTCCAGCAATCACACCCAAACCACATCTCACATATCGATAATTATAATCAAATCAATATCCAAAAATAGTTAGTAATATAGCCTAAAGCTATAGGCGTACCGGTACGTACTCGGTCCTAGTGCTGCCCACTAGGTAGCACGTTTTATTGATATCCTTCATTCTTAAATATAAAACATTCATTCACAAAAATAAATGATGCATGAATTTAAATAAATCAACAATATAAACCATATATATACTGGAAATATACCAAACATAAACCAGGTATATTTTGAGTATATATATGTCAAATAAATCCAATCAAATCATGAATTAAACTAAAAATATATTTAAAAACATTTTAAATATATTTTATTAATAAAACATGTATATAATTTATTATATACCAAAAATATACCAAAAATATACTTGAATATAAATCATGTTATTTATGCATATTTAGTCAAAATAAAACATGCATTTTCTAAATCATGCATCCTAAGCATATATATATAATATAGTAACTCACCTAATGCGCTCCACGAGACGGGTCCGACGGGCCTGGTCCACTAACCCTCGGTCTCGGCGCAACTAAACAAGAAATAATTAATCGACATCAGAATAACCCTAACAGAAATCCTAGAATTCAATCTAGAGTATTCAACACAGAATCGGAAATTAGGGTTCGACTGGATATCACGTTTTACGAGAATTCTACCGAAAATTTGGCAGAACCTCCCCTGTAAAACGGACATCTCTCTACTCAAAAGAGTAGAGCCGACCCTGCAAAGAAAATACACTTCAAAAATAAACACCACAATCAATCACAACCCCTCGGTCGGACTCCAGACTACAATCTGTCGACCGGGGTCCACAAACACAGAATATATATTCAAATATACCAAAAATATCCTTAAATCATAAAAATACATTTCATACGTAGAAATTACATAATAAATCTTGAAACACTGTAAAAACCGATTAAAACTCATTTTATTAGAAAAACCGTATATTATATATATAATTGAAAATAATTCCCGGAAAATAGTTTTAATTAGTTAAAAATACTAAATATTTTGTAGAAATCATTTTTATACCTTAAATAAATATTAAAACCAATTAAATTACATTTTTAGACAATTTAGGGTAAAATTACCAAAATACCCCTATATATATATATATACCTAAATTACTTCAAAAATTCACCAAAAATCATACAATTATCCAAAATTAATTTTCTCAACATATTTATCAATAATATCAATAATTAAACTCAATTAACCAATTAAATTCAAATAAAAACACAATTAACTTAATTTTACAAAATCACATAAACTTCAATAATTAAAAATAAATACTTAGAAATTCATAAAAATTCCAAATAAATTTCTATAATTCATTTCAACACCTAATTCAACCATAAACTCCAATTTCATAATTTAAATAATTAATTTCCGAAAATTAGAAAATAATATTAAAATATTCAAAAATACCCAAAAATCCAAACAACCTCCAAAAATTCTGTAAAAATTCATACATGAAGATTAAGCTACCAGAAACAACATTTGTGAAGGAATTTTCCATGAATCATCCAAATCGAAGTTCAAAAAAATCAAAAACCCAAAGAGGCCGAAATCTTCAAATCGAAACCTAAGCAATTCTAGACCATTTTAGCTCAAACCAAAGCTAGAATAACACTCACCGGAGCTCAAGGAGAAGATAGAGACCGGCAGTGTCGAAAACGGTGGCCGGAGGAGGGAGAAACGGCGGTGAGAAAATGGTGGTCGGCGTCGGGCGGGAGAGAAAGAAGAAGAAGAAGAAAAAGAAAAAGAAAGAAAAGGAAAGAAAAAGAAAGAAAAAGGAAAAGAAAGAGAAAAAAGAAAAAAGAAAAAAAAGAAAAAAAATTAAAAAATTAAAAATTAATAAATAATTAATAATAAAATAATAAATTTTAATAATTTAATAATAAATAAAATAATCAAATAATAATAAATAAATAATAAAATATTAGGGTAATAATAACCCTAATTAAATAAATATACACACACAGGATTTATTTAATAATTTAAAAATATGTATGAGTTCATGCAAACCCGTAAATACATTTAAAATAATTAATAATACATTGTTTACGTGAAAATTTCCCCGAAAATGAAAGTCCCGGGAAAATTTTACGTAAAATACTGAAAATAATAGACAGTAATTAAAATAGGTTTAAAATACATATCAACTCATAAAAATATCGTATAATGCATAAAAATTATTGACACTGTATATCCCGGTACAGTGTAAAAATATTTTTAAAAACACGGGATATTACAATTATCATCTGAAAAATTATACCAAAACATTTCTCATAATAAATAGAACACATCTAAACCCTCAAACACACCAAAATACTCATAGAATAAGGAGATTGGAAAATAAAAGGAAAAATACCTAAAAATTCACAAAATATTCTATGGACTCATATCAGACATAACACCAACATCTACATACTTCTGAGATGATGAAGAATGAGTTTCCAATAGTAGCTTCTATAGATTGGTGATGATAAGGAGGTTCCGACGTTCACAACTTTAGGCAGAAATTTCAAATTAAAAACTAAATTTTTTTGGGCTGATTCTACTTAAATTAATATCGCCAACACATAGAGGGATGTCAAGAAATGGTTAGGGGTGAAATTTTAGGTTGATAAGAGGTTGTTTGATTTGTGAACAGAGATGGAAAAGATTCAAGTGCTACAGTGACAACTAGGAAGTTTAAGGGCTTTTTTAGAACTTTTGTGTCTGCCACCTCTAAAATGAAAAGGAAGATGGAAAATTGCTATTTTAATCCCTACATTGTTGGAAAAATTTTTGTCTGGTCTATTCACTTTGAGGCTTGAGATAAATTCAATTAATGAGTTAACACAATACAATAACACTACAATAACTCGACAACTACCTAACAACAATAACCCAACAATTATACAGTAATCCAACATCAATAATAGAATAATAGCTCATTAACAACACTACAATAACTTAACAACAAACATCCATGACAACAACTCAACAACCCAACAATAAACCAACAACCATCAATAGCATATCAATGACACAACAACCCATCAATAACACAACATCAACAGTAACTTATAATTATTTTTATAAACAAATTAAGGATCATTACAAAAGCAGTTTTAGGTATATCTTCACTTTTGATTCTCAACTGATGACATCCTGACCTTAAGTCAATTTTGGAGAAACATCGAGCTTTTTGTAATTGGTCAAACAGATCATTAGTCCTTGGAAAAGGATACTTGTTCTTGATGGTGACTTTGTTCAATTGTCTATAGTCAATACAAAGTCGAATACTACCATCTTTCTTCTTTGCAAATAATACTTGTGCGCTTTAAGGAGATGTACTGGGTCTAATGAAACCCTTATCTAACAACTCTTGCAACTACTCTTTGAGCTCCTTCAACTCTGCATGTGTCATCTTATAAGGTGGTATAAAGATAGGATCTATACCATGTACCACATTAATATAAAATTCTATCTCCCATTCTTGTGGCAAGCCTAATAATTCTTTGAGAAAGACATCAGGAAACTCACACATAATTGACACATTCTCAACTATCCCCTCATTTGCCATTGTATCTATGACCATAGCAAAAGAGCCTTGACACCCCCTTCTAAGCATCTTTTTAGCTATAATTGTAGAAATGAGATTCCGAGGCATTGAACTCTTATTACCTTTGAATCAAAATTTCATATCATTTGGAATTCTAAAAATCACTTCCTTCTCTTGACAATCCAATATGGCATAGTGTTGAGATAACCAGTCCATTCCCAAAATTACATCAAAATTAATCACATCTAATAAAATGTGCCAACAACTCTCTACTTTCCACTAACACGGGATAAGATAAAAAGACTATATCTATCTCTAACTCCTTAATGAGGGGAGTTGCTATAGATAATGGAACTAAAAATTTAGATAGTTGCCATCCCATCTTAGAAGCAAATATAGGTGACATAAAGGAATGAGATGAACTAGGATCAATTAAAATTCTAGCATCACGGTAACAAACTAGACGAGTACCTACAACCACTGCATTAGATGCTTGAGCATCTTAAGGAGTCAATGTGAAAACTCTAGCTTGCCCACAACTTGCATGCTATGAGGTGGATTGTTGGGCATATCCTCTTCCTCCATTTCTACCTCTAGCACTTCTAGCTTATTGGCTTACAAACTGAGTGGGTCTTTGCTGGGAGTACATAGGTGCTTAATATAGATGAGCTAGTTTAACCACTGAAGCTATGGATCCTTGAGCACATGACGGTTGAAATCTATAGTTAGGACAAGCTGTAGCAAAATGTCCTAACTCATGTCCTAACTGTCCATATTTGGAACAAGCTCTTGGCGCCAAGTGACATGACCCCTGATGTACTCTGCTATAAGTAGTACATGTACTAGCCCCATACCCTGTATTACCATATTCGGAGCTTTAGCCATTATTACTACTACTAACTCCAAAACCAAATCTAGTAGCACGACCACTCCTACGGTTAGGGACATAGTTGTGTCTGCCAAGTCTATATGCTCGAGACCTTCTACTCTGCTAGAAAGTACCCTCTGCTTGAATACTCATACTATTAAAATAAAAATTAGGCTACTAAATACTCTGGGCTACTCATGTCCTAATGCTACCACTCACATAAGGATCAGGTATGTCTGATGTATCGCCTCTTCAATTATCTAGCCTCTTCAATGATCTAGACTCTCTAACCTTCAGTCCTCAGTCTGGATACCAATATAGGCTGGGCCTAACCCTATCACAAATAACTTCACTACTCTCCTCTCATCCTGGATCACGTCCACAGTATGATGTGACAGTCTGAAGAACTCATGGGTGTACTTGTTAACTAATCGATCACCTTTGGCTATATGCAAGAATTGCCATCTATAGTTATCCCTCATAAAAGGTGGGTAGAAATATCTTAACAATCACTCCTTAAACTCTAACCATTCATGGTAGTCATAAAAGGATGGACGGACTACATAAACTAGTCCTGAGCTGTAGTTTGTACTGAGAACTCCATAATCATTATCTTCTAGTAATTTGTGTACCCTGTCATGGTCATAGCCTTGATGGTGTTTATAAAATTAAGGCATCTCCAGTACCATCAAATGGTACTCTCCCAACTCAAGAATATAACAAAGCTACATCTACATCAAACATCCCCTAGTATTTTTATTGTAACATCTGTTGTACTAGATGCATGGCTTGATTAAGTGCCGTTAATCCTTAATTAATTCCCATGAAACTAGCTACAATAGCTATGGAATCCATCTCAAGAGCTTCTTGCTCTACTTGTGATTGTTACTCTTATCTTTAAGCTGTAGCTGCCCTAAGCCTACCCCTTCTCCTACCTTGTGGGGGTAAGGGGAGGAGCTTCTTCTTGAATGGACTACTCACAATCATCGTATGATGCATCTATAGCAAGAGCATTTCATGCTCTCCTCTTTATTTTGAAAGGCACAAAAGCTAACAAGATTCAAAACACAATAAGGAAACTAGCATATATGCGGAATTCTAGAAATAATGACAACAATAAATGACATTTATCAAGCTAATCACTATAGTAATTTCAAGAAAAGAAAAACACTAATAACCAAAAAAACAAGGAATGAACCATTGCTCTCATACCAACTTTGTCACTACCTAAACCCTATTGGCACGTGACCGACACTATGGAATGGGAAAAGCATAAGCTTCCAAAACCTGTAGTAAGTTTAAAATATTTATCATAATAATATAACCACTTTAAAATTTTAACAAAACTCTGGCAGAGTTTCCTATATACTGGGAATAAAACCAAACTTGTAAATTAAAGAAATACACTTATAATGATGTTCTTAACCACCATTTCTCCAACACAACACAAAGTCAACACCAAATTTGTGTTCATCAAATCATCATCATTATAGTACTACATATACCTATAATAAATCAAATAACATCACAAATACATATACCAATACAAATACAATAACAACAACTTCTCCAAACTACTACAGTATCTAGAATAACTAAAAGTTATTACACAAACATTAATAACATTATAATAACCTACATAGAGAAGTTAGTGAAGAATGAGCTTGGTGCAAAAAAGGGGAACTAACAGTAGACTCCCAAGATCCTAGAAAAATAGTTGAAGGGAGTCAGACTTCAATGAGTAAGCTAATATAAAGAAATGCATGTTATTTCCAAAATCTCCTTTATTAAAATAATTTAAAGAAATATAATATTTATAATTTATATTTAAAACCATTAGTTTACTAAAATCATATTTATAAATCTAAAAGAATTTTATAAAATCTTATAAACACGTTTGGAATAAAATAACCTTTATTTAAAATGTCTTTAAGTGGAAAATTATAGTAGAACCCTAAACCACAAATGTAAAAGCCAATCAACTCACTTATTCATCCAAGGACTGTCGGTTCCCGAGAGCTAAGCTTCCACTGAGCTACTAGCTATAATCAATCTCGCATTCTAAATATTTATTAGCAGTTCCCGAGAGCTAAAAGTCAATCGAGCTACCAGTCTTAGTAAATAATCAATCAAAATACGCCTGAAAGCTATGCATCAATCGAGCCTTTCAATACCACATGCTTAAGAGCTATGCACCAACTGAGCTTTTCCATACTAGATTCAACACACAAGGGCCCAGCTCAAAGATCAATACTAGTGTGCACATGATCTAGATGACACCCATCAGGTAGTCTGTTCTACTAATAGTTTCCAAAAACTCTTTATATAAATAAATGTATAATAAATTCTAAAGAATGTCATAATTGAAAAATAATATAAAACCTATTTATCCTCTATAATAATATTCCTACCATAAATAATCATGTAAATGATGGAATAGCATTATAACCTCAATAATATTCAAAACATAAATAATATCTCAATCTCAATATTTTCTTAAATACCAAAATTTAACATACACTTCAAAATATTAACTTACAAGTGGGGCAAGCCGGTTGATGTATCCTCGTCCACCTAGTCTCCAAATGTTCCTGCTTTGATATTCTCTATAATAAATAATTTTTATTTTAAATATATGCATATAACAAATAAATTTATAAAAAAAATTCCAAAAATGCCATAAAATTACCTAAATTAAGGAATTAATAAAATTGATTTGAAAACACCATAAATATGACATTTGAGGCTATTGGAAATTACTTTGGTGAGCCAAAACAATTTAAATGGAAATTAAGAAATTTCCACCAAAACTCTTCTGAGAATTTTAACTCAAAATTTGTGAGGAATTAGACCTAGCTCAAGTTACGAAAATTAATACTCATAAATTATACTATTTATTAAAAATAAAATCATAATTTTTTGGGCTACTCACTATTCCTCACTAGAATTCGGTTTGAACTCGCCAAATTCTCACTAGAAAACACTACACCCAACCCAAAAAGTTATACCAAGATGTTCACAACAAGTAGGAGATCACATTTATAGCCTTAAATAATCCAAAATATATATAGAAAAAGGAGATCAAAAAATAAACCAAAAATTACCTAAAAATTCGCCAAATATTCCACTGATGAATATTGTACATGAGATTAGTATCTGAAGACTTCTAAGATAGTGGGGAATAAGATTCTAACAAGAGCTTCCACTAATTGGTAACGAAATAAATCTTTTCAATGCTCACAACTTAAGCTAAAATTTTAGAATTAAAATGAAGTCCTTTTTATTAAAAAGAAATATCAAATTCTTACATAATAACACTTTTTGTTATATGATAACACTAACACTTGGTTAAAAAGTATAACTGTAAAATCTAACTGTAATATATATATATATATATATATATATATATAGAAAAAAGGGGAGCAAAAAAAAAAATCTAATGTAATAATCGAGAAAAAAATTATATTGTAATAATTGAGAAAAAAATAAAAAATTATTATTAAAAAAGAGTGAAAAAAATAAGTGTATATGGTTTTTTTTGGCTACTAGGTTGATGGAGGTTGCTTGGTTGAAAGAGGTTGCTTAAGGTTTTGATTGCTAAGTGTATATGGTTGCTTTGGTTGTTTTGGGTTGGTAAGTTGATTTGGCGGCTAAGTTGATACATGTTGAATTGGGTTGCTTTAGGTTGTTAAGAAAAAGACAAATACATGTGTATATAAGTAGAGATCGGGGCTGTCAAAGGAGGAAGAGCTGTGATTTTGGCAAATATTTGTTTTAGTCCTTGAATTATTTCTCTTCTTCATTAACCATTCAAATGATCTCTGATCGATATGACATTTTAACCACATAAGTTTTTAAAGACCTTTATGCATTGGTGGTGTCCGTTCGAGCAGAAAAGTCATGGACAAATTCAGATTTTACTCTAAAAATTCAGCCCAAGTTGTTGAAGTTAGAATGTTTAGTTCATCATCGTTCAGCTAAAGCCACCATTGGTAGCTTATTCCTTATCATCTTAGGAGTTTGCAGACACAAGCTTTGTGCCTGATCTTTGCCTCTAAACTATTATGTGATTTTTTTAGTAATTTTCCTTTTAAATTTTGATCTCTTTATTTTGTGGGCATTTTGGTGTATTTGAGGCTATAGTTGTCTTCTATTAATTGTGATGAACATATTGATATAATCAGTTTGGTTGGGTAATGTGTTTCCAGTGAGAAATCCAGTGGATCCCACTCGAATTCTTATGATGAACAGTAATCAACTTAAAAAATTATGAATTTATATTTAATAAATAGTATAAATTGTATTGATCAATTTCTGTAACTAGAGGTAGGTCCAATTCCTTGTGGATTTTGAGATAAAATTTTTGGAATGGTTATGGTGGAAATTATTTATTTCCATAAAAATTAGTTCAATTCATCAAAAATATTCTTTGAATCTCAAAATTAATTATTTATATTGTTCATAGGATTATTTTTGATAATTCCTTGATTTTTATAATTTTTCTAAGATTTTTAAGAGTTTATTTAAAACTATTTATTAAATAATTATTATTTACTTTAGAGAGTTTGGGAGTAGGAGGTGCAACGCATAGGTAGTTGAGGATGCCGGCTAGCATGCTCCACCTATAAGTTGATATTACAAAGTGTTTCTTGAACTTATGCATAAAATTAGAATTTATTTTATGCAATAAAATATAATATGAAACAATTGAATATTTATTTGTTTTATTGTTATTAAAATTTGGGTATACATTTTAATTATGTTTTGCCGTATTTTATTTTACTTTCTATAATATGTTTTGGAGAAATGATAGAAGGTGCTAGCTAGTGGGTGACACCAAGACCACATGCACACTAGGTAAGATCCTAAGAATGTTATATATGTGGATTGGCTCAGTCAAGCTTGTTCTCTCGGGTAGTGTTATAGATTAGGCTTGGTTGAGCTTGTTTTCTCAGGTAGTGTTATAGATTAGGCTCAGTTGATCTTATTCTATCAAGCAGTATTTGGATTGAGCTTGGTGGAGCTTGTTCTCTTAGGCTAGAATTGAAATGTAACTCAATTGAGCTTGTTCTCTTAGGCAGTATTTGGATTGAGCTCAATGGAGCTTGTTCTCTTGAGTTAGAATTGAAATATAACTCGGTTGAGCTTGTTCTCTTAGGACATCAATAATGGACTAAGTGATTGGACTATGATTGTAAATTGGTTGAACTTGATCTTTCAGGATAACGGTCATTTGGATTTATGAGTCCCAATATGCCAGTAGAATTGAGGTTTAGGGTTCTACCATGATTTCCACTAAAGATTTTAATTTATATGATTTTTGCATGAGAAATTTTGTATTAAAGAGATTTATGAAAAGATAATTTATAAAAATAATTTTTAACAAAATAAAGGATTTTAACTATTTATTTATTTAATGGATTTAATGATTTTAAATAAGTATTTTAAAAACCAACATGTATTTTATAATACTAAATCACTCAATGAGGTCTGATCACCCTTAATCTTATTTTTTCTAGGACGTCTTAAATAGTTTATAACTTTTTGTCATTTGCGCAGGGTTTCTACTTCTTGGGCTATCAAATGTAGGTTTATATTATATATGTAATGTGTATTTAAATGCTAGATACCACAGTAGTTAGATTGCTTATATAACTTATAATTGTGATTTAACATTTTTAAGTATTGTCTTGTGGATTGTGGTTTATTATTGGAGTTATTGTGAAGTGGTGGTGAATATATATATATATATATATATATATATATATATATATATATATATATATATATATATATATATACCCAAACCCTTAAGGGCATAAAACCAAAATTAACAATAAACTTCTGAAAGCCATAGTAAGCCAAGGAATTTATCACAACCAAAATTAACCACTTTAATATTTTTATGAAAATCCAGTAGAGTTTTCTCTATATCAGGAACAATCCAAAACCTCTAAAATGCAATTAACACTCCCAATATATATATATATATATATATATATATATATATATATATATATATATATATATATATATATATATATATATATATATATATATATTCTAACCATAACTACTCCAATATAACCAATATCTCAACATAAACATATCCAAATACATGTTATAATGTAATACACATACCAATACAATTACAATGACAAATCCTCTAATACTACTACAGTGTCTAGATTAACTACAAATTATATTATAAAATAATAGTAACATCACAAGAACCTACTTAAGATATTCGGTGAAGAATGAATCCGGAGCAGAGAAGGAGAAATAACAGAAGACTCCTAAAATCCTGGAAAAATAGTTAATGGGAGTCATACCTCACTGAGTAAGCTAATATAAGGAAATGTAGTCTAATTTTGAAAACCTCATTTATTATGATAATTATATAGAAATATAATAGTTATAAACTAAATTCAAAATCATTAGTTTATCTTAATCTTACTTAGAAATATAAAAGGATTTCATAAATCTCATTGACATCTTCGGAAATAAATAACCTTTACTTAAAATATTTTTAAGTGAAAAATCATGGTAGAACCCTAAACCATAATTCTAATAGCCACTTGGCTCTTTTATTCCAAATGGCTATTGCATCCCGAGAGCCAAGCATCCACCGAGATACCATCCACAATCAGTCACTTATTCCAGTATTTATTGGTGGTTCCCTAGGGCTAGGCATCAACCAAGCTACTAGTCTCAATAAATGTTCAACATAATATGCCAGAGAGCTATACATCAACCGAGCCTTTTATTACCACATGCTAGAGAGCTCTGCATTAACCAAACTTTCAGTAACACACGCTCGAGAGCTATGCATCAGCTAAGATCTTAGTACCATAACCAATCAAGGGCCTAACTCATAATTGCTACTAGTGTGCACACAATCCTTATGACATCCATCAGGTAGCCCTTTATACCAGTATTTTTCAAAAATATATTTATGTATAAAATTCACAAGAAATACTATAATTGGAAATGCAAATACTCTTAATTTCTCACAATATCCTTATAATAAAAATCATAATAATAATAATTGAATTAAAGTATCAATAATTATCATAATAAAATAATGATGGCAAAATAACATTGCATATAATCAAAACATAATCAACATATTAAAATATCAAAATCAATATTATCAATATTCAAATATTGAAAATATAAATTCTTAAATTGATTCCTCTTCTTAAATATAATAATTCAATAGTATGAATATTTCAATATTAAAATATAAATTCTTTAATTAAAATTTCCTTTTTAAATATATTCAATCAATTTATAGTTAAGGTGTAAGTCCAACACACATTTCAAATATTAACTTATTAGTGGAGTGAGCCGGCTGACTTATCCTCATCCGCCTAGTCTCTGATGTTCCCACTGTGGTAGTCTCTAAAATAATAATATTTATTTAATAATATATAACAAATTAATTCATAGTAATTTCCAAAAATTCCCGAAAAATTACTAAAATCAATAAATCATTAAAACTGACTTGAAAACACCCAAAGAGGATATTTGAGGCTAATGAAATTTACTTTGGTCAACTAAAGCAATGTAAATGGAAATTAAGAAATTTCTATCGAAACCTTTCCGAGATTTATTTTTTAAAATCCGTAAAGAATTCGACTAAACTCTTTATATGAAAATTGATCATTACAATTTATACTATTTATTTAAAATAGTATCACAATTATTTCCGAGTCAATAATATTTACCCATCGGAATTTGGTTGGGACCCACCTGAATCTTACTAGAAAACTCAACACTTGGACAAACAAAGCATACCAAAATGTTCAAAATAATTAGGAGAATACATCTAAAGTCTCAAACCATCCAAAATAATCACTAAATTATAGAAATGGAAGATAAACTAAAATTACATAAAAATATTCACAAAATATTCTACGAGTGTATATTAGAGGCATGGTTGGTGTCTATGGACTCCTGATGATGTGGAGAACATAATGAACTAACCATGTTGCTGGAAAACTAGCAGAACAATGCAAAATTGAGATAAAAGTCTGGCTAGAAGTCATGAATTTTGCACCACATAGTGCCACTTCTTACAAATTGAGCACCACCAGAATGAAGAGAAGAATGAGATGAGTATACAGTTCAAATTTGAAGTTAATTGGAGATCATTTAGGTGTTGAACGGAGGAAATGAAAAATATTGGCATCAAAAGGAAAATTGCCAACCCAAAATAAACTCATCTGTTGCTTTCTTTTACTTCTCACACCACAAGACTATCTCCTCTATTGAAATGTTCTTGGACACACACGTGTCCATTATTCTATGGTCCTTTTTTTTAATACATACATATATATATACACACACACAATAATAATAATAATAATAATAATAATAATAATAATAATAATAATAATAATAATAATAATAATAATAATAATAATAATAATAATAATAATAATAATACTAACAAAGGCAATAATAATAACAACAATAATGGTGATTATAAGATAAAAATAATAGTATTGATAACAATCCTCCCTTAAATTCGTCCTCGAATTTTACATCAATATTGAAATAGATAAGGGTATTGGTTCTGTATATCTGCCTCCATCTCCTAAGTGCAGTCTTTCATTGCATGATTGCTCTATAGCACCTTAACCATGGGAATTTTTTTAGTATGCAGTTGGTGAACTTGTCGATCCATAATTGCCACTGGGTACTCTTTATATGACAAATCTTTGTTGAGCTCCACTATTTATGGTTGAAGATCATGTGAAGGATAAGAAATGTACTTCCTCAATATGGAGACATGGAATACTGGATGAATCCGTGGCAGTTATGGTGGCAACACCAGTCTATAAGCTATATCACCCACTCTTGAACGAATCTCAAAGAGTCCTATGTATTTTAGAGCTAACTTGCTCTTCTTACCAAACCTCATTACTTCTTTTATTAGAGACACCTTGAGAAACTCCATGACTTAAACAGAAAATGATACATCTTTCCTTTAGGATCAAGATAGATTTTCTATTGACTAAAAACTATTCTGAAGCTCTGTTGAATGATAGGAATATTCTTTGAAGTCACTTGCACTAATTCTGGGCCTATTAATTGCCTTTTACCAACTTCCAAACACATAGGTGATCTACACTTTCTTCCATACAATGCTTCAAATAGAGCCATTTCAATACTTACATGATAACTATTGTTATATGCAAATTCAATTAAAGGCAAGTGTCTATCCCATTGGCCACCAAAATCTATCACACACATTTGAAGCATATCCTTTAGTGTTTGAATGGTCCTTTATGAATGACCATCCATTTAAGGATGAAAAGTTGTGCTGAAGTCTAGTATTGTGCCCAATGCTTTATGCAACTCTTGCTAAAAGACTGAAGTAAAAGTAGCTCCTTTATCAGACACTATACTTTCTGGCACTCTATGCAAGCAAACAATTCAGTTGATATACAACCTTGTTAACCTGTCAGTAGGGTATGTCTTCTTAACTGGCAAGAAGTGAGCTTATTTGGTCAACTTGTTAACTATCACCCATATGGCATCATAACCTCTAGTCATACGAGGTAATCCAGTCATGAAGTCCATCACAATCATATCCCAATTCCATTCTGGGATGGACAACTACTGCAATAATCTTGAGGGCTTATGATGTTCTAATTTTACTTGTTGACAAATGAGACACTTGGATACAAATTCTATAATATCTCTTTTCATCCCCTTCCACCAATACATATCTTTCAAATCATGATACATCTTGGTAGAACCTGGATGAAAACTGTAAGCAGAAAAGTGTGCTTCTTCCATAATCTCTTTCCTCATATTATCCACATCTGACACACAACCTAGTGCCCAAACATAGTGTGCCCTCACTATAAAAAACAAACTCTCTGGATTGACCCTGTTGCACTTATAATATTATTCCTTATAACTATAGGTCCTTTCTATGAGCTGCTTTGGCCCTATCTAAGTATGTTGATCATACTTTAAATTGAGCTAAAAGACATTTCTTAGTTACCTTCCACTATAACCCCTATTAATCAACTCAAGAAATTCTTTTATTATTGGCCTCCTTTTTATGCTAAAGTGAGGAAGACTTCTTGTTGACATTCTACTTAAAGCGTCATTTACCACAATAGCTTTATTTAGATGGTAAAGAATAGAGCAATCATAGTCCTTTAAGAGTTCCATCCATCTCCTCTGCATCAAGTTCAAGTCTCTATGCTAAAAGATATGCTTTAAGCTCTTATGATCAGTGTATATTTTGTAAGTTACAACATACAAGTAATGTCTCCAAATCTTCAATGCAAATACCATTGCCACCATCTACAAATCATGTGTAGGATAATTCAGCTTTCGCTTCTTTAACTAACATAAAGCATAAGCAACTACTCTTCCATTTTACATTAATACACACCCTAGTCCTACTCAAGAACAATACACTGAATATCCCTTATTCCCTAAAGGTAAAGTCAATATTAGAGCTGAAGTTAACCTATCCTTAAACAACTAAAAGTGCTTCTCACATTTATCTATCTATATAAACATAGCATTTTTCTAATTTAACATTGTTAAATGTGCAGCTATCTTGGAGAAATCCTTCACAAATCTCTTATAGTAACTAGCTAAACCTAGAAAACTCCTTACTTTAGTAACTGTTATAGAGCTTGGCCACTTTATAATGGCTTTAATATTCTTAAGATCTGTTAGCATGCCTTATTTGGATACTACATGGCCTAAGAATGCCACTCGATCTAACCAAAACTCAAACTTAAAGAATTTGGCATACAATTGACGCTCCCTCAAAGTCTGAAGCATCATCCTCAAGTGCATGGCATGCTCTTCTTCACTCTTGGAATATACCAAAATATCATCAATAAAGACACTTATAAATCAATCCAAATATGGCCTAAACACCTAATTCATCATGTCTATAAAAGTTATTGGGGCATTAGTTAATCCAAAAGACATCACCAAAAACTCATAATGGCCATATCTTGTTCGAAATTCAGTCTTGGGTATATCTCCACTCTTAATTCTCAATTGATGATACCCTGAACCTAAGTCATTCTTGGAAAAACATTGAGCTTTTTGAAGCTAATCAAACAAGTCATAAATCCTTGGGAGACGGTACTTGTTCTTAATGGTGACTTTGTTCAACTGTCTATAGTCAATACAAAGTTGAATGCTACCATTTTTCTTTTTCACAGACAACATTAGAGTACCATAAGGAGATGTGATACGTCTAAAAAAACCCTTATCTAGTAGCTGCTCATTAAGTTCTTTTAACTATGTAGGTGCCATCCTATAAGATGGCATAAAGATAGGATCTGTATGAGGTACAACATTAATACAAAATTCTATCTTTCTTAGGTGCTAAGCTTGGTAATTCTTCAAAAAAGATATCAGGAAACTCACACACCACTACCTTTGTATCCTAAACCACAATTAAATAGCCTTAACACCCCCTTCTAAGCATCTTTCTAGCTATAATTGCATATATAGATTCTGAGTTATTGAACTCTTGTTGCTTATGAATTGAAATTCCATATCATTCAAAATTCTATAAAATACTTCCTTCTCCCAATAATCTAATATGGCATATTATTGAGCCAACCAATCCATTTTTAAATTAAATCAAATCTCATTACATCCAATAGGACTACATCTGTAAAATAACTCTCTAAACTCTAATCCTTAGCTTGCATACCAATTATGGTGGACTTAATCCTATAACATACAGTTCTACCACTCTTCCCTCATTTTGCATCAAGTCTGCAACATGACGTACTAGCCTAAAGAACTCACAGGTGTACTCCTATACTAATTGCTATCCTCTAGCTATATGCATAAGCTACCATTTGTAATTATCACTCATGGAAGGTAGATATAAATATCTTAAAAACCTCTCTTTAAACTCTAACCAGGTTATAGTAGTCTTGAATGGCTGGATTGATTGCATAAACTAGTCTTGAGCTGCAGCTTGTATTAATAACTCTACAATCATTATTCTCTAGTAATCAGTGCACCCTATCTTGGTTCTAGCATCGATGCTATTTATAAAATCCATTGCATTTCCAATACTATTAAATGGAACTATCCCAACTTTGGAACATGAAAATGTTGCATCTGCATTAGACATCCATTGATTCCTTTACTATAGCATCTATTGCATCAATGTCATAGCTTGGTTAAGTGCAACCAAACCCTAATTTATTCCTGCCATTCTTATTGCAAAGGCTACACGATCCACCTTAAGAGTTTTTGGCTTTACTAGGGGTTGTTGTGCTTGTTTATGAGCTATTGCTCCCTTAACCCTACCCCTTCCTCTATGTCATAGAGAAGAGGGAGGAGCTTCATCCTAAAAGGATTGCTTACTAGCATCATATGCTGCATTTGTAGTAGGAGCATTTTATGCTCACCCAATTATAAAAAGATAGGGAAGCAGGGTTTAAGACATTACAAGGATGAAAACATACATGCCGAATTCTAGAAGCAATGATGACATCAATTGACATTTAACACCTAATCACCATAGTAGTCCAAGAAATAAATATTTCAATGACCAAATTAATAGAAAATTAACCATAAGCTCAGATACCAACTTTGTAATGACTTAAACCCCTAAAGGCACATGATCGACACTAGGGAATGTGAAAGCAATAAGCTTTCAAAATCTGTAGTAAGCCTAAGGAATTTATCACAACCATAATTAACCACTTTAATATTTTTACAAAAATCTGGCAGAGTTTCCTCTGTATCAGGAATAATCCAAAACCTGTGAAATGCAATTAACACTCTTAATATATATATATTCCAACCACAACTACTCCAATATCACAAATATCTAAACATAAACATATTCAAATACATGTTATAATGTAATGGACATACCAATACAATTACAATGAAAAATCCTCCAATACTACTACAGTGTCTAGATTAACTACAAATTATATTATAAAATGCTAGTAACATCACAAGAACCTACTTGAGATAGCCGATGAAGAATGAATCTGGCATAGAGAAGGAAGAATAACAGAAGACTCTTAAGATCCTGGAAAAATAGTTGAGGGGAGTCACACCTCATTGAGTAAGCTAATATAAGGAAATGTATGCCGATTTTGAAAATCTCATTTATTACAATAATTATATAGAAATATAACAGTTAAAAATTAAATTTAAAATAATTAGTTTATCAAAATCTTACTTAATAGTATAAAAGGATTTTATAAATCTCATAAATATCTTAAAAAATAAATAAGCTTTACTTAAAATATTTTTAAGTGAAAAATCATGGTTGAACCCTAAACCACAATTCTAAAAGCCATTTAACTCTCTTATTCCAAATGACTTTTGGATCCTAAGAGCTAAGCATCCATGGAGATATCAGCAACAGTCAATCTCTTATTCCAATATTTACTGGCAGTTCCCGAAAGCTAGGCATCAACCGAGCTACCAGCGCCAGTATATAATGAACATAATATGCCTAAGAGCTATGCATCAATCGAGCCTTTTATTACCACATGCTCGAGAACTATGCATCAATTGAGCTTTCAATACCATAACCAATCAAGGGCCCAACTCATAGTTACGACCAATGTGCACTCAGTCCTGATGACAGCCATCACATAGCCTGTTCTACCAGTATTTTCCAAAAATATTTTTATGCATAAAATGCGCAACAAAAACTGTAATTGAAAATGAAAATACTCTTAATTTCTCACAATATCCTTATAATAAAAATCATAATAATAATAACTAAATTAGAGTATAAATAATCGTCATAATAAAATAATGATGGCAAAATAACATTAAATATAATCAAAACATAATCAACATATTAAAATATCAAAATCAACATTATCAATATTCAAATATTGAAAATATAAATTCTTAAATTGAATCCACTTTTAAATATAATAATTCAACAATATGAATATTTTAATATTAAATATAAATTCTTTAATTAAAATTTCCTTTATAAATATATTGAATCAATTTATACTTTATGTGTAAATCAAAAACACATTTCAAATATTAACTTACTGGTAGAGCAAGCCAGTTGATGTATTCTTGTCCACCTAGTCTCTAATGTTCTTGCTCTAGTAGTCTCTAAAAGAATAATGTTTATTTAATAATATATAACAAATTAATTCATAATAATTTTTTAAAAAATTTCTGAAAAATTGTTAAAATTAATGAATCATTAAAACTAACTTGGAAACACCCAAAGATGATATTTGAGGCTACTAGAGTTTATTTTGGTGAGTTAAAACAATTTATATTGAAATTAAGAAATTTATACTAAAACCTTTTTGAGATTTATTTTACAAAATCCGTAAAGAATTCGACTAAACTCTTTAAACAAAAATTGATCACCATAGTTGATACTATTTATTTAAAATAGTATCATATTTATTTTTGGGTGGGTAATATTTGCCCATCAGAATTCAGGTGGGACCCACCCGAATCTTACTAGAAAACTCAACACCTTGACAAACAAAGCATACGAAATGTTCAAAATAATTAGGGCAATACATATAAAGCCTCAAACCATCCAATATAAGTATTGAATTACATAAATGGAAAATAAATTGAAATTACCCAAAAAGATTTGTGAAATATTCTACTATTGTAGATCAAAGGCGTGTTCAGTGCCTATGAACTCTTAATGACATGGAGAACACAATGGAACCAACCACGTTGTCAGAATTACCACTGGAATAGTGCAAAATCGACATGGAAGTTGAACGAAGAATGAGATAGCTAGTAATCATAAATTTTGCACCACACAGAGTCACTTCTTGCAAAATGAGCACCACCAGAATGAAGAGGAGAATGAGAGGAGTCTACGGTTCCAATTTGAGGTTAATCAGAGATCGTTCAGGTGTGGAATGGAGGAAAAGAAAAGTATTGATATCAAAAGCAAATTTGCCAATCCAGAATAAACTCACCCGCTACTCTCTCTTATTTTTAGGCTACAGAACCATCTCCTCTATTTAAATGTTCATGGGCACACACATGTCCATTACTTTGTGGTCTTTTATACACACACACACACACAAAAACACACTAGTTAATAATCACGTGTTTCACACGTGAATAAAAAATTTATTTAATTAGTGATATTTAGTAAATAAACAATTAAACTTATTATTATTATTATTATTATTATTATTATTATTATTTAAAAATAATAACAATATTATTTATTTATATAACAATTTAATATTACTTTAATATAGTTATAATTTGTTACAATTTTTATTAATATATTACTTCAATATTTTTTATAATTAATTTTTCTCAATGATAAAACTGATTTCATATAAAAAATATTATGGTTATAATTAATTATAAGATAATAAAAAAATTATTAGTTATTTGTTAATAAAAATTTAAACTAATAAAAGTTATATTGTTTTATATAACAATTTAAATATTAAAACCCCATTAAACTAATAATTTATTACAATTTAGTAAATTTTTTATTTGGGCTATAACACTTTATTTCTTTAATATTTTTAATATTAATGCTTTTATTTACAAAAAAAATTAATTTAATTTATTTTTTTAGTTCAACTAATAATTAAATGATAAATATTAATTAATTTAATTATAGTTTTTTTGTTAAATTTGATAAAAAAACATCAAAATATAAATTTTTAATTTTGTTAGGGATAAAATAGAAATTAACATAATTAAATAGGAAACATGCTTTCAATTAAATTAGAATTGTATGTTAATTAATTTCATTTTTACTAGAGATAAAATAGACATTAACCTAATTAGAATAGGAAATATACTTTCAATTAAATTAGAATTATATTTTAATTAATTTAATTTTATTAGAGATAAAATATAAGTTAACCTAATTAAAATAGAAAAAACACTTTCAATTAAATTAGAATTATTTTTTAATTAATTTAATTTTTTTCAAAGATAAAATATAAGTCAACCTAATTAAAATAGGAAATAGACTTCAAATTAAAATCATATGTCAAATGAAAATCATATTTTAATTAATTTAATATTACTTTTATTAGTAAATGACAAAATTATCCAATTTTTATATGATAATGAATGAAGAGTTTTTAGTAATTTTGTTTGCTCCTTATATATATATATATATATAACACTAATAATAATAATAATAATAATGCTAACAAAGAAAATAATAAAAAAATAACAATAATGGTGATTATAAGATAAAAATAATAATACTAATAACAAAAAATTCGAGTTATTACATTCTTTCCCCCTTCAATAAAAATTCTTCCTTGAATTTTACATAAATATTGAAACAAACAGGGGTATCAGTTATGTATATCTACCTTCGTCTCCCAAGTGCAGTTTTTAATTGCATGATTGCTCGATAGTACTTTAACCATAGGAATTTCTTTAGTATCCAGTTAATGAACTTGTCAATCCACAATTGCCACTAGGTACTCTTCATATGACAAATCTCCATTGAGCTCCACAATCTGTGGTTAAAGAACATATAAAGGATAAAAAATGTACTTCTTTAACATGGAGACATGGAGTATTGGATGAATCTGTGACAGTTCTAGTGGTAACACCAGTCCATAAGCCACATCGCCTACTCTTGAAAAAATCTCAAAGGGTCCCATGTATTTTAGTGTTAACTTTCCCTTCTTACCAAACCTCATTATTCCCTTCATTGGAGACACATTGAGAAACACCATGTCTCTAATTGAAAATGATACATCTTTCCTCTTAGGATCAACATGGCTTTTCTGTTGACTAAAAACTGTTCTTAAGCTCTATTGGATGATAGGAATCTTCTCTGAAGTCACTTGCACCAATTTGGGGCCCATTAATTACCTCTCACCAACTTCCTAACACATAGGTGATCTATAATTTCTTCCATACAATGCTTCACATGGTGCCATTTCAATACTTACATGATAATTATTATTCAATGCAAATTCAATTAAAGGCAAGTGTATATCCCATTGGCCACCAAAATCTGTCACATATATTTGAAGCATATCCTTCAGTATTTGAATGGTCCTTTTTGACTGACCATCCATTTGAGGATGAAAGATATACTTTAAGCTCTTATAATCAGTGTATACTTATATTTAGAATAATAAGATTCCCAGACCCTCAAATTAAAAATCTCATACCGTACCATTTTTTAAATATATAAATGGTGATTTTATTATATATAATGGAAAAAACCAACTTATATAGAATAACATATATTGATGAAAAAACCCTCCACTAAAACTAAACAAGCCATTATGGCAAACAAAAAAGGAGAAAATTAAATGAACCAAAATAAGTAACCACAACCTCAAAGCAAAGTAGTAGGCTGAAAACACTAAATGAAACTCTAGAAACGCTCATGTAAAAAGCAACTAATGCTTATTTATGCTAATGGTATGTAGGATAAACACCACATGCAACTATCAGCCAAATCCTATCATCTGGTGCATTATTATAGCCCCAGCTGTTTATGCCATCATGGGTAATATCTGATGAGGCTAGATGGAACTGAAATGAGGCCTCAACAAAACATATTTCCCCATTGAAAGGTTCATACCAATTTATTATATGGGATACATTTTCTGAGGAAAGCTTGAGCATCGATAAATAGAGGAACATGGGCTCTCTATCACACTCGTACTCTAACTCTAAGTATATTTGCATTCATTATGAATTGCATTTACATAATATATATCAATTTAATTTAAGAATAAGTTAGTATATATATATATATAAGAATGATTAAAAGTTTAGCTTAAAATTCATTTTCTATAAGTCCCAAAAAATTTTCAAAGTCAGCTCTGAAAATAGCAATTTTGATTATGTGAACCAGGTTTACAAAGTTCATAAGTTAAAACTAGTCTAGATACTTTTCATATATCTTGAGTTAGGAAACTCCAAATTGAGTTTATTTTTATTATAAGAAAACTTAAAATAGTTCTCTAAAACTTTGTAGTTTTGATCTAGAGCTAATTATAACTGAATAGTGGCCTAACAGACCTGTACTTTTTGTTGCTCAATCTGTCTGAGTAATTGAACTACTTGTAATGAGACCTTTATAATTTTATTTGTTGGCTATTGAATACAAGTGAAATATTTATTAAAGATACTAGAGACAAATAGCTAAGTCTGGTTAAAATTATTCTTCTATATGTCAGAGCAATTTTTCTAATATAAGCCTGAAAATAGCTCTTGTGGAGTTAATAAGGATGGTTTGTAGAGTTAAGTTAATTTGCATATTTTGCATATAGCTTGGGGAATGCATGGTTAGGTCAGTATATAAGATTGTTATATTGATGATTTATGAATGAAATTGCTTATGTTAGGTGCTGGAAAAGGCAAAGCAAGTGCAAGGGCAAATTAAGCAAATTTGATGAACTGGGTTTGTGTGTTTATCGGCTATTTGGTGAGTAGATGTTGAGGCCCTTAAAATATTTTTATATAAAAAGTGAGATGAGATTTTTATGTTATTTTATGAACCTAATTTGACATATTGCAATTAATTTAATTCAGCTTGTTTTACTTGAATTATTCAATCTTTGAAACAATAAAAAGGTTTCAAATTCACAAGTTAAAGGTGTTACTACATTATGCCTTTGTTTTGCTAGTTGAATGATATTTATTTTAGTTACTTGATGATTTGAATGAGTCATAATCATATTGGTTTTATTCCTTTGAATTTTGATGACAAGTGGTTTGGCTTTTTAATACTATAATGAGCTATAATTGTGATAAAATGGTTTCAATTAATTTTGGATGAAATGATATTTGTTTTATGTATTAACTCTACATATGAGATGTATGATTGTGCTAAGGTGATATATACACATTTGAGATTATGTTGGTTATTATTGCATAATAAACAACAGGGTGCTTGATTGTAGGACGATGAAGGAAGAAGGGCCATTTCGTGCTAATGTAGTTGAAGGGTTAGCCTTCAAGTGTGCCTAAAGAGTGAGCTTGTGATAGCCTGTATGTCATGGCTGAGTTGTGATACTTGTTATAGGGATGGTGAATATAAATGAAAAGTTGTATTGATATTTGCAAAGACACATGTTTCAACTGACTAAGCTTTAAATATGTTTGAAAGCAATTGAATTGGATATTTTGAGTGAATGATAATTTAATTACTAATGCTTTAGTATTTTTAATTTAAGATGTTTATTATATTTAATTTAGCTAAACTATTTTTTGCTTGTACCATCTATTCATTGAGTATTTCTATACTCATTTTTCTTTGTTTTATAAACATTTTTAGATAGTTGGGCAATAGTTGGTGAGCTGAATTGAGTGAGTGTGGATAGAAGTCCAGAATAAGGTTGGCCAACAATCCTTATTAAAGTAGTCTTTTCTTTTTGTTTTTTTATTGTATAAGTGTTGTCAAACATTGGTGGTTAAGCCATATTTAAAAATATAATATTTATATTATCCAATTATTTTGCATGTATTTTACTATTTATAAATAGTATTTTACTATTAATAAATATGTATTTTACAATTTATAAATTGTACTTCACTATTAAAAAAATATGTAATACTTTAAAAGTTCTTATTCTCTAAATATAACATATATACAACATTAAACTTTTATAAGAGATTAATTTTGAATCCTCTTGCAAATATAATATTATACTAAAAATTAATTAAACTGATCAAATTGTTTAGTGATTGGTTTTAAATGTCCATCTTGGGTTATGTGAGATGAGATGTGACAATTTTGGTATCAGAGCTTTATTAAATGGACCTTTAAACCATGCTTTTACTATAGTTTGATGAAATTCTAAAAATATTTTTGTTATATTTATAGGATGCTACTAAGAAGGAACCATGGTAGGCCACCTAAATGAGGGAGAGTTGGCCAACGGGTTAGTGATAGGGTAGAGTCTAGAGGGAGTACTAATCTTGAGTTAGAGTCAGAAGTTAGAAACCCTATTTTTAAGCAACCTCCACCTCCCCCACCCCATGTTGTACATGTATTGCAGTTTGATCTTAGAATACTTGTAGAGACTATTGTTGCTACTCTAGCAGCCCAAGAATAGAGGAGAAGACCTAGTGATATAATTGAACATGCTAAGAAATGTGGGGTATTCAAATTTTATGGCTCAATTGATTCTTGAGAGGCAGACAAACGGTTGAGAGCTATAAAAAAAGCATTTAATACTCTTGCATTAACTGAGGCATAGAAAATTGATAATGTGTATGGCCTTCTACATGATATGGTAGATGCTTGGTTTTCTCGGGTTAGATTATTCGATCAGTTAACTTGGGATGTATTCAAGACTGAGTTCTATAGGGAATACTTAACAAATGCATTCAAGACTAAAAGAAAAAATGAATTTATTGTATTAAAACAAGGGGCAATGTTAGTACGAGAATATGTGGATAAATTTGAAGAGTTATATAAGTATGCTTCATATATTTTCCCAAATCAAGCTCAAAAGTGTTATAGGTTTAAAGAGGGCCTAAAAACTATGTTGAAGAATGAATTATCATTATATAAAGGCTATAATTTTAGGGGTTGGGTTGAGAAAGCAATAGAAAAAGAGAAGTTAAGAGAGAAAATAAAGTAAGAGGGTAAGTCAAAGGCTTTAGTTTGGGTAGGGAGGTAAAAAGGATTCAGTAAAGGAACTGGTACATCTTAACGAAGGCCAGAGATAAGAGGATTTAAAGGCACTAGAGGGCCTTGGACTTGGCTAGGCACTAATAGACCATAGTCTTCTCAGTTCAGTAAGAGCTTTATGAGACAACTTGTGGTTAGTGTAGGTAGTTCATTCAGAAGGACCATACCTTGTACTATATGTGGTCGTGTTCATGAGGGAGGAGATTGTAGCAAGAGGACTATTTAGTGTTTAGAATGTGGTGGATTTGGACACATTAGGAGGGATTGTCTTAATTTAGCACAATTTAGCACTAGTACTAGTAACGGAGTCCAAAGCATAGCTAGTAGAGGAGGTAGGACTTTTGGATTTAGTAGAGGTACATGTAGAGGTTTAGGAGCTAGTGGTAGTCGAGAGGGTGGTGCATCCATAACAACATAACCTACTTAGCCTATATAGATAGAAAGACCTTTAGTAGAACCCTGGGTCTTTGCTATGACATAACAAGAGGCAACATCATCACATGATGTTATTTCTAGTAGGTTAACTATCTTTAGTAAGAATTCTTATGCTTTAATTGATTATGGTATGAATCATCCATTCATTGCATCATCTTTCACATCATGCATACCAAAAGAAAAGAGTGTGATGGACCACGGTTTGGTTGTAGATATACCAGTAGGTGAATCAGTAGTTTTTAGTCATGTTTATCAAGGTTATAAGCTGGAATTTAGGGGTCAAAAATTAGAAGTAAACTTAGTGCCATTACCATTATAGATGTTTGATGTGATTCTTGGTATGGATGTTCTAACCAAATATCAAGCACTAATTGATTGCTATAAGAAGAAAGTAGAGTTCCAAATGCCTATGGGTAGTAAAATTATGTTTAGAGGTGAAAAGAGTTCAGAGCATTGTAGTATGGTTTTAGCACTCACAACTAGAAAAATGATGAGAAAAGGGGGTGAAGCACTCTTGGCATATGTTATTGACACTAAAAAAGAGGGGTAAAAGCTTGATAGTCTATGTGTAGTAAATGAGTTTACATATGTATTTTCAGAAGATCTTCTAGGTTTGCCACCTAATAGACAGATTGAGTTTAATATTGATTTGTAGTCAAGGACAATTGGACAACTCCTATTTCATAAGCTCTATACAGAATGGCTCCAGTATAATTAAAAGAATTAAAGGTTCAATTGCAAGAATTACTTAATAAAGGCTACATTAGACCTAGTGTATCACCTTGGGGAGCACCAATTCTATTATGAAGAAAAAGGATGGTACCATGAGATTGTGTATTGATTACATATAGTTGAATAAGGTGACTGTGCATAATGAGTATTCATTGCCACTGATTTATGACTTGTTTGATAAGCTGTAAGGAGCTAGAGTATTCTCAAAGATTGACTTGAGGTTTGGGTACCACCAGTTGAAGATTAAGGCAGCAGATGTGCCTAAAATAACATTTAGAACTTAATATGAGCATTATGAATTCCTAGTGATGCCACTCGGGTTAACTAATGATCATGCTACATTTATGGATTTGATGAATAGAGTATTCAAGCCTTATTTTGATACCTTTGTTATTGTGTTCATTAATGATATTTTGGTATATTCATGGTCAAAGGAAGAACATGCTTAGCATTTGAGAATTGTATTACAAACATTGAAAGATAAACAATTGTATGCCAAGAAGTGAGAATTTTGGTTAAAGAAAGTTGTTATGACCCAAAATTTTCATATAAATTATAAAACTAAATTATGAGATATGCAGTGTTAATAAATATTTTTATTAATGAATATTTTAATATTTAATTTTATTATTATTCTAATTATTTATTTTAGTAAATTATAGCATTTGGTTATTGATGAGATTTAATTTTATTTCGAAGTTATTATTTATTTTATTATTAATTGGTAATTATTGTTAAATTAAAAATTTAAGTTAAATTTTATTTTTATATTATTTAGTATTATTAATATGAATTATGTAATTTATTTAATTATATACTTATATATGTGGGTAGAGATTTGATTTGGGAGTTTAAATATGATGTGATATGATATGATATGATATCATTATATATTATTATTATTATTATTATTATTATTATTATTATTATTATTATTATTATTATTATTAAAAGGACAAAAGAATTTTTTTCTTTTTTCGGGTCTTCTTCTCTTCTCTTTTTTCTGTCTTCTTTTTCTTTTTTTTCTTCTTCTTCCTCTTCTTCTTCTTTTGCCTGTTGTCCATCAAACCACCACCACGCCACCACCTCAGCTCACTAGATCGCTAGTGACAACAGTAGCAGCAGCGGCAACAGTGGAGGACAACATTGCATGAACAGTGTAGTCCGGTCATTGGTGAGGAAACCAGTCAAGTTTGGGCTTGTTTCGAAGCTCACACTATGAGCTTCAATTATACGTAGATAGTTTCAAGTGGATCAACTAGTAAGGACTCAAAAAACTCGATTTTATATTTATATTAATATGTTTAATTTGATTTTTCTAATTGAAAATAATTTTATTTGAAGTTGTGGTATTTAGATTAGTTGTTATTTGAACTAAGATTTATATATTTTTTTGAAATTATTTTAAAAATGTATTTTCCGGTTCGATTGTTGTTCACACAGTCCCAAGTTCAGAATTTTTCTTATTTTTATTAAATTCTATATATTATTTAGAGAAAGTTTCATGAATTAAGTTTATTTAAATTAAGTACCAAATTTTTATTACGAATTTTTGAATGATTATGTAAAAAATTAGAATTTTGGAGAAATTAATATAAATAAGTAATTTTTATGTTTTAATTGAAATTGTTGATAATTAATAGGTTTTGGATAGTTTTTGAGTGATAATTGGTGTTAAAATAATTTTTGTAAATTAATTACTATTTTTTAGCTAATTAATGGTAATATTAAAAAATATATTCAAATAATAAATTTAATTATTATTTTTAAGCTTAAATAAGTTTTTAGGTATTTTTATTATCTAATTAAGTATTTGCAATAATAATTGGTAATTTTTATTACAAATTTTTGAATGATTATATAAAAAATTCGAATTTTGGAGAAATTAATATAAATAAGTAATTTTTATGTTTTAATTGAAATTGTTGATAATTAATAGGTTTTGGATAGTTTTTGAGTGATAATTGGTGTTAAAATAATTTTTGTAAATTAATTACTATTTTTTAGCTAATTAATGGTAATATTCAAAAATAAATTTAATTATTATTTTTAAGCTTAAATAAGTTTTTAGGTATTTTTATTATCTAATTAAGTATTTGCAATAATAATTGGTAATTTATGCTAATTAATTTTAAAAAATTGAATAATTGGTTTATTAATATTATTTAATTGCAAATTGGATTTTATTATTTATTTTGTAAAATTAAACATCTTTTATGCTTTTATTATCTAAATAAATTGATTTTTGGTATTTAATTGAATTTTTATAATTTTGGTGATTTATTAGTAATTATTATTATTATTTAAATTATTATTGGAATTAGTTCTCGGTTGGGCAATATTTGTAGTTCGAGGGCCCATCCTAAGGTTTGGTGATGTAGATTATTTATAAGTGAAATTTTCTGTATAGGATTGACTCTACTTTTAGTAGAAAGGCGTTCGTTTTACATGGAAAGCTCTACCGAATTTTTGGTAAATTTCTCGTAAATGTGACAACCGGTCCGAGTCTAGTTTTGAAATTTTGCCCGAGTCGTATCTAGATCGAGTCATTCTTAGAATTCTAGAATTATTAAATTAGGGATTTTTTTCTAATAAGTATTATTATTATTTTCTTTAGTTGTACCAAGACCAAAACTTTCAGGACCAGACTAGTCGGGTCACTCTTATGAAGCACACTCAACCTGTGAGTTATCATTATATATACACATTGCATGTAAAATAAATATTTATGAGCATTCATATTTTAATAATGTAAATATAAGTATGATTTATTTTATTAAATGTTTATATCTATGTTTTAGTATATAAATGGTATATATTTTATAAATTGCCTTGAAAATGGATGCTATCATGTTTAAAATATGTATTTCATTATTTTTAATAATTATAAGTATGATTTGGAGGATAGTTGTAGAACGTGCCGGTAGGACTGTTACGCGATAGTACGATAGATTTTAGGTTGAGAATCTGGTTATGAAATTGAATATTGAGATTATTGTTTATTGGAAAGGGTGGCTGTAGATCCTCAGTTGACCTAGTGTACTTGCGACTAGTCATGCCGGTAGTGAGATTGCAGATCCTCGGTTAACCTAGTATACTCGAGGCCAGTCTACTACCTTGAGTTGGATAAATAAATATTTGGAGTTATAAATAAACCGGTTGGCCATTGGTATGTGATCGATGTTGCATACTATATAGGGTTTTGCTCCGATCCCCCACTAAAATTTATTTCCATATTTATTATTGTATTAAAAAAGTGATTTTTGACATGTGTATGAAATGCATGTACATCATATTATACAAATATAAATATAATATTTTACTAATGCCTGAATGTCTGTATTTTATAGTGCATGTATATATATAATAATAATTCACTCAATGAGGTTTAACCACCCTCAATATTTTTTCAGGACATTTTACTTCATCAAACCTTAGTAGTAGACCCCTTCGTCGGTCTTTTTCAGCCCTGAATATTTTATGTAATTTTTATATCTAAACTTTTATTTGTATTCTAACAACTGCAGTAGTAGTATTCGAGTGATGTAGTGTTTAACATTGTTTTATAATTGAGATTTGTGTTTGATGAATTATGTATGTTATATTTTAATATATGCTATGAGAATTCCTTTAATATTATTTTAGGTTTTAAATTCTTTAATATTCTTATATTATATTTGCACATGTTTTTATTTTAAGGCTTGCTATAGGTTCCAGATTCGAAAGAATTCCCATTCCCTAGCGCCAATCATGACTCCTCGATTTGGATCGTGACAAAGTTGGTATCAGAGCCTAGGTTTTCAGTGTTATGGACCTAGGTTAGTAAAGTTGTGTTTTCTTTGAAACTACTGCAGCAAATTAGGTTCGATTATGTCTTTGATAAGTCTTTATTGCTTTTAGAATTTCACGTAACTGTTAAGGTGTCTGGTTATTGTCTGTTTTTCTGATTCTTAGATGGTTTTCTCTTTTTAGAATGAGGAGGCGAGCACATGTTGCTCCATTGGTAATTGAGGCCGCAGATGATGAGTTTTTTTAGGATGAGGCTCAGGACACTATGCTACTAATGAGGTGTAGAGGTAGAGGTAGAGGTAAAGGTAGACCTTGAGGAGTGGCAGGATGCCATAGACAATGAGAGGTATAGGATGAGGAGCCTATAGAGTAGAAGTGTGAGGAAGTTGCTATACCTCCAATCACACCATAGATGCAACCTAGTTATTAGTAGGGTATGTTTAACCCAGAGGCAACCCTGTTCTACGCCAAAGTTGGCCGGATAACCTTTAATGGGACTTCAAACCCATTGGACTTCCTGCATGCTATCGAGACTAGGACTCAAACTACTCACACCAAGTGCTAGGGGATTATGATTGACGAGCTATCTGTTGAGGGACTAGCCTTGGATTGGTTTGTCTAGGTGATACAACTACATATGGAGATGATGACTTGGGTACAGTTTAGAGAGAGATTTATCAGGAGATTATGCCTTGAGCCACTACGGATGAGCTACAAACTCATATTGACCAACATCACTATAAGAGACAAATCAGTCGAGGAGTATATTAGGGAGTTTCTCAGGCTGGGTCAGTATGCAGAGGACCTTATAAAAGATCAGTACTTCACAATTACGATGTATGTCACTGAATTAGGGTTTACATTTGTTGGGATGCCCACTTTTGGCCTAAATCTCAAGTTTGTGATCGAGTTGGCCAAGGAGATAGAGTTGAGATTGGTTAAGCAAGGAGCTATGCCAGACTTTTATCGGATGGGAGGCCTACAGTTAGGAGGATTCTAAAGCACTCCATACTCGACTTTTCAGATTGGGACTAGTAGTTAGTAGAGAGGCTCAATACAATAGGGTCAGAGGCAGCAGCCAATACACCATGGTAGTAGGAGACATGGCCATAGTGGAAATTGCAAGCTAGTGAGATTTTGGTCGAGTGCCACTAGCAGTAGTAGTGGTCGGAGTTCTGGTTATGGCAATTTGGAATTAGTAGCTAGCACTTGCTAGACTTGTGGTATAGTCCATCAGGGACCTTGCAATATGGCACTACTAACATGTTTTCGATGCGGATAAACATGGCATTTCACTAGATCATGCCTATATTCTAGCTATCAATAGTAGCAGTTTTCATAGTAGTTTATTAATAGTGCAACTCCATTATATTACCAGCTACATCCAACTCTATATCAGAGTACTTCTTAGATTGTTGCCTAGCAGGGGCATAGTAGAGGAGGCAGAGGTAGTGCTAGAGGCTTCAATCAGGCTTCCACCAACCAGTAGGGAGGCAGAGCACCGACTAAAGTTTTCACCCTCACTCAGTAGGATGCTCAGGCATATAATGTCATGGTAGCAGGTATACTTCCAATTTGTTTCTCTAATGCTAGAGTTATGTTTAATTATGGTGCTACCCACTCATTCATGTCTCTTGTTTTTGCTTATAAGTCTTATTGGCAAGTTTCAAGGTTAGTAGTTCCTTTATCCATTGCTACACCTCTAAGTGATTCATTGGGCACTGATATATTTCTTCCTAAGTGTCATGTGTTAGTGGAAGGCAGATAACTGCTAGCAAACTCAGTGTTGCTTAATGTGATGGAATTTGATGTGATTCTAGGAATGGATTAGTTATCTTAGCACTATGCAGTGGTTGATTATCGAAGTAAAGAGGTAATTTTTAGAATTCCTAGTGATTAAGAATTTAAATTTATGGGTGATAAGAGTTCCATACCTCAAAATTTTATCTCTGCTATCACTGCTAGGAAGATGTTGAGGAAGGGTTATCAAGGATATTTAGCAATGGTTAGAGACACTATAATGGAAAGGACTTATATTTCAGATGTCCCTATAGCTTGTGAGTTCCCAAATATCTTTCTTGATGAGTTGCTAGGTTTACCACCTCACAGAGAGATTGAATTTTATATCGATGTGGTTCATGACACAGCTCCTATTTCAATGCTGCCTTATAGAATGTCTCTTGTAGAGTTGAAAGAGTTAAAGAAGTAGTTGTAAGAGTTATTGGATAAGGGTTTTATTAGACCTAACACTTCTCCTTGGGGTGTACCAATCCTATTTATGAAGAAGAAGGACAGTACACTCAAATTATGCATTGATTATAGAGAGCTGAATAAGGTGATAATTAAGAATAAGTATCCTATTCCAAGGATAGATTATTTGTTTAATTAGCTTTAGGGTGCACAGTTCTTCTCTAAGATTGATTTGATATTAGGCTATCATTAGTTATAGATCAAAGAAGCCAATGTTCCTAAAATGACATTTCGTACTAGATATGGCGACAATGAGTTTCTACTAATGTCATTTGGATTAACTAACACCCCATCTGCTTTCATGGATCTGATGAATAGGGTATTCAGACCATATATGGATCAATTTGCAGTAGTCTTCATTGATGATATACTGGTGTATTTAAAGAGTATGGAAGAACATGTATATCACTTGAGGGCAATACTATAGACATTAAGAGAGCATCACCTTTATGCTAAATTCTTGAAGTGTGATTTCTGAAATGAGAGTGTAGCATTTCTTAGTCATGTGGTGACTAAAGATGGTATCTAAGTTAATCCACAAAAGATTGAAGTAGTATCTAAGTGGCCTAGTCTGATGACAGTCACATAGATTTAGATTTTTCTAGGTTTAGCTGGGTATTACAGTAGATTCATTCAAGATTTCTCAAGAATTATAGCACCTATGACCTGCCTAAGTAAGAAGAATGTGAAGTCTGAGTGGTCAGATACTTATGAGAATAATTTTTTGTTGTTAAAAGAGAAGTTGGCCACAACTCTAGTGCTAACTTTGCTGAATAGAAAAGATAAGTTCACTATTTATTGTGATGCCTCCAGAGATGGTCTAGGTTATGTGTTGATGCATAATGGTAGGGTAGTTACATATGCTTCTAGGTAGTTGAAGAATCATGAATATAATTATCCTACTCACGACCTAGAGATGACAACAGTGATCTTTGCTTTTAAGATCTGGAGACACTACTTGTATGGAGTAACTTGTGAGATCTTCACAAACCATAAGAGCTTGAAGTAAATTTTTTAGTAGAAGGATCTGTACTTGAGACAGAGGAGATGGTTGGAACTCTTAAAGGATTATAACTGTGATATTCTTTATCATCTAGGCAAGGCTAATGTGGTAGCAGATTCCTTGAGTAGGAAATCCTCAGGTAGTCATACTAACATTAATGTGGAGAGGAGACCTTTGATCCAGAGTTGTACCAATTAGTGGATTAGGGGTTGAGGATGAAGATGATCAGATAAGGAGGATTGTTGGCATAGTTTAGAGTCAGATTAGTACTGAGGGATAGAATTAAGGCAACTTAAAGTCGAGATCTTGTTTTGGTTGAACTAAAGGAGAATGTGCAACTAAGAAAATTCCTTAATTTTACACTAGATGATAAAGTTGTTTTATGGATTAATGGAAGACTATGTGTGCCTAATGTGGATAATTTGAGAGAGGAGATCCTAAAAGAAGCACATTTTGTAGCTTATAACATACATCCAGATGCTATAAAGATGTACCATAATATTAAGGATCTATACTGGTGGGTTGGTATGAAGAAGGATGTAGCTAATTTTGTTACTAAGTGCTTGAGTTGTCAATAGGTGAAAGTTGAACATAAAAAGCCTTATGGGAAGCTTCAGCCTCTTCCTATTCCTGAGTGGAAATGGGACAGAATTGCTATGGATTTTGTGGTAGGGTTACCTCGTTCAAGGGATGGATATGATTCCACCTAGGTAATTATGGATAAGTTAACTAAATTAGCTCATTTCCTACTACTTTTTCTATAGCCAAGTTAGCCAAGTTGTATGTTAAGCATATTGTGTGCCTATATAGAGTACCTAAGTCCATCATATTTGATAGAGGTTTTGTGTTCATGTCTAAAGTTTGGAGAAGTTGTAAGAAGCTATGGGCACTAGATTTGACTTTAGTATTTGCTTTTCACCCTTAGATAGATGGTCAAACTGAGAGGATGATCTAGACATTTGAGGATATGTTGAGAATGTGTGTGATGGATCTTGGAGGTAGTTAGGATGATCATCTACCATTGGTAAATTTTACTTAATAGTAGTATTAAAATGGCACCATTTAAGGCTTTGTATAGGAGGAAGTGTAGATATGGTCTATGTTAGAATGAAGTGGGAGAGAGATAGCTTACTGGACCTGAGATTATCCAAGATGTAGCTGAGAAAGTTGCTTTGATAAGGAGAAGATTAAAAATCGTAGCTAATAGAAAAAAGAGCTATGCAGATCCGAAGAGTAAGGATGTTAAGTTTTAGGTTGGGGATTATGTATTTTTTAAGGTGTCTCTAATGAAAGATGTGATGAGATTTGGTAAGAAGGAAAAAATAGCACTAAGAAATATTGGATTGCTTGACATTCTAAAAGAGAGTTAGCATGGTTGCATATTTGTTGGCTTTGCCTTCGAATCTATCACAAGTGCATCCAGTGTTCCATATCTCAATGCTGAGGAAGTATATTTCAGACCCTTCACATGTTACAGTCCCAGACTGTGGAAGTGAATGAAGATTTGACGTATAAGGAAGAACTAATAGCGATTGTGGATTCTCAAGTTCGTTAGCTACATTCAAAATGGATCCCGATGGTAAAAGTGTTGTGGAGGAACAACAACTAGGAAGAGTACAAGAGGGAGACAGAAGCTGAGATGCGAACAGTGTACCCCTATCTTTTTCCTCAATGATTTCTTGTATTCCTTTTTTTTTATTTTGAAAATTTGAGGATGAATTTTTATAAGGAGGGAAGATTATTATGACCCAAAATTTTCATATAAATTATAAAATTAAATTATGAGATATGCAGTGTTAATAAATATTTTTATTAATGAATATTTTAATATTTTAATTTTATTATTATTCTAATGATTTATTTTAGTAAATTGTAGCATTTTGTTATTGATGAGATTAAATTTTATTTCAAAGTTATTATTTATTTTATTATTAATTGGTAATTATGGTTAAATTAAAAATTTAAGTTAAATTTTAGTGTTATATTATTTAGTATTATTAATATTAATTTGTAATTTATTTAATTGTACACTTATATATGTGGGTAGAGATTTGACTTGTGAGTTTAAATATTATATATATTATATCATTATATTATTATTATTATTAAAAAAAGGACAAGAGCAAATTTTTATCTTTTTTCAGGTCTTATTCTCTTTTTTTTTTCTTTTTCTTCTTCTTTTTGCTATCCATCAAACCACCACCATGCCACCATCTCAGCTCACCAAACCACTAGCAGTAGCAGCAGACAACAACAGTAGACAGCAACAGCAGCAGCGGCTGCAGTAGAGGACAACACTGCATGAACAATGTAGTTTGGTTGTCGACAAGGAAATCAATCAAGCTTGGACTTTTTTTGAAACTCATGCTATGAGCTTTGATTATACATAGTTAGTTTCAAGTAGATCAACCGGTAAGGATTTCGAAAACTTGATTTTATATTTATGTTAATATGTTTAATTTGATTTTTCTTATTGAAAATAATTTTATTTGAAGTTGCAATATTTAGATTAGTTGTTCTTTGAGCTAAGATCTACTCAAACATTATTTTTATTTATTTTTTGAAATTATTTTAAAAAATACATATTTTTGGGTTCGGTTACTGTTCACACAGTCCCGGGTCCGGAAAGTTTTTTATTTTTGTTAAATTCTATATATTATTTAGAGTAAGTTTCATAAATGAAGTTTATTTAAATTGCGTACCAAATTGTTATTATGAATTTTTGAATGATTATGTAAAAAAATAGAATTATAGAGAAATTAATATAAAGAAGTAATTTTTATGTTTTAATTGAAATTATAGATAATTAATAGGTTTTGGATAGTTTTTGAGTGATAATTGGCATTAAAATAATTTTTGTAAATTAATTACTATTTTTTAGCTAATTAATGATAATTTTTGAAAATATATTCGAATAATAATTTTAATTATTATTTTAAGCTTAAATAAGTTTTTAGGTATTTTTATTATATAATTGAATATTTTCAATAATAATTGGTAATTTATGCAAAATTAATTTTAAAAAATTGAATAAGTGGTTTATTAATATTATTTAATTGTAAATTGGATTTAATTATTTATTTTGGAAAATTAAGCATCTTTTATGCTTTTATTATCTAAATAAATTGATTTTTGGTACATGGTAGCATCCATTTTCAAGGCTATTATAGGAGATTTGTGCATAAATTTTGCCCAAATTGTATCTAGATTGAGTCATTCTTAGAATTCTAGAATTATTAAATTAGGAATTTGTTTCTAATAAGTCCAAGGCCTTCAGGACTAGGCTAGTCGGGTCACTCTCGTGTAGCACACTCAACCTGTGAGTTATCATTATATATACACATTGCATGTAGAATAAATATATGTGAGCATCCATATTTTAATAACATAAATATAAGTATGATTTATTTTATTAAATGTTTATATCTATGTTTTAGTATATAATTGATATATATTTGACATATATTTTATATATTGCCTTGAAAATGGATGCTACCATGTTTAAATTATGCATTTTGTTATTTTTAATAATTATAAATATGATTTGGAGAATAGTTGTAGAACGTGCCACCTAGTGAGCTACACTAGGACTGTTGCATGACAATATGGTAGATTTTAGGCTGAGAATCTAATTATTTGATTATGAAATTGAATATTGAGATTAATGGTTATTGGAAAGGGTGGCTACAGATCCTTGGTTGACCCAGTGCACTCGAGGCTAGTCATGTCGATAGTGAGATTGTGGATCCTCAATTGACCTAGTGTACTCGGGGTCAGTCTACTACCTTGAGTTGGATAAATAAATATTTGGAGTTATGGATAAGCTAGTTGGCTATTGGTGATGTGATCGAGGTTGTGGACTATTTAGGGTTCTGCTTTGACCCTCCACCAAAAAATTTTCCTATATTTATTATTGCATTGAAAAAGTGATTTTTGGCATGTGTATGAAATGCATGTATATCATATTGTAAAAATATAAATATAATATTATACTGATGTTTGAATGTCTGTATTTTATAGTGCATGTATATATATAATAATAATTCACTCAGTGAGGTCTAACCCCCCTCAATATTGTTTTTAGGACATTCTACTTCCTTAGACCTCAGTAGTAGACCCCTTCGTCGATCTTTTTTCGCCTTGGCTATTTTATGTAATTTTTATATCTAAACTCTTATTTGTACTATATTAGCTATAGTAGTGGTATTCGAGTGATGTAGTGTTTAACATTGTTTTATAATTAAGATTTATGTTTGAAGAATTATGTATGTTATATTTTAATATATGCTATAAGGATTCCTTTAATATTATTTTAAGTTTCAAATTCTTTGATATTCTTGTATTTTGTTTCCATGTGTTTTATTTTAAGGCTTGCTATGGGTTCTGGATTTGAAAGAATTCCCATTCCTTAGCATTGGTCATGACTCCATAGTTTGGGTCATGACAAAAGTGGTGTTTTTGGGGAATGTCATCTCAGTAAAGGGAGTGTATGTTGATCCTAAGAAGATTGAAGCAATCCTTAGTTGGAAACCACCTACTAATGTACATGAGGTGTGTAGTTTTCTAGGGTTAGTAGGCTATTATAGGAGATTTGTGTAGAACTTTTCTATCATTGCTTCACCTTTAACAAAACTGCTATGAAAGAATGTAAAGTTTATCTGGAATGAAGAATGCCAGGACAATTTTGATAAATAAAAAGGCATATTTAACTTTAGCACTAGTGTTGACACTACCAGTGATAGGGCTAGAATATATTATGTATAGTGATGCATATAGAAATGGTTTAAGCTATGTACTGATGCAATAAGGTAAGGTGGTAGCCTGTGCTTCTCGATAATTGAGGCTATATGAGTTGAACTATCCTACATATAACTTAGAGCTAGCAGTAGTTGTTTTTACTTTGAAGATTTGGAGACATTATTTATATGGTGAGAAGTGTTAGATTTTCACAGATCACAAGAGCTTAAAGTATATACTAAGTTAGAAAGAGTTAAACTTGAGGCAAAGAAGATGGATTGAGTTTCTAAAAGATTATGATTTCACCATTGAATATTACCCAGGGTAAGCTAATGTGTTAGTAGATGCACTTAGTAGGAAGTCCTCAAGTAACTTATCTTACATTTAGACTATGCAAATTTCATTATTACTTGAGTTAAGGGCATTGAATGTGGAGTTAGCTCAGGGTGAGAAAGGAGCATTATTTGCTACTTATTGATAGAGTTAGGGAGGCACAAAGTCAGGATGAATAAATGGTAAAGATCAAAGAGCAAGTCCAATAAGGTAACAAGGCAGACTTTGTGATTTTAGATGATGATACTTTATTATATGGGGGAAAATTATGTGTACCTAATGTTGAGGTTTTGAAAAGAGAGATAATAGAGAAAGCACACAATTTAGCACATGCTATGTATACTAGAAGTACTTTAAAAGATAACTATTGGTGGTCAAGGATGAAGAAAGATGTTGCAGAGTTTGTGGCTAGATGTTTGGTTTGCCAATAGGTTAAAGCATAACATCAACATCTATTGGGAACATTACAATCTCTTCCTATTCCTAAATGGAAGTGGGAGCATCTTACAATGGATTTTATAATTGGATTACCTAGAACTTAGTAAGGACATGATGCAGTTTGGGTGATTGTCGATTGACTCACTAAATCAACTCACTTCTTACCTATAAAAGTGAGTTACTCACTATATAAACTTGCTAAAATCTATATCAGAGAAGTTTTCAGATTGCATGGTGTTCCATTTTCTATTGTATTAAATAGGGATCCAAGATTTACATCTAGATTTTGGCCAAGTTTACAGCATGCTTTGGGTACTAAGTTAAGGTTTAGTACATCTTTTCATCCTCAAATAGATGGTCATTTAGAGAGGATAATCCAAACATTAGAAAAAATGCTTCAAACTTGTGTGATGGAATTGTAGGGTAGCTGGGATGAACATCTACCTTTAATGGAATTTGCGTACAATAACACCTTTCATTCTAGTTTGGGAATGGCACCCTATAAAGCACTATATGGTAGGAAGTGTAGAACTCTAGTTTATTAGGATGAAGTTGGGGAAAGACAATTGGTTGGTCCAAATATTATGCAAATGACAACATAAAAGATTCAGTTAATTAGAGATCAACTAAAAGAAGCCCAGGATAGATAAAAGAGTTATGCAGACTTAAAAAGGGAATTGATTGAATACGCTATGGGTGATAAGGTCTTTCTAAAGATTTCACCTTAGAAATGAGTCTTATGATTTGGTAAAGGGGAAAATTAAGCCTTAAGAATATTGGTCCATATGAGGTGAATGAGAGGATTAGTCCAGTAGCCTATAGGTTGGCCTTACCTCCAAAATTGTCTCAAATTCATAATGTTTTCCATGTGTCAATGTTGAGGAGGTATAGGAGTGATCCTAGTCACCTTTTGCAGGCCTAACCCATAGAATTAAAACAAAACTTATCTTATAAAGAAGAGCTAGTTGCAATCTTTACTAAGAAACCAAGGTGTTGAGAAATAAAATCATACCTTTAGTGAAAGTGTTGTGGAAACACCATGGGAGAGAGGAAGCTACTTAGGAGTGATAGTAAGACAAGAGAAATCAATACCCTCATTTGTTTTAGCATAATTTCGGGGATTAAATTATCTAAGATAAGGAGAATTATCACACCGGTACTCTAACTCTAAGTATATTTACATTCATTAGGAATTGCATTTACATAATATATATTGATTTAATTTAATTATAAGTTAGTATATATATAGATATAGTTATAGAGAAAAAGACTTAATTGTAGCAAATGATTGTCCTTAAATGAACAATTAAAAGTTTGAGGATTTATAGGTAACTTAAGCATTTCATTAAGGACCAAAGAAGCATTTTATATATTATTTAATTAATATTTATGGATATGTAAGGAAAAAGAGCTGCCATTAATTGAAAGAAAGAAAGAAAGATAGAAAGAAAAAGGGGAAAAAGAGAAAAGGGGAAAAGAGGGCTGAATTATTTCCTCTCATAGAAGTGATTTTTCAAGAAAAATTAAAGATCTAAAGTATAATTAAGGTAGTAATCTTCATCCTAGAAGACTTTGGTGATTGATTTGGTAAGTAATTTTAGTATTTTGATTGATTTAATTTAGGGTTCATAAGTTGCAGAATTCAGGTTTTATAATTTAGGTTTAACAATCTCTGTAATTCAATAATATCTTGATCTATAGAACTCCAAGTTAAGTGTTATTTAATGATCTAAAACCTTCAAATAATTTTCTAAATTTTTTTCTCTTTGAGCTTGATTTGATTTAGTCTCTATAGTAGGGTAATAGGAGAAAATATTTTATTTCTCAGTTTGTCAGTTTCTTTGAGCTAGTTATAATTCGTTATATATATCTCTTTTTGTAGGTGTCCAATTGGTGTGAAATTTTTATGGCATGTTATGGACATATATATCTAAGAATGATTAAAATTTTAACTCGAAATTCCTTTCCTATAAGTCCTAGAAATATTTCAAAGTCATCTTTAAAAGCAGCAATTTTGATTATGTTAACTAGGTTTATAGAGTTCATAAATTAAAACTAGTATAGATACTTTTAATATATCTTAAGCTAGGAAACTCCAAATTAAGTTTATTTTTATTCTAAGAAAACTTAAAAAAGTTCTCTAAAATTTTGTAGTTTTGATCCAGAGCTGATTATGACTGAATAGTGGTCTAACAGACTTATACTTATTCTTGCTCAATATGTCTAAGTAATTGAGCTACTTGTAATGAGACCTTTATAATTTTATTTGTGGTTATTTAATATAAGTGAAATTTTTATTGAATGTACTAGATATAAAGACCTAAGTCTGGTTAAAATTTGAGATTGAGAATTTTCTTTTACAGGTTAGTGCAATTTTTCTAATATAGGCCTAAAAACAACACTAATAGAGTTAATAAGGTTGGTTTTGTAGAGTTAAGTTAATTTGCATATTTTGCATATAGTTTAGGGGTTGCATGGCTACGTTAGTATATGAGACTATTTTATTGATGATTTATAAATGAAATTGCTTGTGTTTGGTGATGGGAAAGGCAAAGGAAGTGCATGTGCAAATTAAGTAAATTTGATGAATTAGGTTTATGTGTTTATAAGTTGTCTGGTGAGTAGATGTTGAGACCCTTAAAATATTTTTATATTAGAAATGAGATGAGCTTTTGATGTTTTATGAACCTGATTTGACATATTGAAACTGATTAATTCAACTTCTTGTTACTTGAAATATTTAAGCTTTGAAACAATAAAAAAGTTTCAAATTCACAAGTTAAAGGTTTTACTACATTATGCCTTTGTTTTGCAAGCTGAATGATATTTATTTTAGTTACATGATGATTTGAATGAGTCATAATCAAATTAGTTTTATTCCTTTGAATTTTGATGACAAGTAGTTTGATTTTTAATACTATGATGAACTATAATTGTGATGCAATGGTTTTGATTAATTTTGGATGAAATGATATTTGTTTTGTGTATTACCTCCCTATATAAGATGTGTGAATGTCCTGAGGTGATATATGAACATTTGAGATTATGTTAGTTGTTATTGTGCAATAAACAACATGGCACTTAATTGCAGGACAGTGAATGAAGAAGGGGTTTCGTGCTAATATAGTTGAAGGGTTAGCCTTCAAGTGTGCCTACAGAGTAAGCTTGTGATAGCCTGTATGTTATGGCCGAGTTGTGATACTTGTTATAAGGATGGTTAATATAAATGAAAAGTCGTATTGATATTTGCAAAGGCACATGTTTCAACTGACTAAGCTTTGAATATGTTTCAAAGTGAGATTGAATTGAATATTTTGAGTGAATGATAATTTGATTATTGATGCTTTAGTATTTTTAATTTGAGATGTTTGTTATATTTAATTTAGCTAAACTATTTTCTGCTTGTAACATCTATTCATTGAGTATTTCTCTACTCATTTTACTCTGTTTTATAAATGTTTTCAAATAGCTAGGCTTGATAGTTGGTGAACCGAGTTGAGTGAGTGTGGATAAAAGTCTAGAATAAGGTTGGCCAACAATCATTGTTAGAGTAGTATTTTCTTTTATTTTTTTAATAGTTGTATAAGTGTTGTAAAACATTAGCGGTTAAACCGTATTTAAAAATGTAATATTTATATTATCTAATTATTTTACATGAATTTTACTATTTATAAATAGTATTTCACTATTTATAAATACATATGTTACTATTCATGAATAGTACTTCACTATTAAAAAAATATCTAATGCTTCAAAAGTTCTTATTCTCTAAATATAACATATGTACAACATTAAACTTTGATAAGAGATTAATTTTGAATTCTCTTGCAAATATAAGGATATTATAATAAAAATTAATTACCCTGAGCAAATTGTTTGGTGATTTATTTTTAATATCCATCTTGAGTTATGTAAGATGAGGTGTGACACTCTCTCCAATTAAAAATGAATTTGAAGCTTTTGTCCTTACGTGTCTGTGAAAATGGCTTCACAATTAATAGAAGGTAGGTGAAAAAAAGCTTCATAGTTTTGAGCACTCAATACCAACTAGTGCCTGCTCTTAATCTAGTAAAATTGATAGTGCAGATGATCCACAATTCTTGTGCTTCATACTTCCAACATTTTAGTCCCCTTGATACATAAATAGACCATCTGCTTAGTTTGCATTTAAATGAGTAAGTCATTAGTAGGTTGCATTTAATTAAATAAATAATTTAAGCTTTTCATTATAAAATAGTTCATTTAAAAAATAAATTTTTGATTTTGAAAAAAAATAAATCATATTTTGATTATGTAATATTGTAAATTAAATCCATACACACAAATGTCTCATTTGAGTCAATTTTTTTTATAAATATAACCTAAAATTGATTTTGGTTAAAATTAAATGTGTAGGTATTAACACGGTACCTTAAGTGGTACCATTGATATATGCTCTATTGTCAGGTAAAGTGTCTATTTGCATATCAAGACTAAATATTTATAATTTGTCCTAAATATTTTTTTTACATAAATGTTTTATTTTTTCTAAATATATTATATTTTGAGATTCAAAATGTAATAATAAGTAGCTAATTATAATATATAAAATGTTTATCATTTTATTGTTAAATATAAAACTTTAAATATATATTGTTCATTAACATTGATATATATTAATTTAATTGATAAATTATTTTAAAATAAACATAGCATGTGAATATATTTTATTTTTTAAATAATTGATTAATTACATTGAATTATTTTAGTATTAAATGAATGACTATTTAAATAATAAATAATAAATATTTTAATTATAATAATTGAACACTAACCATTATATATTTAACAATGAAATGTCATATATTTAGAAAAAAAAAACATTGAGATATTTATGCCGAAACTAAAAATTGAGGATAAATTTGCTATATATTGCAAACATTTATACAAATATTGATGTGGCAATAGTGCTACCTTCTATTCACTTAATCTTTAACTAAAGTCAATTGTAGAAAATATTTTTAAAAAAATTATCAAATTAGTACATTCATACCAAAATTAAATACATGAAACAAATTTCAAAAATATTTAATTTTTTTTTACCAACTAATATTAGACATTATTTTTATTCTTGCTGTTGTTATTTTTAATTTTTTTTTTTAGCACCAATAGGCATTATTGTTGTTCTTCCTTTCCCTAAAGAAAAAAAAGATGTATAGGTGAGAAGATTTGATTACATGTTTGAGTAGATGCATTGCAAATACATCCTCTACTATTTTGTGACATACATTATCCTCCAATTTGATGCCATAAGCAAAAAGTAAAGTTGCAACTTCCCCTTTGAACTTTTGAGGAAATGAAAGAACTTGATGCCGATGTCAGAGATGTGCAACTAGATGCATCTAAATATTTCAGGCTTTTTGGAAGCTTCGGTAAACATTTTATAAGTATAGGTATCAAATGGACAAAAGTGTCAAGTACAAGGGTGATAGATGCATTATGTTATCATATTAGTGCAAACTAGTGCATTTTAGCCAAGATCAAGTGTCAAAATGGCAAAACTATAAATTAAGGAGTCAAATTGACAAAAAGTGACAAGTACAGGGGTTTTTATATATATTATGCCTATATATAATTAAATATAAATAAAGGTTGACGTTAAAATAAGTTGTTTTGGATAGATGTTAGTTTATGGTTGTTTTAAGGTTGATTGGTAATTGTTTGGTTGTTGGGTTGATGGAAGTTAATTATTGGTTGTTTTGTATTGATTTAGTTGTTTAGTGGATGAAGGCTACTTGAGGCTGCTTTGGATTGTAAGGTGGTTTGGTTGCTAAGGGTGTGTAGAGCTTAGTAGTTTTGTGTTTGTTTTAGGGTAGTTATGTGGTTGTTGGTTGCTAGTCAAATGAAGTTATCTAAGGTTGTTTTGAGTTGCTAGTGGTGTATAGTTGCTTAAGTGGGTTTAAGTTGTTTTTGTTGCACATAAAAGACAAGGGCAGACTTATTTAAGGAGTCAGGCTGCCAAAGGAGAGGAGAGATATAATTTGGCAAATATTTATTTTGGTCCTTATATTATTTCCCTTCTTTGTTAATCATCCGAACGAACTCTGATTGACCTAAAATTTGAACCATAAATATTTCTTGATGTTCTCTACATGTTAGTGGCATCCATTTAAGTATAATCAGCCCAAAAAAATTTAGTTTTAGCTTTGAATTTTTGTCCAAAGTTGTCAAAGTTAGAACATGTACCTCGTTGCCGATCAATGAATGCCATTGCTAGAATCTTGTTCCCTATCATCTTAGGAGTCTATAGACACTAATCTCGTGTCTGGTATCAATCGGTGGAATATTTCATGAATTTTTAGGTAATCTTCACTTTACTTTCCGATATGCTTGTTCTATGGGTAGTTTGGTGTATTTGAGGCTGTAAATGTGTTCTCCTAATTGTTATGAACATTATGGAGTAGGTGTTGTGTTTTTAGTGAGAAATCCTATGGTTTCCACTTGAATTCTAGTGATGAACAATAACTAGTTTAGAAAATTTTGAGTTTATTTTTAATAAATAGTATAAATTGATCAATTTCCACAACTGGAGTTAGGCCCAATTCCTTACAAATTTTATGACAAAAATTCCAAAATGGATTTGGAGGAAATTATATATTTTCATATAAATTAGTTTAATTAATTTGAAAAATTATTTGAGAATCAAAATTAATCATTTTGGTGTTTTTAAGGTTATTTTGATCATTTTTGGATTTTTAGTAATTTTTCTAAGATTTTGAAGGAGTTTATTTAAACTGTTTATTAAACAAGTAACTATTTATTTTTAGAGAGTTTGAAAGCTGGAGGTGTTGAGCTTGGGCAGCCGAGGACACGTCAGCCATCACACTCCATCTATGAGTTAATGTTATAAAATGTTTCATGATAGTATACAAACTAGAATTTTTATGTGGTAATATAAATTTAAGTTGAGTATATGGATTTATTTATGATCATAAATCTTACCAAATGCATGATTTATTTATTTTACTATCATGAATAATTTTAAGAAGGCACTTTAGTTGGTTTTATTTTATTTTATTTTTATTTTTTATATGATATAAATATGTTTTGGAGGAAATGGTAGAACATGCTACCTAATGGGTGTCACCAGGACCACATGTGCACTAGTTAAGATCTTGAGTCTAAGAAAAATGTGGATTGGCTCGATTGAACTTGTTCTCTTGGACAGTATGTGAATTGAGCTTGGTAGAGCTTGTGCTCTCGGGCCAGAATTGAGAGGTAACTTAGTTGAGCTAGTTTTCTCAGGACATCAATATTAGAATAAGCAATTGGACTGCGATTGTAATTCAGTTAAGCTTAATCTCTCGAGATGGAAATCAATTGGATTCAAGAGAGCTAAAAGGCTATTAGATATTTGAGGTTTTAGGGTTTTACCATTTTTCCATCAAAGATTTTGATTTATATGATTTTTTTATGAGTGGTTTTGTATTGAAGAGATTTATGATTTTGAAGGGTATTTTATAAAGATAGTTTTCATCAAAATAAAAGGAATTTAAATATTTAAACTATCTAGTAGTTTTACGTAAGTATTTCAAAACCAACATGCATTTTATAAGATTAAGTCACTTAGTGAGGTCTGATTCCCCTTAATTTTATTTTGTCAGGACTTCATAGACAATTTGTCATTTGTCATTATCTGCTTCGGGTTTCTTCTTCTCCAATTATTTTATGTAGGTTTATTTGATGTAAAAATTATGTATTTGAATTCTAGACACTGTAGTAGATAAATGATTTGTATAACTTGTATTTGTGATATGGTATCTTTTTTATATAATAACTTTTGAATGGTGGTTGATTATTTGAGTATTTGTGGAGTAGTGTTGATTGGAACATATTGGAAGTGCTATTTTCTTTTCTACAGGTTTTGGTTTTGCCCCGGTACATAAGAAACTCCGCCAGATTTTCTTTAAAATTTAATATTGGATATATTTTATGGAAAAAAATTTTTCTAAGGTTTATTATGGGTTTCTGAAGCTTCACGCCTTCTCATTCCTTAGTGCTAGTCATGTGCCCTTTGGATTTGGGTTGTGACAAAATTTGAAAAAAAGCTCTTGAGCTGGCTCATAATTTTAATGTATTAATACTTTAATATATGATGCATAATATATAAACTTTCATTTTATAATAAATGTAAAAAATATTTGATGAGAATGATGTTGAGTTGGAGTAGATTATAAATTAACAATAAAAATAATTATTAGCGCATGAAAAATGGGCAACAAAATAGTGAACCAATAAATATTTTTCACTATTACAAAAAACAAAACCAAGTTATTTTCACTCAACACTTTATTACAACACTCACAATACCACACTCATATTTTTCTTTACTACACACACCTCTTTTTGTATCACTCACAAGACACACACACAATTATTCTTACTTATATTTCACTGACTTGATACCACACATTTTACAAACTATGAGGTACAATATTTATAATGTTCCTCTAGTAAAAATTTCAATGGTTATAATTCATTATAAGTATAAACCATTTTTTTTATAGTAAACATTATTTAAAGAAGAACTAAAAATATATTTCAAGTTTGTTATTCCAACTTTATTATCATTACTAATATCCTTAATCCCTTTTCTTAGAATCATGCCAAGTTCTTTACAAAAATTTTCTGATTTTTCACTATTAAATCCTTTAGTGAAAATATCTGTCAGTTTTTCTTCTATCTTCACCTGAATTATCTTAATCTCCCTTGTTAATGCTTTTTCATGAATAAAATGATATTGCACCTCCACATGCTTTGTTCTAGCATGAAACACTGGGTTCTCAACTAAATAAATAGCTGACTGATTATCATAGTATATTGGTACTAGATAATCAACTGCTTATGTAAATTCTCTAATAACTATACTAACCTCGTACTTTCCTAAATTGCCATCATTGTTGCACGATAGTCAACCTCTATTATTAAGAGTGACATTATTGGTTGTATTGTTGCACCAAGTAACAACTCTAGAACCTAAGCTAAATGTATAACCAATAGTTAATCTCCGTATATCATAATCATTGGCATTATCAGCACCGTAATATCCTCCCAATTTGCAAGTCTTTTTACTTTTATAAAATAACTCGAGATCAAATGTTCCTTTAATGTACCTTAAAATTCTCTGAATTGCTTTTTTGAGTTTGCATGAACCGTCTGACTATTTGTTAGGGTAGTTTTCAAAATCCTAAAAACCTGTGATAAAAGAAAAAAATATCTCAACAACATATGAGATTAATAAAAAAATATGATTGAAAGCAAGTTCAAAGCCATTTGAAACACTAAAACCTTACCTGAATACTAATCCTAACCTTGAGGAAGAGGTTTTGATGATTGAGAGAGTGAAAGTTTGTATCAAGTTTTTTTTATTGAGTCAATAAGTAAAATCTTGAAAAAGATTATTTTTATTTCTACAGTGTTTGTTTTTTGAAATAAGTTTTTAGTTTGGGAGCTTCGGTTTAAGTTGAGGAAGCCTTAGAATGAAAAGTCAAATTTTAGTCAACGGACCTTTTCGGAGGTCAAATCGAGTGTTCAGAGTTAAACTTCACTCTAAAATTGTCTTTTAAAATTACAATGTGTCAGCATGGACCACTTGACAAAAAGTCAAATTTTTTACCTCTAGCGGTCAAATAAGGTCCCACATAGAGGTGTAAACGAATAGAGTAGCTCGTAAGCTACGCGAAGCTCGGCTCGTTAAAAGGTCCTGGAGGTCATTCTTATGTTAAATAAGCAGAGTTCAAATATAATTTTGAGGCTCAAAAGATAAACGAATAGAGCTTACACATCTTAAAGCTCGGCTCATTAAAACTCGCAAACAGGTTCTTTTAGGAAGTTCGTGAACAGGATTGTGAACAAGCTCATTTAAGAAGTTCATAAACAAATATGCGAACATGCTCGTTTAGTAAGTTCGTGAACAAGCTTGTTTAGTAAACAAATTACTTTATATATATATATATATATATATATATATATATATATATATATATATATATATATATATATATATATATATATATATATATATATATATATATATATGCTAAGTAAATATAATTAAAAAATTGTAATAAAAACTAGGATTAATATTAATGATTAGTATTAAAGAAATGACATAATTTTGATGTATATTATTGTAAATATTAAGTAAATATAATTAAAAATTTGTCATTGTAATAAAAATTACATATTTATAACATTAATTGGTATTAATATCAATGATATTACATAATTTTGATGTATAATAGTATGAATATTAAGTAATGTAATTGAAAACTATTAATTGCAATAAAAAAATTACTTATTTCTTAGTTATAATGCAAATTAATATTAACATGAAAAAAAATTAATATCAAGTAAATATATTAGAATAGAAAGTGATACTAAGTTACTATTAAGTTTAGTTAAAAACATGTAGTTTTATTACATAATATTACTATTAAGTATACTAAAAATTTAACTTATGAACCTATTAACTATAAAATTAATATATATTAAGTATCAATTAACTATTAAAATTACTAACTACTAAGATCTCCAACTATAAGATTACTACAAGGTTACTAACTATTGGTTATTAATTATAGCTAAAATGGTTAGTGTGAAATTAAGGAAATACTTAATAATTAATTTAATAATTAATTTAATTAATTAATAATGAAGTAATTTAATAATTATTATATAATACTAATAAATGCAAATTTAGTATTGAATACAAAATTATGTAGTTTTGATATACAACAAATTAGTAAAACTACAACACTACACAAATTTATGAATTATTAAGTATAGTTTAAATCAACATGAAAAAAAAAATACTACGTACTAAGTATATTAAAAATTTAATTTATCAAGTAAATATATAATACTACTACTAATTTTAAATAAATTTAACTCATGAACCTATTAACTATAAGATTATTAAATGTTAAACTACTAAAATTACTATAAGATTATTAACTACTTAGTATTAATTATAGCTAAAATGCTTAGTGGATTTGTTTTTGTAAACTAGTACTTGCATTGAGGAAACTAAGTAATTTTAATATATTTATATGATTTGAATATATATTAGTATTAAAATTAAGTAAGTATAATTCAAAATTATTAACTGTAATAACAAAATTACTATATTATTGTTTCTCGAATTTTTAGGTTTTTAAGTGTGCTAAAAGATTGTTGGATTTTTGCGAGTGTCCCAGAGGAGAAATTCTTCAAAGAATAAGACCTGACTTCTTTTTAGATTTATTGTGAATTTCCAAGCTCCTATACCACAATTTGTATGGATTTCAACAAGATTTAAATTAATAACGATAAGAGTAACTGTTGGAAACTTAAAAGAGAACTTGTATTGATTTTTGAACCTTAGTACAAAATAAAAGTAGATTGCAAGGATGACAAAACTACTGCAAAACTAAAGAAAATGATAGTATAAGCTAATGATTGGCTAATGGTAATTTTTGATTATAGATGTTTTGTCGAATATGTAGATGTTGTTCTGATTATGATTCCTCTCTATCCATTTATACTGTTAGAATTTATTTCTCCAAATAATTGTCACAGCTCGGAAATCTTCAGTTTTGGAGATTAAATTTATGTAGTAAATTCTTGTAACTCAAGAAGCTTTTTTTCCCCAAGCAAGCAATATAGTTGCTTCTCTGAAATCTTCTTGTTTTGGCACCAAGGTGCCTTGCAAAATTGGTCTCCATAATCTTCCCATGCTCATTAAGTTACACTAGTTATAGGTTGACTTTTTAGTTATTTTTGGACTTCAAAATTATAATTAAATCAAATTGGACCATTGATTTCATGGCCTTCATATTTCAGCAAAAAAAAAAAAAATCAATTATGGCACAAACAATGCCTCTCGCATGAAATTAGTATGGGCAATCCAAAACTAATTTACATGTAAAATAAAAAGCATAAATTTTCTCTTTATCTCCATGATCAAAAGTGAAATTTGGCTTGACAACCCAATTTATAAACAAAAAACCATTAAGGAATATCACCAAAGACAGGCCTAATATCGAAATCACCAAGCAACAAAAATGAGCTTTATAAAATTATCTGCACTTCCTAAGCTCTTAATTTTAACCCACTTCTTCTTTCTCAATAGAAATTAAAATTTTTTTGCAAAAAATTAATAAGAAGAAATCAATTAATTTCTCCTTAATTTTCTAGATTCTAAAGAAAATTTCAGTGTTCTTTAACAAATATTTTTCAATTTCTACTCCTTTTCCCCCAAATCACCTTCAAAGTTTAAATATTCCTCCTTTTTAAATGCCCAAAATTTACTACACCCATTTCTCACCTTTTCACAATTCCCAAAGTCCAAAAATTTCTTAAATATTATTTTCCAAATAAAAAACTTATTTATTTATTTTTCTTTCCTTCTTTTTCTTTTTCTTTTTCCACGTTCTTCTATTTTGCTTTTTCTCCTTCCCATTAACAAACTTGCTAACGAATCTCCACCATTTATCATCGCCATCATTGGAAGTTGATGCCGATCAGCACCTCATCTTTGCATGCCAAAGGTTCAACACTGTCAGCCTCCTTTTCCAAGCAACTGATGCCCAATAGCTAATTGGTAAATCACGCATAGTAGCTCATGATTTTCCCCAAATTGGAGTGCCACTTGAAGCCACCAGACAACAGCTTACTGGCTCGTCACAAGCTACCATTGACTTCACAGCCCCCCCGACCCGTTATCACCAGCTGCCTTCATCGAATAGCATTGGCTCTTCAGTAACCAACTCCAAGGGTGAAGGTGCTCCAATCGACACAGTAGTTTTGCCTTGACCGAATCTCATTCACCACCCGAATTTTTTTATTTTTGCAAGCTATTATAATAAGTTTTTGTCAATTTCCCCAAAGCAAACTCAACCTCAAAGCTAGCAAAAAAGGTATTTTTTTTATTTGCTTTGTTCAACTTTAAATGGATTTGTGTTGTTGAGGACTAGTCTTGAAATTTTTCATGATCTTATTGTGATTCCATTACTTTGGGCTCTAAATTTTATATTTTAAACTTATGAACAATGGATTTTGGTTTGTGACTCTTGATGGTTGAACTCTATTTTAGCCAAAAATTGATTGTTGTTAATTGGCTTTGCTCAAAATCTTTGCCTACCACTTGATGCATTCTATTATTAACCGAAGATTCATGTATCAATTTGAATGCATTTCAATTAATTTGTTAAAATTTATTTTGTGACCTAGCAACTTGCTTGCACCAATGTTGGTGATATTAAGTCTGAAGTATGGCCATTTTATTATAGAAAATGGAAATTTTCTTGTGTATTTAGTGGCCAAACTCTAGTTCAACCAAAATGCAAATTTTGGTTGTTGTTTTGCCCAAAGAAATTCATATGTTTTAATTTGCTTTATTCCAATAAATTTTGATTGTCATTTTTTGATAATTTGTACTTTTAGCCAAAAATTTTGTGCATTGATCTCCACCACATATCTCGTAAAAAATTCCTTTTGGGTTGAGTTACCAAAATATTTCAAGTTGGATCATAATTTGGGTCACTCACAAAATTCTAGTCATTTAACAATTTTGCTAATGAACTTGAAGTAAATGGCATTTTATGCACTTGTCTCCTTTTAGCCAAAATTTAATTTGTTTGGCTTATTTTAACCAAACATCTAAATTTTGACAATTTATTTTCAGCATAAGGATCATTCTTATTTTGCAATAAATTATCTTCCTTAAACTTCCATGGATGTTTTCAAGCCAAATAGTCATATGTTGCGTTTAGCCAATAGTTCAATTAACCTAGCATTTGACCAAATTTTAAAAGACTTTTCTGGCTTCCACTTTGTGTATTTGTTAAGCATAATTAAGTTTCTTTGAATTTTATTTTAGCAAGAAATGCCAAAATAATGATATGAAAAACAAATACTATTTTTGGCTTAATAAACCAAAAATTCCCTATTCTAAATGCAATTTTGGCCTTTAGAGCCAAAATAAAAATGCACATTAATTCTTGCTTCTTTTTTATTTTTGGCAAATATTTATTCCCTCCTTGATTATCTTTTGGTGACCTTCTACAATGCCACATTATTTACGCTAAGTTTTAGCCATTATTTCCATGGCTCATAATTTTTCTTTTGTTACCAAAAATATTTTTAGCCAAAAATTGAGCATTATTTTTTAGGCCAATTTTCAAATCACAAATGAGGCCAAATTAAGATTGTCACCATTCTTTAGCCCATCTTCATACTTCTAATTTTAGTTCAACACTTGGCATATATAATCATCCGTCAAAGCCTTAAGGCCTTTATTGTTCATTTAGACATTTTAAAATGTGCTTGCTTTGCGCAAAATCCTGTCAAAACTTACCTTTAGTTTTCAAATTTTCATTTTCCATAGGGCTTGACCAAGAAAAAAATGAGCTTGCACTTAGCCTAAAATTTAATTAAAACTCTTAAGTAAATTACTAAACCTTTTCATGAATATTTCTTGCAATTTAATTTTCAGACAAGAATTATTTTTAGCATATTAGGCCAAGTAACCCTGTCAGAACTCTTTTTATCCTATTAGGCCAAATAACCATGTCAGACCCATTCTTGACTTGTACTGACCTTCATTGTCCTAGAGAAATGGACCAAAACTCATTACTACTTCTTTTTGAAATATTTTTTTTATATTTATTTTAGCAAAATTTTGCCAAAACTTATATTGTGGAATTTATTTATTTAATTTAGCTTTTATGAAACTGAATAAAATGTTTCTTAGAGGGTCATCATTTATCCATCTTTGCAAATTAATTCTCTTAGGGAAAAATGTTTTTTCTTATTTTATGTGCATATTTTGCATATTCCAACATCTGTGGCTTATTACATCACTCTATTATAGCATAAACAAAATAAATCAGCATGTGGCTTATTAAAACCACAATCACTTGATAGTTATATTTCTACATGTACTTATTTTCACACAGCAAATTTGTTTATTTTAGCAATCAATTGCCAAAATAATGTCTATTCCCATAACAAATCACATTCTTAGGCAAATTTGATTTTATGGCCAAGTTAATTTTTTATTTAGCCTTTTTGTCTATTGTTTCCTTGCCTGGGAATTGTAGTTTACTATATATTTTCTTCCACCTTGGGGATTTCACTTGGCTTTTAACAAGTAGTTTATATCTTATCTTGACAGTGAAGATGAATTAACTGTCTTATCTTCTGGGGATTTGCTTTATATTTGACTTTCTGTTTTCTATTCAACCTTTTACATCACTGATCACACCATACACATACACTACAATCATGCATCAAATCAAAAATTCCAATTTTCAGCTATTATGCTACTGAAATTTTGTCAACTTACCACTACACCTTATTCAAACACTAAAAACACACTGGAAACAAATAATAGTAAATATAAACACACAAAAATTCAAACTTGAAATAGAGAATAGAAACATACTAAAAACTTGCAATTAAACTTTATCTTTTTAATATAATGGTTATCAAGCCAATTTTTAGAATTCAAAAAGTAAAATATTTCCACCTAGTGGCATTTACCTGGCCAAAGGCCAGTTATTTATTTTATTTAATTATTTTTTATTTTCCCACATAGTGGGAAATATTTTTAGCTTCACCTCTTTTGACTCATTGCGTATCAAGGAGGTAATATTTAACCACTTGTTATGCAAAAGAACCCCTTTTAAAGCTTAGAATTTCAATTGGATTTTCCATATAAAAAAAGTCATTAAAGGATTTTTTGTTATCAATAATAATTAGAAAAACTATTATTGCATTGATTACCTCTCCTAATGACTTTTCTAGGATGAACCCTTCTACTATTTCTCCTAGGTAAGTTGCCCCCCAAGTGTGAAAGCTGGTGACATCCTCCTTAACCCTTTTATATCATAAATCCCTTTTTGTTAGAAAGTGGATCATCTATAGCTTTAGACCTAAGTTTGACCTTAGCATTAGGTTGGATATTTTATTCTTTAAATGCCCTTTATCTCTACAGTCTTCTTTTAGGTGTATGAGTCAATGGCTAAGAATAATTTCTATGCTCTATCTTACGCCACTGTCTGTTTGGTAGAATAGACTGTGGCATTGTTACCAAACAGACTGTGGCTTTATCACGACCCAAATTTGAGAGTCATGACTTGCATTAGGGAATGGAAATTCTTTTGAATTCAAAACTCATAGAAAGCCTTAGAAATAAAAAAGATGCAATAAATAAATAAAAGTACACCAGAATTAAAACTTAAGTCGATATAAAATAAATACTTAAATGTCATTTCATAAAATAAAAATATTTTCATACAATATTCAAAGAAAGGTCTCATGCTAAAAATAACATTCTATAGATACAAGCACTACTACTGCAGTTTTCTATATTAGAACAAAGTTCAGATAAATAATTTACATAATCTTGTCGAGGTTGAAGAAGTCCAGCGTAGAGGTCTACTACTGAGGTTTAACGACAAGGAATCTCCTGAAAAAAGATAATGAAGGGAGTTAGACTTTACTGAGTGGATTATTATAATATATATACATGCAATCTATAACATATACAGTCAGGCATCAATATATATATATATATATATATACACACACACACACACATATACACAGGCATTTCACACAGATGCTAAATTCATTATATATATATAAATAGATGCATAAAATTATTTTAATTGAAGGACAGGAGAAGAAACCTAACATTTTGCAACCTCGATCATAATAATCAATAGTCAAAAGGCTTAATCAAAACTCCAACTATTAATTTTTTTCTAACTTAAGGTAGTAGACTAGCCCCGAGTACACTAGGTCAATCGAGGTTTCACAATCCCACTACCGGCATGACTAGCCCCGAGTACACTCGATCAACCGAGGATCCACAATCAGTGTTTACCAAAACCAATATCTCAATAACAATATTAGAATCTCAACCTAATTCTATCGTACTATCATGCAATAGTCCTAGCGTAGCCCACTAGGTAGCACGTTCTACTGTTATCCTTCAAATCATTCTTATAAATGGAAAATAGTAAAATGCGTAATTAAAATACAAGTGGCATTCATTTAAAAAGGATATACCACTTATATATAAAATGTATACCATAAATATACCAAAAATATACTAAATGCATATGCTGAATATATGACAATATACTAAATATATATATACTAAAACATGCTAACGTATATATGTCATATATATATAAAGCATATACTAAAAATAACTAAGTAAAATGTCACATATACCAAAAATATACATAAGTATACCAATAATATACTTTTTCATTTAATGTAATAATTCATATCAAAACATCATAAAAACATGGATACTCAAAAGCATATATTCTATATGTAATGTATATATAGAATAATAACTCATAAGTTTGCGCTTCTCGAGATTGACTCGACGGGCCCGGTCCGATAGGCCTAGGTCTCGACGCAACTAGAAAATAAATAATAATAATAATCAAAATAATTTCTAACTTATACTTCTAAAAATTTTAAAGAAAGACTCGATCTAGGCATTCAAAACTCAGACAAACACAGAAATTCAGGATCGACTCAACGTTAAGTTTTATGAGAATTCCACCAAAAATTTAGAGAACCTCCTCTATAAAATGAACATCTCTCTACTAAAAAGTATAGCTGATCCTGCAAGGAAAATACACTTCTAAATACCACAAAGCTCAACACCTCCGGTTGGGATCCCAAACTATACAAATTCCCAACCGAGGTTCACGATTCCTAAAAATCAATATAAAATAAGAAATATATTAAAAATCATTAAATTTCATAAAATACCAAAATATAATACATTTAGACATTAAAATCACTAAATATGATTATTTTCAAAACAATTAAATAAAAATCTGAAATAATAATATAATATTAATAAAAATCCAAATTTTCCATAATTCCTCATATAATAGTAAAATTCACTTTTATATACTCAAATAACATAATTATATAATAAAATTAATTAAAAATCAATTTAATCACTAAAATAGTAAATAATATATTATTTGAATATAATTTTCAAAAATTAGTATTAATTAGTATCAATTAGTTAAAAATAGTAAATAATTTTAAAAAATCATTTTAATACCATGTATAATTTTAAAATCATTTAAAACATATTATTTAACTATGATTTCAACAAAAATACAAAATTAACCTATATATACAAAATTTACATAATACTAATAATATTCTCAAAAATTATATAAATTCACTAAAAATAATTTTATAAATTCTAAAATTATTAACTCAAATTAATAACACTAATTTAACTAAATTTCCGTTAAAAATAATTAATTAACATAATTATAAAAAATTCAATATTTTAATATTAAAATAATAAAAAATACCCATAATTCAAATTAATTAAAATATAAACTAAAAATATATTTGAGTAGATTTAGCTATACTCAAACACATTCTCAAAGAGAAAATTCATGAATCAAAGTCAATAATTTAAAAAAAATTCAAAACCCTAATGTCACCTAAACTAAACTTGGACATAACTTAAAATCTAGAGAGCTTAAGCTTAAAAGGAGCTTATATATGGACTCACCGGTCCAAGAGGAGTCAATCAACATTGGAATGAGGAGATGAAGTGATAGGAAAACCTATTAGAAAAAATGGTAGTTTCACGATTACCTTCGGCTTCAACGACTCTGGCGTGCTTCAGGTGATGCTCAGGAAGAACGCAGGAAGAAGAAGAGATGATGGTGGTGATGGCTGGTTGCTTGGGGCTGCTGGTTGGTTATTGTATAACGCAGGAAGAAGAAAGAAAATAAGCAAGAAAAAGGAAAGAAATGAAAATGGAAGGGAAGGATGGGTGGTTAACCACGTGAGGTACTTTTGACCAACTTTTATTTTATATGTATATATATACACACACACACACACACACACACACACACAACAATAACAATAAAATTAACCCTAATTAAATAATAATAACAATATAAATAATAATACTATTTAAAATAATAGTAATGATAATAACTTTAATATATTTAAATAATGGAACTCCTAAATAAATTATTTTACGTAAATAAAAATTTTAGAATAAAATAAATAAATAATATTCTCAAATAATAACAATAATATATAAATAAAATTTAAAATTTTATTAACACTGCATATCTCAAAATAATTTTATATTATTTTAAATATCAGGTCATTACAAGCACCACAAATCTTGATTGTACAAGCCTTTCATCCTTTTTTGACTTGTATTTATGGTTATTCTTGAAGAACTTTAGAGTATGCGGCCTTTTTTCTGGTGCTAAAAATTTCTTATGAGAAACTAGCCTCCAATAATTTTCAAACCTATTTGGATTCATGTTTGAAGGCTGAACCACCTCCTGTTCTTTAATTTTCTTTTTTACATCCACTAATGTTCTTAAATCTATATTAACTTATTTGGTTAATGCCTTTAAGGAAAGTTAATTTTCCTCTATTAGCTCTGTCTTCTTTTCTGCATTCAGGTTCATTTACACCTTTGGGGATTGAGGAAGCCAAATGGTCAGGAACCAGTGTTTGGCAAATTGATTTTTTCTCAAGTAAAATGCCACCTTCTACATTTTATTATAATCCTTGAGGAATTAGTTCCTGTTCTTGGGGAAGTAGTATGTGAGCTTGAGGAATTGATTGTTCCTCATGTGTACTTCATGTGCCTTGCTTTTATCCTTAAAGAAGTGGCATATACTCATGGGGAAAAGGTATGTAGCCTTAGGGAATTGGTTCTTTCTCATAAGAAGTATTGCTTGCTAGGCCTTTTTCTTGTTTTTAATGTTGAATCTCCACTTTGTTGCAAAAGTTTAAATTTTCGGTTTAGAAGGTTTTTCATTAATTCTAGCAAATGAACTATTCACCCCTTCCATAATTTTCTGCATGTTATTTTTGAATTTTTGCATAGCTTTGCAAAGAATTCTTTATATGCTACATTTTCTTCATTTCTTCTATGAGAGCATTAATGATATTCAAATTTTGGCTTCAATAGCCAAGAGGTGCCTCAGTCCAAGAGTGATCTTGAGGCATCAAGCCTCCATTCATTTATTTCCAAAAACCACCTAGGTTTACAGGTAAAATGTTGGTCCAGTAACCAACTTCAAAAATTTCACTTTCAAATATGTTCATCTTATTGAAATATGTCCCACCAAGTGTGCTAAAAATTATTTCTCTAATTTTTGGTTTTGGGTGCATGCCAAAAAGATTGTTGAATATTTGTGAGCATGCCAGAGGAGAAATTCCTCAAAGAATAAACCTGACTTCTTTTCAGACTGATTGTGAATGCCTAAGCTCCTTTACCACAATTTACTTGGATTTCAATAAGATTTAAATTAAAAATGACAAGATAAACTATTGGAAACTTAAAGAGAACTTGTATTGATTTTAAAGCTTAGTACAAAATAAAAGTAGATTGCAAGGACGACAAAACTAGTACAAAAACTAAAGAAAATGACAGTATAAGTTAGTGATTGGCTAATGGTAATTGTTAATTGTAAATGTTTTGTTGATTATGTAGTTGTTGTTGTTTTGATTATGTCCTTCTCTGTCCATTTATATTACCACAGTTTATTTCTTCAAATAATTGTAACAGCTCAGAAATCTTTAGTTTTGGAGATTAAATTTATGCAGTAAATTCTTGTAACTCCAAACACTATTTTCCCTAAGCAAGCAATGAACAATCACTTCTTTGGAATTTTCTTGCTTTGACACCAAGTTATGCAAAATTGGTCTCCAAAATATTCCTATACTTATTAAGTTGCACTGGTTATGGGATGGCTTTTTAGATATTTTTTGGCTTTAAAATTCTAATTAAATTAAATTGGGCCATTAATTTCATGGCTTTAATATTTCAGCAAAAAAAAAAAATCAATTATGGCACAAACAATTATATAAAACTTACTTAGTTTTAAATAAATAAAATTTAATTATAATGAAAATTGTATAATAAAAATTAGTATTGAATATAAAACTATGTAGTTTTAATATACAACAAACCACATAATTGATTGATTGTCAATGCTAATACAAAATAAAAGGATACATATTTATATTTTAAATTAATATTAATACTGATATTAAGTAATTACAATCTAAATTAATAAATAATTACAAAATGCTAATTACTAATTATTATTTAAAATATATATTTATTATAAAATTACATATTTTAATTTTAAAATTAAATAAATTAATATAAAAAACTAATAAAATAATACAACTCAAAACTAAGTAGTTTTTTTTATGAAACTACGTAGTTTTGATGTTGAATAAATATGTGTATAACCCCTCTTACCCTAAACCACTACCTCGATCTTCTCATATCTCATTTTACCCTAGCCACCTCTCTCATTTTTCATCTCCATCTATTATGTTCTTCAAATTTTGTTGCTTTCTTTTTTACCACTACCTTTTTATTTTCTTCTTTCTTTTCATAATCTTCTCCGCCGTTACCATCACCTTGCCCTTTTTTGTCTTTTATTTCCTCGTTCTTCTTCTTTCTTTTTTTTTCTTAGCACTACCACCACCACCACACCATAGATAGACCACGACTATCACTATTAACCCTTTGTAAATTTATTATCTTATATTTTTTTTACTAAGACATTTTAATTTTTTCTAGTTAAAGAGTTGATAATATTTTCTTTGTTGCTCTATTTTATTCATTTTTTTTTGTCTTTTTAAATTGTATTTCATTCTTGTATTTCATTGGTGTTTTATAACTAAAATTTTTCCTTTTTTTGTTTTTGATTTTTTTATCTAATTTTTCATTTTGTTTTAATTTAATGTGCTATGGTTTATTGTAAATCTAATAATCAAGACTATTTTTTTTCTACCTTCGATTTATGAGATTGTGAAATTTTGGTGTTTGGGGCTCAATCATAATTTTGATGGTTGTATCATGTTCTGAAAATGTTGGAAGATTTTGTTATATATGAGCATCATTATGATTCTTTTTTTTTTCCTAGAAGAAGAAGAGGTTTGCATAAATTGCAAAGAGAAGAATACAAAGAGTAAGAGGTTGCTAGAGTCTTATTAAGATTGCATTCTAGAAAGTGGAATAGAGATAGAGACATATAAATTCAAGCCATCAAGATTCTGTATTTTACTTATTTTTTTAAAATTTTCATATAGTTGAGTTGTTTGTAGGTTTTATGTAATTGAGTTGATTTTGAATCTGAAATATTGTGTATTGACCTTAACAATGGTCAATTTTGATTTTGATCTTAATAATCTTAATTTTGAGTATTTAATAAGTTTGTTTTAAGTGTGTATAAGTTAAGAATCAATTGGAAGTCAAATTGATAAAGAAATATTAAATAAAATTCACTTTGGATAATGATCATGAGCAAGGTCACAACTGGGATCAGGATTGGAATGAAATTTCTAAAATTCATCAATTTCAGTGCAAATCCTAGGTCCGGTCCTAATCAAGACGTGGATTAGGACATGAAGGTCCCGCTCGAGATTGATGCAGCTTGACTGTGACAAGTTTACTTCAAAATTGATTGAAGAAGAGTGCATATGTCACACCTCGTCTCACGTATCCCAAGATGGACATTTAAAATCAATTATCAAAAAAATTGCTCAGTTTAATCAATTTTTATTTTAATATAACTATATTTGCAAGAGGATTCAAAATTTCTCTTATAAAAGTTTAATATTGTACATACATTACATTTAAAGAATAAGAACTTTTAAATTGCTATTTTTTAAGTAGTGAAATACTATTTATGAAAAGTAAAATACATATTCATGAATAGTGAAATAATTTGATGTCACGACCCAAACCGGGGGCCATGACCGGCACTAAGGAACGATAATTCTTTCGAATCTGGAACCTATAGCAAGCCTTAAAATAATAAAACATACAGTAAATAAAATAAATATACTGTAATTAAAATACATAAGAATTTAAAACTCAATAATTATGATAAAATAATCTCTGCATATCATAAAATAAAATATTTAATACATTATTCAGAGATATACCTCTTTGAATTTAAAATCAACATATATAATACAGAGTACCACTTCTGACCATCATAAATACAACTACTGTAGTTTTCTAGAATACAATATAAAACTAGGTAAAAGATTTACACAATAAAGTTGGGGCAGAAGAAATCCGGCATATAGGTCTACTGCTGAGGTTTGATGAAGAAGACTCTCTTGTAAAAACATCAACTAAAGGGAGTTAGACCTTACTGAGTGAATTATTATAAAATATATACACACATTTCGAAATGATAAATGCAAACATTCATAAGTATATATATATATATATGTATATACAGGTAAGTACACACAGATGCTAAAAAAAATCACTTTATAATTAATACTGAAAAACAATAGTTTATGAAGGATTAAATAGAACCATAAGTTATCGCAACCTCAAATATTAATGGAAAACACTTTAGTCATACTAGCTCACCTAATTCTAAGTAAATTCACTTAATCCAACTAGACAATAGACTGGGCCCGAGACACTAAGTCAACTGAGCTCCAGGAGTTTGACTGTTAGTGTGATTGGCCCTAAGACACTTGGTCAACCGAGCTCCAACAATCACACCATCAATCACATTTGACAATAATCAAATCAATTAAGTCATAATTTCCATAAATAAGTTAGTAATTCAACCTATCATCTATTGCACTGGTACGTACTCGGTCCTAGTACTGCCCACTAGGAAGCACGTTCTATCAATATCCATCATTTTAAAATAAAACATACATTTGAGAATAAATAATATATACAATGACATTCAAAATGATCAAATAAACCATATATATACCAGAAATATATCTAAAATAAACTAAGTATATTTCAGGTATATATACGTAAAATAAATTTAATTAAATCATGAAATATACTCAAAATCAACCAATAATATACTTAAACATAATTTGAATATAAATCAAAAAGAAAACATGCATTTATTTTAAAATATACCAATAATATACTAAAAATATACCTAAAATATACTTAAGCATTTAATAAAGCAATTATGCAAAACTTTACATTTAAAACATATAATTCTAAAACATGCAACCTAAAGTAATGTATATATATATAATAATAACTAATGGGGATACGCTCCTCGAGACTAGTCCGACGAGCCTGGTCTGATAGGCCTCGGTCTCGGTGCAACTAAACAATAAAAGGGATCATGAAATTAGAATAAATCTAACTTAGACTTCTAGAGACTCAATCTATAATTACTAAACATGAACAAACACATAATAGGAATTAGACTCGATGTCACGTTTTACAAGAATTGTACTAAAAATTCGGCAGAACCTCCTCTATAAAATGGATATCTCTCTACTAAAAAGTAGAGTCGGTCCTACAAGGACAATACACTTTGAATACAAAAACACTCACAACCCTCGGTTGGGATCCTAAACTACTAAAATCCCCAACCGAGGTCCACAATTCACCACAAATACAAATACTACAATAAATATATTAAAATCAATAAATACCATAAATGCCCTCCAAATAACAAAATATAGCATATTAAGTATTAAAACACCAAAAATAATTATTTTTTCCTAATAATTACTTAAAAACCCTAATTAATAATATAATATTATAAAAAAATCCATTTTCTCGATAATTCCACAAATATTAATAAAAATTCATTTTATAAATCCAAATTACTTAATTAGTCCAAACACATATTAAAATTTACTAAGAATCCATTTATTTACAAAAATAGTATATTATATATTATTTGAAAATAATTTTAAAAAATTAGTATTAATTAGTTAAAATTAGTAAATAATTTGTAAAAATCATTTTTATACCTCAAATAATATTAACACCAACTAAACCTAATATTTAACTAAATTTACCACCAAATTACCCATAATATTTAAAAATACACATAAAATACTAATAATACTAAAAAATTCAATAAAAATTATATAAATACACAAAAATTATTTTCTCAACATATATCACCATAATATCAACAAAAACATACAATTAACCAATTATTTCTAAAAAAAATATATATTTAACCTATATATTCAAAATTGACATAAACTAAAAATGATTATAAAAATTACACAAAATTCATAAAAATTATAAACTAAATTCTAAAATTAACAATAACCATCAATAACATCAAAAATCACAATTTCAGAATTTATATAATTAGTTTACGAAAATAATAATAAAATATTCAAAAATTCACAAAAATCAAAATAAATCCCAAAAATCACAAAAAAAAAAAAAATCAAGGATGTAGCTTGATCTAGGGGGATCAACTTTTGTAAAGGGATTTTTCATGAATCCAGCAAGAATTTTTGAAAAAAATGAAAAATCCTAAAATGGCCAAAATGAAGAAATAGAAAAACAGTAAAAATGGAGGAGTTAGAGCTCAAACCAAAGCTAGAATCAAGTTCCCCAGAGCTTTAGGAGTCGAACGGCACCAGAAACATTCAATTTGGTGACCAGATGAAGGAGAATGGTGAGAAACTGATTCTCTACCACTGCTAGTACCGAAGCTGGAAATGGCGACTAGAGAGGAAGAAGAAGGCGGTGGAGCTGGCAGAGGGAGGGGTGGTCGATGGCGGAAGGGCATGAGGCACTCTGACTGTTAGCGAACAGTAGTGACGAGCGGTGATGGTGGTGAGGATTAAGGAGAGAGAAGAAGAAATAGGGAGGTTTTGTATTTTTGGTATATATTTTACATAAAACTATACATTATAACAATAATAAAACTTTATATTATAATATATTATTATATTATACTAAATTCACACACCACACACTTATATATATATATATATACACACACACACACACACACACACACACACACAACATACATATAAAATACAATAAAATAATATAGTTTATTAAATTAAAAATATTAATGCACTAAATTAAGCATTATTAAAATAATATTATCCAAAATAATATGCATCAATATATACAAATTTACATAGAAAATTATAATTAAATGTAAAATTAATAATAATTATTCATAAAATAATCAAATATAGTTTTAAAATTTATTAACACTGCATATCTTGATCATTATTGAAATAATTTAAAATTTAGGGTCATTACAGTCTTCTCTCCTTATAAGAATTCATCCTCGAATTCCAAGAAAAGAATAAACAAGAATCAAGGAGGAAAGAGATACGTGTAAGAAGTTTGCATCTCAGCTTTAGTCTCCTAGGTATGCTCTTCTACTCTGTTGTTGCACCATAACACCTTGACCATCAGAATCTGTTTCGAACGCAACTGTCGAGATAGTCTACGATCGAAATAGGTTCTTCTATGAACATCATGTCTTTATTCACTTCAACACTATCGGGCTTCAACACATGTGAAGGGTCTGAAACAAACTTCCTCAGCTTCGAAATATGAACCACTAGATTCACTTGAGACATACTCGGAGGCAAAGCCAATCGATATGCAACAGTGCCAACTCTCTCAAAAATCTCGAACGGTCCTATATATCTCAGTGCTAGCTTACCCTTCCTGCAATTCTCATAACACCCTTCATTGGAGACACCTTCAGAAAAATAAAGTCTCCTATCTAGAACTCCACATCTCTGTGTCTAGGATCCGCATAGCTCTTCTGTCTGCTAACTGCGGTCTTTAATATGCTCTTGATCACAGTAACTTTCTCTGTAGCATCCTGAACCATCTCAGGTCCAGTCAAAGCTCTCTCTCCCATCTCATCCCAACTCAGAGGGGATCTACACTTCCTTTCGTACAAAGCCTCGTATGGTGCCATTCCAATACTGCTATAGTAGCTATTATTATATACAAACTCTACAAGTGGACAATGATCATCCCAGCTACCTCCTAAATCCAAAACACACATCCTCAACATATCTTCCAGTGTTTGGATTGTCCTCTCAGACTGACCATCTGTTTGAGGATGAAAAGCAATAATGAAATCCAATATAGTGCCCATTGCTTCCTGCAGCTTCTGTAAAAAATGAGAGGTAAACACTGAACCTCTATTTGACATAATAGACACAAGTACCCCATGAAGCACACAATATGCTTCACATATAGCTTTTCCAATCTAGCTACAGAATAAGTGGCTTTTATAAACAAGAAATGTGCAGACTTGGTCAACCTGTCCACAATCACCCAGATGGAATTGTATCCATCCTTAGAACGAAGTAAACCAACCACAAAATCCATAGCAATCCTTTCCTACTTCCACTCAGGAATAGGAAAAGGCTAAAGCTTCCCAAAAGGCTTTTGATGTTTAGCTTTCACTTGCTAACATGTCAGACACTTAGCAATATAATCAACTACATCCTTCTTTAGTCCGTCCTACCAGTACAAGTCTCTGATACTATGGTACATCTTAGTGACACCTAGATGTATGCTGTAAGCTGTAGAATGTGCTTCCTCAAGGATCTCTTCTCTCAAATTATCCACATCGGGAACACATAATCTACCACTGATCCATAAAACACCATCATCATCAAGTGTGAAATCAGTGAACTTCCTTGCTTGAACATTCTCTGCAAGCTCTTCTAGAATAGGATCTCAGCTCTGAGCTACCTTAATCCTATCTCTCAGTACAGATCACACCTTAAACTGAGCTAGCAATCCACCTGATCTACTTACCTTCATCATCAGACCTTGATCCACTAACTGATGTAACTCTTGGATCAACGGTCTCCTCTCCACACTGATGTGAGCAAGATTGCCTGAAGACTTCCTACTCAAGGCATCTGCTACCACATTAGCCTTGCCTGGTTGATATAGAATCTCACAGTCATAATCTTTCAATAATTCTAACCATCTCCTCTACCTCAAATTTAGATCTCTTTATTGGAAAATGTACTTAAGCCTTTTGTGTTTAGTAAAAATCTCACAAGTCACCCCGTACAGATAATGTCTCTAAATCTTGAGAGCAAAGATTATTGCAGCCATCTCTAGGTTGTGGGTAGGATAGTTCTGTTCATGCTTCTTTAACTGCCTAGAAGTATAGGCTATTACCCTACCATTCTGCATCAACACACAACCTAGGGCAACTCTAGAAGCATCACAATACATTATGAACTTGTCTACTCCATTAGGCAAAGCCAAAACTGGAGCTGTGGTCAACTTCTCCTTTAGTAAATGAAAGTTGTTCTCATAAGCTTCTGACCACTCAAACCTCACATTCTTCTGAGTCAAGTGAGTCATAAGAGCTACAATTCTGGAAAAATACTATACAAACCTCCTATAGTACCCGACTAAACCCAGAAAATTATGAATCTCAGTAATTGAAGTTAGTCTAGGCCACTCAGACACTGCCTCAATCTTCTTTGGATCCACCTGGATACCCTCTTTAGACACCTGACACTCTCCATCCATAAATCACACTTTGAGAATTTAGCATAAAGTTGATGTTCTCTCAGTGTCTGCAGTACAGTCCTTAGGTGATATACATGTTCTTCTATACTCCTCGAATACACTAGTATATCTCAATGAAGACTACCATAAATTGATCCACAAATGATATGAATACCATGTTCATCATGTCCATAAAAGCTGTTGGTGCTTAGTCAAACCAATAGACATCACCAGAAACTCATAATGGCCATATCGAGTGTGGAATGCTATTTTAGGAACATTGGCTTCAATGATCCGCAACTGATGATAACCTGATGTCAAATCAATCTTGGAAAAGAACTGTGCACCCTGTAGTTGATCAAACAAATCATCTATCCTCGAGAGAGGATACTTGTTATTCATTGTCACCTTATTCAGCTTTTTGTAGTCAATGCACAGTCTCAAGGTACCATCCTTCTTCCTCACAAACAAGATTGGTGCACCCTAAGGAGAAACATTGGGTCTAATAAAACCCTTATCTAGCAATTCTTGCAACTGCTCCTTCAACTCTTTCAACTCTGTAGGAGCCATTATATAGGGTGGCATAGAAATAGGGGTAGTGCCTGAAACCATATCTATACAAAACTCAATTTCTCTGTGAGGTGGTAAACCTGGCAACTCCTTAAGAAAAACATTAGGAAACTCACAAGCAATAGGAACATCTGTGAGTGACAACTTCTCCACTAAAGTATCCCTGACTAATGCCAAATATCCCTAGCTACCCTTCCTTAACAACTTCCTAGCCGTAATAGCAGAGATGAGATTCTGAGGTACTGAACTCTTATCACCCACAAACTTAAATTCTTCTTCATCAAAGTCACCTATTTACTCCGACAATCTACAATGGCATAATGCTGAGATAACCAATCCATACCTAGAATAACATCAAATTCCATCACATTCAACAAAATTAAATCAGTGAACAATTCTATACCTCTGACCAAAACTGGACAACCAGAAAGAACAACATCGATGTCTAAAGAATCACTTTGAGGAGTGGCAACAGACAAAGGAAAAGCCATCCTTAAAGCTTGCCAACAAGACTTGGAAGCAAAAATAGGAGAAACAAAAGAATACATGGCACCCGGATCAAATAGAACCCATGCATACAGGTAACAGACAAAAATAATACCTACCACGACTACATTAAATGCCTGAGCATCCTGCTGAGTAAGATAGAAGACTCTGACCTGACCTCGACCTCCTTGTTGACTGGTAGAAGCCTGGCCAACACCTCTGGAATCTCCTCTGGTACCTTTTCCATGTCCCTATTGAGGAATAATATGAGTAGAACTCTGGTGCTAGGCTGGAGGCAACTGAAAAGGAACGGGTATTGCACTAGCAATCGACTACTGAGGGAATTGTGGAATCTACGGCTGCTGATAACTAGAATAGGGACATGATCTAGCAAAATGTCTCATCTATCCGCTTCTAAAACACGTCAGCGGTGTCATGTAATATGGTCCTTGATGGACTCTACCGCATATTTGACAAACACTGGCAGCTAACCCAGAACTACAACCACTGTTGTTGCTTGAAGCACCTGACCTAAGTCTGAATGGTCTATGTTGACCTACATAGCCATGTCTACTGCTCCTATGTACCCTCTGCTGCAGTCTCTGACTCTGCTGGGTTGGACCCCTCTGTTGACTACTCGAACCAATATGAAAACTCGAGTATGAAGTAGTTTAGAATCCACTTGACTGAACACCCAACTGGTAATAATCAGGCATAGCTCCTTGCCTGACTAGCCTCAGCTCAATCTCCTTGGCCAACTCTATCACTGACTCTAGAGTAAGGTCCACTGTAGGCATACTAGCAAATGTAGAACCCAATCCAGTGACATATATGGTGACTACAAAGTATTGATCTCGCATAAGGTCCTCTGCATATCTGCCAAATCGAAGGAACTCTCTGGTATAGTCCTCAATAGATCTATCACCTCGGTTAATGCTAGTCAGTCGGAGTTTGTAGCTCATATGAAGTGGCTCTGGGTAGAATCTCCTTATGAATCGCTCTCTAAACTGAGCCCAGGTCATTATCATCATATATGGTTGGATCATCTGAATAAACCAGTCCAGATCTGGTCCCTCTACTAACAGGTCGCCTATCATAATCTGCTAGTACTCAGTGTGAGTACTCTAAGTCCTCGTCTTGATTGCATGCAGGAAATCTAAAGGGTCAAAAGTCCTATCGAAAGCAATCTGGTCGACTCTGGTATAAAAGAGGGCTACCTCAGGGTTGGACATACCCTGCTGATAGGTAGGCTGAATAAGCAGTGCAACATGAGATACTGGAATATCCTCGAACTCAAGCTCTACAGGTTCCTCATCCTGTAGCTCTCTCTCTGTTTATGGCAACCTGTCGCTCCTCGAGGTCTACCTCTACCTCGACCTCTACGCCTAGATGGCAGTTCAGGAGGTAAAACCTTATCCTAGAAGGACTCATCATCCTCTACCTCAACGACTGGTGGAGCGACATGCACATGCCTCCTCATTCTGAAAAGACAAACAAAAGGATTCAGACAAGACAGATAACTAATGGTAATGTAGAAAACTAAATCAAGGAATACTTATCAAGACATACTCAAACCTAATTAACTACAGTAGTTTCAAAAGAAAACACAACACTAAAAATTAGGGCCATAACTTAACAGCTAAGGTCCTAACACAAAACTTTACTCTATTACCAACTTTGTCATGACCCAAACTGGGGGCCATGATCGGCGCTAGGAAATGGGAATTCTTTCGAATTCGGAACCCGTAGCAAGCCTTAAAATAATAAAACATATAGTAAATAAAATAAATATACCGTAATTAAAATACATCAGAATTTAAAACTCAATAATTTTGATAAAATAATCTCTACATATCATAAAATAAAATATTTAATACATCATTCAAAGATATACCTCTCTGAATTTAAAATCAACATATATAATACAGAGTACCACTTCTGACCAACATAAATACAACTACTGCAGTTTTCTAGAATACAATATAAAACTAGGTAAAAGATTTATATAATAAAGTAGGGGCAAAAGAAATCCGGTGGATAGGTCTACTGCTGAGGTCTGATGAAGAAGACTCTCTTGTAAAAACATCAACTGAGGGGAGTTAGACCTCACTGAGTGAATTATTATAATATATATACACACATTTCTAAATGACAAATGCAAACACTCTTAAGTATATATATAAATGTATATACAGGCAACTACACACAAATGCTAAAAAAAATCACTTTATAATTAATACTGAAAAACAATAGTTTATGAAGGATCAAATAGAACCCTAAGTTATCGCAACCTCAAATATCAATAGAAAGCACTCTAGCCATACTGGCTCACTTAATTCCAAATAAATTCACTTAATCCAACTAGATAGTAGACTGGCCCCGAGACACTAAGTCAATCGAGCTCCAGGAGTCTGACTGTCAATGTGATTAGCCCTGAGATACTTGGTCAATTGAGCTCCAGCAATCACACCATCAATCACATCTCACAATAATCAAATCAATCAAGTCATAATTTCTAGAAATAAGTTAGTAATTCAACCTATTATATATCGCACTGATAAATACTCAGTCCTAGTGCTGCCCACTAGGAAACACGTTCTATCGATATCCTTCAATTTAAATTAAAACATACATTCAAGAATAAATAATATATACAATGGCATTCAAAATGATCAAATAAACCATATATATACCTAAAATAAACTAAGTATATTTCAGGTATATATACATAAAATAAATTCAATTAAATTATGAAATATACTCAAAATCAACCAATAATATACTTAAACATAATTTGAATATAAATCAAAAAGAAAATATGCATTTATTTTAAAATATACCAATAATATACTAAAATTATACCTAAAATATACTTAAGCATTTAATAAAGTAATTATGCAAAACTTTAAATTTAAAACATATAATTCTAAAACATGCAACCTAAAGCAATGTATATATATAATAATAACTCACAGGGATGCGTTCCTCGAGACTGGTCTGACGGGCCTAGTCGGTTAGGCCTCGGTCTCGGTGCAACTAAACAATAAAAGGGATCACAAAATTAAAATAAATCTAACTTAGACTTCTAGAGACTCGATCTAAAATTACTAAAGACGAATAGACACAGAATAAGAATTAGACCCGATGTCACGTTTTACGAGAATTCTAACAAAATTCGGTAGAACCTTCTCTGTAAAACGGATATCTCTCTACTAAAAGGTAGAACTGGTTCTATAAGAAAAATACACTTCGAATACAAAAATCTTCACAACCCTCGGTTGGGGAGGGTTGGGATCCTGAACTACTAAAATCCCCAACCGAGGTTCACAATTCACCACAAATACAAATATTACAATAAAATATATTAAAATCAATAAATACCATAAATTCCCTCTAAATAACAAAATATAGCATATTAAGTATTAAAACACCAAAAATAATTATTTTCCTAATAATTACTTAAAAACCCTAATTAATAATATAATATTATAAAAAAATCCATTTTCTCAATAATTCCATAAATATTACTAAAAATTCATTTTATAAATCCAAATTACTTAATTAGTCCAAACACATAATAAAATTTACTAAAAATGCATTTATTTACAAAAATATTATATTATATATTATTTGAAAATAATTTTCAAAAATTAGTATTAATTAGTTAAAATTATTAAATAATTTTTAAAAATCATTTTTATACCGCAAATAATATTAAAACCAATTAAACTTAATATTTAACTAAAATTACCACCAAATTACCAAATTACCCCTAATATTTAAAAATACACATAAAATACTAATAATACCAAAAAATTGAATAAAAATTATATAAATACACAAAAATTATTTTCTCAATATATGTCACCATAATATCAACAAAAACATATAATTAACCAATAATTTTTATCAAAACATATATTTAACCTATATTTTCAAAATTGACATAAACTAAAAATGGTTATAAAAATTACACAAAATTCACAAAAATTATAAGCTAAATTCTAAAATTAACAATAACCATCAATAACATCAAAAATCACAATTTTATGATTTATATAATTAGTTTACAAAAATAATAAAATAATAATAAAATATTCAAAAATTCACAAAAATCAAAATAAATCCCAAAAATCACATAAAAATTCAGGGATGTAGCTTGAGCTAGGTGGATCAACTTTTGTAAAGGTATTTTTCATGAATCTAGCAAGAATTTTTGAAAAAAATAAAAAATCCTAAAATGGCCAAAATGAAGAACTAGAAAAACAGCAAAAATGGAGGAGTTAGAGCTCAAACCAAAGCTAGAATCAAGTTCCCTAGTGCTCTAGGAGTTGAACGGTACCGAAAACGTTCGATTTGGTGGCCGGACGAAGGAGAACGATGAGAAATTGATTCTATACCGCTACTGATGTTGAAGCTAGAAATGGTAACTGGAGAGGAAGAAGAAGGCAGCGGAGCTGGCAGAGGGAGGGGGTGGTCGACGACAGAAGGGCATAAGGCACTCTAACGGTCAGCGAACGACAGTGACGGGCGGTGATGGTGGTGGGGATGGGGAGAGAGAAGAAGAAATGGGGAGGTTTTGTATTTTTGGTATATATTTTACATAAAACTATACATTATAACAATAATAAACTTTATATTGTAATATATTATTATATTATACTAAATTCACACACCATACACTTATATATTTACATATATATATATATACACACACACACACACACACACACACACACATAAAATACAATAAAATAAAATAGTTTATTAAATTAAAAATATTAAAATATTAATGCACTAAATTAAGCATTATTAAAATAATATTGTCCGAAATTGTGCGCGTCAATAAATACACATTTACATAGAAAATTATAATTAAACATAAAATTAATAATAATTATTCACAAAATAATAAAATAATAAAATATAATTTTAAAATTTATTAACATTGCATATCCTGATAATTATTAAAATAATTTAAAATCTAGGGTCATTACATTTGATGAATAGTAAAATATGTACAAAATAATTGGATAATATAAATATTACATTTTTAAATATGGCTTAACCACCAATGTTTCACGACACTTATACAACAATCTTAAGAAATAGGAACAGGGATACTCTAACGAGGATATTGGCCAACCTTATTCTAATACTTCTATTCATACTCACTTAACTCTATCCACCAACTATTAAGCCTTGCTATCTGAAAATGTTTATTAAATAGAGTAAAATGAGTACAGAAATACTCAATCAATAGATATTACAAGTAGAAAATAGTTTAGCTAAATTAAATATAATAAACATCTCAAATTAAAATATTAAAGCATTAATAATCAAATTATCATTTACTTAAAATATCTAATTCAATCAAATTATCATTTACTCAAAATATCCAATTCAATCAAATTATCATTTACTTAAAATATCCAATTCAATCTTGCTTTCAAACATATTCAAAGTTTAGTTAATTCAAACATATGCCTTTGCAAATATCAATACAACCTTTTATTTGTATTAACCATCCATATAACAAGCATCACAACTTAGCCATAACATATAGGCCATCACAAGCTCACTCTCTTGGCACAGTTGGAGGTTAACCCTTCAACTACATTAGCACGGAACAACCCTTCTTCCTTCATTGTCTTGCAATCAAGTGCCTTGTTGTTTATTACACAATAACAACCAACACAATCTCAAATGTGCATATATCACCTTAGCACATTCATACATCTAATATAGGGAGGTAATACACAAAAAAAAAAAAAAATCATTTCATCAAAAAATTAATGAAAACCATTCTATCACATTTATAGCTCATCATAGTATTAGAAATCAAACCACTTCCCATCAAAATTAAAAGAAATAAAACCAATTTAATTATGACTCATTCAAATCATTAAGTAACTAAAATAAATCTTATTCAGCTTGCAAAACAAAGGCATAATGTAGTAACACGTTTAACTTGTAAATTTGAAACCTTTTTATTATTTCAAAGCTTGAATAATTCAAGTAACCATAAGCTGAATTAAATCAATTTCCATACATCAAATTAGGTTCATAAAACAACATCAAAAGCTCATTTCATTGCTGAAATAAAAATATTTTAAGGGTTTGAACACCTACTCACCAAAACAACCTATAAATACACAAATAAGGTTCACTGAATTTACTTAACTTACACCTGCACTTCCTTTGCCTTTTCCAGCACCTAAAACATGCAATTTCATTTATAAATCATCAATATTACAATCTCATATATTGACCTAATCATAGAGACCCCAAAATATATGCAAAATATGTAATTAAGCTAATTTTTACAAATCAGTTTCATTAACTCTAAAATAGTTTTCTTTAAGCCTAAATTAGAAAAATCACTTTGACCTATAGAAAATGATTTTTAACTCAAATGTTTACTAGACCTAGGTATTTGTCTATAGTACTTCAATAAAAATTTCACTTCTATTTGATAACCACAAATAAAATGATAAAGATCTTATTACAAGCAACTCAATTTCTTAGATAGTTTGAGCAATAAAAAGTACAAGTCTGTTAGACCACTATTTAGGCATAATCAGCTCTGGATCAAAACTACAAAGTTTTAGAGAACTCTTTTAAGTTTTTGTAAAATCAAACTATACTTAATTTTAAGTTTTCTACCTCAAGATATATTGATCATATTTAGACTAATTTTAACTCATGAACTTTGTAAACCTGGTTCATATAATCATAATGGCTGCTTTCATAACTGACTTTGAAAAATTACTGGGACTTATAAAAAAATGAATTTTGAGTTAAAATTTTAATCAATCTTAAATATATATATATATCTACAACATGCTATAAAATTTTAACACCAATTGGATACCCACAAATAGAGTTATATTTAATGAATTATAACTAGCTCAAAGAAACTAACATATTGAGCAATAAAATTTTTTACCTTATTACCCTAACATAGTGACTGAATCAGATCAAGATGAAAGAGAATAAATTTTAGATAATTCTTCAAAGGTTATAAATCATCAAATAAAACTTAATTTGGACTTCTCTAGATCAAGATATGATCAAATTATATAGATTGATAAACTGGACTTATTAAACCCAAATTCTATAACTTAAGAACCCTAAATTAAATAAACCAAAATACCAAAAGTACTTACCAAATCAATCACCAAAGTCTTTTAGGATGAAGATTATAGCCTTAATTGTACTTTAGAGCTTCAATTTTTCTTGAAAAATTACTTTTATAAGAGGAAATAATTTAGCCCTCTTTTCCTCTTTTCTTTTCTTTTCTTTTCTTTCTTTCTTCTTTTATTTCTATTAATGGCAGCTCACGATGGAAGAATAAACTATACCCAAAAAAATTAATTAAATGATATGTAAATAATCCTTTTAGTCTTTAATGAAATGTTTAACTTACTTATAAATCCTCAAGCTTTCAATTGTTCAATCAAGGACAATCATTGTTTTAATTTAAATTCTAATCTTTTGGTAATATTAAAGTTCTTATCCTTTACTTCAATTTAACCTCATGTCCTTATTATTCTTAATATTTTGTTTATTTTAAGTGTCACTAAAATTAAAAAATTCTCACTCTTTAATAGAGTATAAGTCATGGCTCAACCTGAAACACTAGCTTAACTATATATATACTAGCTTATACTTAAATTTAATCAATATATGTAAATGAAACATATAATTAATGCAAATGTACTTAGATTTAGGGTACGGGTGTGACAACATATCTTCAGCACTAGTCTCGATTGGGACCTGCACCAAGACCAGGCAATCACACCTGGGATCAAGATGCTCGATTGGGACTAACTTCAATAAATCTTTAAATTTTAATACAGTACATATCATGATCTTAGTCTTAACCGGGACAATGCCCCTAACCAACACAAGATTTCAAACACAATAATTATAATAGATATATTTTTGAATGCCCTAACTAGGACTAATAAAATTTTGACCGGGAGTAGAACATTTTTAGCTCAAAAGTCCAAATTACATTCAAATGATGTTTGAATTTATTGGAAATAAAATTATTATTTCCAACACCTATAATTGAATTGCTCAAGTATAAATATTACCTCTGAAGATCATTTAAAGGTAAAGAAACTTATTTATCATTTATATACTCTCATGCATTCAATTATGCTCTCAAAATTCTCTTGACTCATTTTTATATTTTGTATAACTCTTGTGACAGTTGTTGAGTGTTAGAATAGAAATTCTTGTTCTCTATTTTTTGGGATTAAGAAAATAGGAATTGATTTAAGTGTTTATCCATTAAAACACTTGGTAATTCAATTTTAATATGAGCCTTAAAAACACTTATGTATCAATTTTTGAGTGAGCCTTTAAAATTGAAGTTATAAGGTTTGAGTTGAGCCTAAAACTCAAGTTATAAGAATCAATCTAGGGGAATAGATTGTGGTGATTCAAAATCCTAACTTTGGGATAAGTTAGGTAGAGATGTAGGATTGTTGAAAATCTGAAGTCCTTAAATTCTTGTGTTCATCATTCTTTCTTCTCAATATTCTTTTAATTCTTACAAAAATGCTTTTAATTTTCTTTTATTTTTCAATATCCTTATTCACCCCCCCTTTAGGGAACTTTTAATTGGTATCAAAGTTTAGATTCTAGAAACTTAATTGCTATAGTACAAGATCATAGGAAGTGAACTTCAAAATTTTTCTTCACTTAGATTATTCTTCGATGGTAGTGACTATCCAAATTAGAAGTTCAAAATGGAGCTATATTTTGATAGTGGTACCATTAAACTTTAGGATGTTGTCCTAAAAGGTTGGGAATCACCCAAAGATACCATTGATGGTATGGTAACTACTCTAGAAAGAAGTTAATAGAACAATGAACAAAAAAAAGAGAACCATAAAAATAAAAAAGGCAATGATCACTCTAATATCTTCTATGTCAAGAGAAGAATGAGGAAAGCTTTAACATTGCATTTCAGCGAAGGAAATGTGAGAAACCTTATGTAATATCCCGAGTTTTTAAATAATTTTAAACTGCATCGGGATATGCAGTGTTAATAATTTTCATATCTATTTTTTATTATTTAATTATTTTTTATTTATTAAAGTCATTTTTAATTATTTTAAGTCTTTTAGGTAAAATTTTCCCAAGAGTTCTATTTTTGGGGAAATTAAAACTTAAATAAATAAATTATTATTATTTTAGACGGTTTTGTAAAATTGCATGAGTCCATGCACGATTTTTAAGTGTCATATAAAATTATATACATATACATGCATATATGCACATTTAAATAAAATTAGGGTTTATTTTAATTAAATTATATTATATTATATAGTTTTAATAATAATTAAATGTGTATATATATGTATATGTATAGAGATATTATTAATTATGTGTGGTGAATAATTATTGTGCATATAATATTTATATATTATAATAATATAAACTATAGTTATATATATACATATATATACATATAATATTTACCTAAAACTAAAGTTTGCAATATTTACAATATTGCCATTATCTTCATCTTCCACATTCCCGATCATCGCCCTTCCCTCTCTGGCGTCTGTCACCTTCGTTTCTCACCGTTGGTGTGCCTCTCAACCTTCCTCCTCCATCTCCAGCCCATCCCGCTGCCCTTACCTCCCTTTTTCGACATGGTTTGATTAGATTTTCCTCAAGAAGTCAAAACTTGCTTCCAACGCCGATCAACCCGATTCCGGCCACCATTTGAAGTGCCACCGGTCTGTATCTCTTCCTTGGGCTCCGGTGAGTGCATTTCTAAGCTTGTTTTCACTTGATTTGGTCTAGATTTCCCTAGGTTTTCAATTTTCAATTTCGGCCAACTTGTGTTCTTGATTTTTTTTAGCTTCAATTTTGATGATTCAAGCAAACTTCCTTCACAAAGATTGATCCTAGTAGCTCAATCTACATGCTGTAATTTTTATGGAATTTTTGGGAATTATTTTGATTTTTGTGAATTTTTATTATTTTATTAATATTTTCTAATTTTCATAAATTAATTAATTAAATTATGAAATTGTGATTTATGGTGTTTATAGGTGTTAAAATACATTTTAGAAATTTAATTGTAATTTTTATGATTTTTGTATAATTATTATGAATTTGTTTAGTTTATGTGATTTTTAGAAAATTAGGTTAATTATGTATTTTATTGAAACTAATTGGTTAATTGAGTATATGTATTGATATTATTGAATTATATGTTGAGAAATTAATTTTTGAGTAATTATATTATTTTTAGTGAATTTTTGAATAATTATAGTGAATTTATATATAGTAGGGGTATTTTGCTAATTGGCACTAAATTGGCTAAAAATAGAATTAAATTGGTTTTAATAGTTATTTGAGGTATAAAAATTATTTCTACAAATTATTTAGCATTTTTAACTAATTAAAACTATTTTTTGTAAATTATTTTAAAATTATATATAATATTCTATTTTCTAAATAAAAGAGTTTTTATTGATTTTTAATATGTTTTAGGGTTAATTATGTAATTTGGACTTATAAAATGAATTTTGGCTAATATTTGTGAATTTATCAAGAATTATTGATTTTTAATACTATTTTATTAAAATTAGGGTTTTATTGTAATTATCGATAAAATAATTATTTTCAGTGTTTTAAATATCTAATTTGCTATATTTTGAGTATTAAAGGGTATTTTGGCATTTTAAATGTGTTATGTGTTATTTTGTGAATTGTGAACCTTGGTCGGTGGAATTATAGTTCGAGAGTTCGACCGAGGGGTTATGAGACTGTGTTTATTTAAAGTGTGTTTCTTTGCAGGATCGGCTCTACTCTTTGAGTAGAGAGATGTCCGTTTTATAGGGGAAGTTCTGCCGAATTTTTGGTAGAGTTCTCATAAAATGTGATATTCGGTCGAATTCCTATTTTGATTATGTGTTCGGTATTTCTAGATCAAGTTTCTAGAATTTTGATAGACTCATTCTAATTATGTATTATCGTTTGTTTGTTTAGTTGCGCTGAGACCGAGGCCTAGTGGACCAGGCTCATCGAACCCGTCTTGAGGAGCACAATAACTGTGAGTTATTATCTTATATATACGTGTTCTAGAATGCATGTTTTTTAGAAATGTATGCTTTATTTATATAAAATATGCATACATGGTCTAACAATTGCTTAGGTTTATTTTTGGTATATTTTAAATTATATGCATGTTTTATTAATAAATTATTCTTAAAATGTTTTTAAGTATATTTATAGTTTATTTTATAATTAAAGTGAATTTATTGACGTATATATACTCAAAATATACTTGGTTTATTTTTAGTATATTTTTAGTGTATATATGGTTTATATTGTTATTTTAATTAATGCTATGAATCATTTATTTTATAAATGTATGTTTTATATATAAATGAAGGATATCAATAGAACGTGCTACCTAGTGGGCAGCTCTAGGACCGAGTATGTACCGGTACGACAATAGAATTTGGGTTATATTACTAAACTATTTATGGATATTGATCGTATTGATTTATTTGATGTGTGATGTGATTTGGGAGTGTGATTGTTGGAGCTCGGTTGACCAAGTGTCTCAAGGCCAATCACACTAACATCAGACTGCTGGAGCTCGATTGACTTAATGTCTCGGGGCTAGTCTGCTGTCTAAATGGAACAAGTGAATTTATTTGGAATAAGTGAGCCTGTATGGCTAAAGTGTTGTCTAATACTATTTAAGGTTGCGATCATTTAGGGTTCTATTTGATCCTTCATAAACGGTTATTATTTTCAGTATTTATATAAAATGACTTTGCTGCATCTGTGTGTATTTGCCTGTATATATATTTATTATATATACTTTTGAATGTGTGCATTTTTCATTTAGCTATGCATGTATATATATTATAACAATTCACTCAGTGAGGTCTAACTCCCCTCCATTGACTATTTTTCAGGAGAGTCTTCGTCCTCAGACCTCAGTAGCAAACCCTTAAGCCAGATTTCTTCCGCCCTGGCTTTACTATGTAATATGCTTACTTGATTTTATTTTATAATCTAGACACTGTAGTAGTTATAGATGAATTATGGGAGTTATGTATTATGTTTGCATAAGATTTGTATTTTAAAGATCTGAACTGAGATTTGTATTAAAAGATTATATATATATATATATATATATATATATATATATATATATATATATATATATGATGGTTTTGTGTTATTAAATCTTTCGATGAATTATTATTTTATTTTATTTATGAAATTTATTTCCATTGCGAGTTATTTTATTTTTGTTATTATTATTGCATGCTTTTATTATTTTTTAAAGGCTTGCTACGGGTTCTAGATTTGAAAGAATTCCCATTCCCTAGCGCCGGTCATGGCCCCTGTTTTGGGTCATGACAAAGTTAGTATCAGAGCAGAGTTCTGTGTCAGGGCTTAGTTGGGTGAGTAGTGGCCCTAGTTTTTAGTGTTATGTTTTCTTTGAAACTACTATAGTGAATTAGGTTTGAGTATGTCTTGATAAGTATTTCTTGATTTAGTTTTCTGCGTTATCCTCTAATTTCTGTTTTGTCTTAATCCTTTTGTGTGTCTTTTCAGAATGAGGAGGTGAGCACATGTTGCTCCATCGGTCATTGAGGCTGAGGATGATGAGTCATTTTAGGATGAGGTTTTACCTCCTGAGCCACCAGTCATGCGCAGTGGTCATGGAAGAGGTAGACCTCGAGGAGTGGCAAGTCGCCATAGGCAGAGAGAGATCCAAGATGAGGAGCCTGTAGAGCCTGAGTACGAGGATGTTCTTGTACCTCCAATTATTATGCTTGTTCAGCCTGCCTATCAGTAGGGTATGTCTAAGCCTGATGTAATTATGTTCTATGCCAGAGTTGGCAAGATTGCTTTTGATGGCACTTCCGATCCTCTAGACTTCTTACATGTGATCGAGGCCAGGACTCGGACTGCTCACACCGAGTACTAGCAGATCATGATCATTGGGCTTTCTGTTGAGGGACCAGCCCTAGACTGGTTCATTCAGATGATCTAGCCTTATATGTTGACGATGACCTGGGCTCAGTTCAGAGAGTGATTCATGAGGAGATTTTTCCCAGAGCTGCTTTGCATGAGTTATCGTCTCAAATTGACTAGTATTTCTCGTGATGATCGATCTGTTGAGGAGTATACCCAAGAGTTCCTTCTGCTTGGCAGATATGCAGAGGATCTGATGCGAGATCAGTACTTCGCAGTCACCACCTACGTCACTAGATTGGGTTTTGCATTTGCTAGTATGCATACAGCGGGCCTTACTCTAGAGTCGGTTATTGTGTTGGCTAAGAAGATTGAGTTGAGGCTAGTTAGGTAGGGAGCTATGCCTGGTTATTACCAATTGGGTGTACAGTCAGGTGGATTCCAAGCTACTCCGTATTCAAGTTTTCATATTGGTTCGAGTAGTCATCATAGAGGTCCAGCTCAGCAGAGTCAGAGACAGTAGCAGCAAGTACATCAGAGTAGTAGACATGGCTGTGGAGGTCAGTGTAGACCGTTTAGACTTAGGTCAGGTGCTTCGAGTAGCAGTAGTGGTCGTAGTTTTGGATCAGCTACCAGTGTTTGTCAGACCTGCGGCAGAGTCCATCAGGGACCGTGTTATATGACACCGCTAACATGCTTCAAATGTGGGCAGACAGGACATTAAGCCAGATCATGTCCTTATTTTGGGTATCAGCAGCCGCAAATTTCATAATTTCCTCAGTAGTCAATTGCTAGTGTTGCACCCGTTCCTTTTCAGTTGCCTTCAGGCCGGTGTTAGAGTTCTACTCAGCTTGTTCCCCAATAGGGTCGTGGTAGAGGTGCTAGAGGAGGTGCCAGAGGTGTTGGCTAGGCTTCTACCAACTAGTAGGGAGGTCGAGGACAAGCTAAAGTCTTCCATCTCACTCAGCAGGATGCTCAGGCATCTAATGCAATCGTGGTAGGTATTGTTTCTATTTGTTACTTGGATGCATGGGTTTTGTTTGATCCGGGTGCCACGCATTTGTTCGTTTCTCCTGTTTTTGCTTCCAAGTCTTGTTGGCAAGCTTCGAGGATGACTATTTTTCATAAGAGTCTTCATCCTCAGACCTCAATAGTAGACCCTTATGCCAGATTTCTTCTGCCCTGACTTTACTATATAATCTGCTTGCTTGATTTTATTTTATAATCTAGACACTATAGTAATTATAAATGAGTTGTGGGAGTTATGTATTATGTTTGTATAAGATTTGTATTTTAAATATCTAAATTGAGATTTGTATTAAAAGATTATATATATATATGAGATGGATTTGTGTTATTAAATTTGTCGATAGATTATTATTTTATTTTATTTATGAGATTTATTTCCATTGCGAGTTATTTTATTTATGTTATTATTATTGCATGCTTTTATTATTTTTAAAGGTTTGCTACGGGTTCTAGATTTGAAAGAATTCTCGTTCCCTAGAGTCGATCATGGCCCCTATTTTAGGTCGTGACAAAGTTGGTATCAGAGCAGAGTTCTGTGTCAGGGCTTAGTTGTGTGAGTTGTGGCCCTAGTTTTCAGTATTATGTTTTCTTTGAAACTACTGCAGTGAATTAGGTTTGAGTATGTCTTGATAAGTATTCCTTGATTTAGTTTTATGTGTTATCCTCCATTGTCTGTTTTGTCTGAATCCTTCTATTTGTCTTTTGAAAATGAGGAGGCGAGCGCATGTCGCTCCATCGGTCGTTGAGGTCGAGGATGATGAGTCATTTTAGGATGAGGTTTTACCTCCTGAGCCACCAGTCTAGTACAGAGGTCATGGAAAAGGTAGACCTTGAGGAGCGGCAGGTCACCATAGGCAAAGAGAGATACAGGATGAGGAGCCTGTAGAGCCTGAGTACGAGGATGTTTTTTGTACCTCCAATTGTTCTGCCTGTTCAGCCTGCCTATCAATAGGGTATATCTGACCTTGAAGTAGTTCTATTCTATGCCAGAGTTGGCAGGATTGCTTTTGATGGGACTTCCGATCCTCTAGACTTCTTACATACGATCGAGATTAGGACTCGGACTGCTCACACTGAGTACCAGCGGATCTTGATCATTGAGCTTTCTATTGAGGGACCAGCCCTGGACTGGTTCATTCAGATGATCCAGCCTTATATGTTGATGATGACCTGGGCTCAGTTTAGAGAGTAATTCATGAGGAGATTCTGCCCATAGCCGCTTTGCATGAGTTATCGTCTCAGATTGACCAGTATTTCTTGCAGTGATTGATCTGTTGAGGAGTATACCTGAGAGTTCCTCCTGCTTGGCAAATATGCAGAGGATCTAATGTAAGATCTATACTTCGTAGTTACCACCTACGTCACCGGATTGGGTTCTGCATTTGCTAGTATGGCTACAGCAGGCCTTACTCTGGAGTCGATTATTGAGTTGGCCAAGGAGATTGAGTTGAGGCTAGTCAGGTAGGGAGCTATGCCTGATTATTACCAGTTGGGTGTACAGTCAGGTGGATTCCAGGCTCCTATGTCCTCAAGTTTTTAGATTGGTTCTAGTAGTCAGCAGAGAGGTCTAGCTCAGCAAAGTTAGAGACAGCAGCAACAAGTACATCGGAGTAGTAGACATGGTTGTGGAGGTCAGCGTAGACCATTCAGACTTGGGTCAGGTGCTTTGAGTAGCAGCAGTGGTCGTAGTACTAGATCTGCTGCCAATGTTTGTCAAACTTGCGACAAAGTCCATTAGGGACTGTGTTATATGACATTGCTGATGTGCTTCAGATGCGGGCAGACAGGACATTATGCTAGATCATGTCTTTATTTTAGGTATCAACAGCCATAAATTTTGCGATTTCCTCAACAATCGATTGCTAGTGATGTACCCGTTCCTTTTCAGTTGCCTCCAGCCCAACATCAGAGTTCTACTCAACTTGTTCCCTAGCAGGATCATGGTAGAGGTACTAGAGGAGGTGCCAAAGGTGTTGGCCGAGCTTCTACCAACTAGTAGGGAGGTCGAGGACAGGCTAGAGTCTTCCATCTCACTCAGTAGGATGCTCAGGCATCTAATGCAGTCATGGCAGGTATTTCTTCTATTTGTTACCTGGATGATTTGGGTGCCACGCTTTCGTCTGTTTCTCCTATTTTTGCTTTCAAGTCTTGTTAGCAAGCTTCGAGGATAGCTTTTCCTTTGTCTGTCACCACTCCTCTAAGTGATTCTTTGGACATTGATATTGTTTTTTTCTGGTTGTCCAGTTCTTGTGGGAGATAGAGAATTATCCATTGATTTGATTCTATTGGATGTGATGGAGTTTGATGTTATTTTGGGTATGGATTGGTTATCTCAGCACTATACTTTTGTGGATTATCAGAGTAAAGAGGTGACTTTCAGAGTTCCTAGTGATGAAGAATTTAAGTTTGTGGGTGATAGGAGTTCAACACCTCAAAATCTCATTTCTGCTATTACGACTAGGAAGTTGCTGAGGAAAGGTTGTCAGGGATATTTGGCATTGGTCAGGGATACTTCAATGGAGAAGTTGTCACTCACATATGTTCCTGTTGCCTGTGAGTTTCCTAGTGTTTTTCCTGAGGAGTTGCCAAGTTTACCACCTCACAGAGAGATTGAGTTATGTATAGATATAGTTCTAGGTACTACTCCTATATCTATGCCACCCTACAGAATGGCTCCTGCAAAGTTGAAAGTGTTAAAGGAGCAGTTGAAAAAGTTGTTAGATAAGGGTTTCATTAGACCCAGTGTTTCTTCTTAGGGTGCACCAGTCCTGTTTGTGAAGAAGAAGGATGGTACCCTGAGATTGTGCACTGACTACAGAGAGCTTAACAAGGTGACAATGAAGAACAAGTATCCTCTCCCGAGGATAGATGACTTATTTGATAAACTACAGGGTGCACAGTTCTTTTCTAAGATTGATTTGAGGTTAGGTTATCATCAGTTAACGATCAATGAAGTCGATGTTCCTAAAATGGCATTCCGCACTCGATATGGCCATTATGAGTTTTTGGTGATGTCTTTTGGCTTGACTAATGCACCGACAGCTTTTATGGACCTGATGAACTGGGTATTCAGACTATATGTGGATCAGTTTGTGGTAGTCTTCATCGATGATATATTGGTATATTCGAGGAGTATGGAAGAGCATGTGTATCACTTGAGGACTGTACTGCAGACACTGAGAGAATATCAACTTTATGCTAAATTCTCAAAGTGTGATTTCTAGATAGATAGTGTTTCTTTTCTTGGACACGTGGTGTCTAAAGAAGGTATCTAGGTGGATCCATAGAAGATTGAAGTAGTGTTTAAGTGGCCTAGACCGACTTCTATTATAGAGATTCATAGTTTTCTAGGTTTAGCTAGGTACTATTGGAGGTTTGTACGGGATTTTTCCAGAATTACATCCCCTATGACTCGCTTGACTCAAAAGAATATAAGATTTGAGTAGTCTGAAGCTTATGAGAATATCTTTCAGTTGTTGAAGGAGAAGTTGACCACAGCCCCAGTGTTAGCTTTGCCTAATGGTGTGGACAAGTTTATAGTTTATTGTGATGCCTCTAGAGTTGGCCTTGGTTGTGTGTTGATGCATAATGGTAGGGTGATAGCCTATGCTTTGAGGTAGTTAAAGAAGCATGAGCAGAACTATCCTACACATGACCTAGAGATGGCTGTAGTGATCTTTAGTCTCAAGATCTGGAGACACTATCTGTACGAGGTGACTTGTGAGATTTTTACTGATCACAAAAGCCTTAAGTACATTTTCCAGCAGAGAGATCTGAATCTGAGGTAGAGTAGATGGTTGGAACTATTGAAAGATTATGACCATGAGATTTTATATCATCCGGGCAAGGCTAATGTGGTAGCAGATGCCCTGAGTAGGAAGTCCTCAGGCAGTCTCGCTCATATCAGGGTAGAGAGGAGATCGTTGATCCAGGAGTTGCATCTGTTGGTGGATCAAGGTCTGATGATGAAGCTTAGTAGGTTAAGTGGACTGCTAGCTCAGTTTACGGTGCAATCTGTACTAGGAGATAGGATTAAGGTAGCTTAGAGTCGAAATCCTATTTTAGAAGAGCTTGCAGAGAATGTTTGAGCAGGGAAGTTCACTGATTTCACACTAGAAGATGACGGTGTTTTATGGATCAGTGGTAGATTGTGTGTTCTTGATATGGATATTTTGAGAGAAGAGATCCCAAAGGAAGCACATTCTACAACTTATAACGTACATCCGGGTGTCACTAAGATGTACCACAATATCAGAGATTTGTACTGGTGGGACATACTGAAGAAAGATGTCACTGATTATGTTGCTAAGTGCTTGACGTGTCAACAAGTGAAAGCTGAGCATTAGAAGCCTTCTAGGAAGCTGCAGCCTCTTCCTAGTCCCGAGTGGAAGTGGGAAAGGATAACTATGGATTTTGTGGTTGGTTTACCTCGTTCTAAGGATGGATACGATTCCATCTGGGTGATTATAGACAAGTTGTCCAAGTTTGCATATTTCTTGCCTGTGAAAGCCACCTATTATGTAGCTAGATTGGTGAAGCTGTATGTGAAGCATATTATGTGCCTTCATGGAGTACATGTGTCCATTATGTTAGACAGAGGTTCAATGTTTACCTTTCATTTTTGGTAGAAGTTGTAGGAAGCGATTGGCACTAGGTTGGACTTTAGTACTACTTTTCATCCTCAGACAGATGGTTAGTCTAAGAGGATGATCCAGAGACTGGAAGATATGTTGAGAATGTGTGTTTTGGATTTGGGTGGTAGCTGGGATGATCATTTGCCACTCGTAGAGTTGGCATATAATAACAGCTACCATAACAATATTGGCATGGCACCATATGAGGCTTTATATGGATGAAAATGTAAATCCCCTCTGAGTTGGGATGAGATTGGCAAGAGAGCTTTGACTGGACCTGAGACGGTTTAGGATGCTGCAAAGAAAGTCGTTGTGATCAAGCACAGATTAGAGACCGTAGTTAGTAGGCAGAAAAGCTATACGGATCCTATGCATAGAGATGTTGAATTTCATATTGGAGACTTTGTTTTCCTGAAGGTGCCTCCGATAAAGGATGTAATTAGATTTGGCAGGAAGGGTAAGTTAGCACCAAGATATATAAGGCCGTTCGAGATTCTGGAGAGAGTTGGCACTGTTGCATATCGGTTGGCTTTGCCCGAGAGTATGTTTCAAGTGCACCTAGTATTTCATATCTCGATGCTGAGGAAGTATGTCTCAGACCCTTCACACGTGTTACAGCTTGACAACATGGAAGTGAATGAAGATCTGACGTTTATGGAAGAACTTGTGGCGATCGTTGATTATCAAGTTCGACAGTTGCGATCGAAGCAGATTTTGATGGTCAAGGTTCTGTGGCGTAGCAACATGGTAGAGGAGCATACGTGTGAGACTGAAGCTAAGATGCGAGCTTCTTACCGTATCTCTTCCTTTCTTGATTGTAATTAGTTCTTTTTCTGGAATTCGGGGACGAATTCTTGTAAGGGGGGAAGACTGTAATATCCTGAGTTTTTAAAAAATTTTAAACTGCATCGGGATATGCAGTATTAATAATTTTCATATATATTTTTTATTATTTAATTAGTTTGTTATTTATTAAAGTCATTTTTATTTATTTTAAGTCTTTTACGTAAAATTTTTCCGAGAGTTCCATTTTCGGGGAAATTAAAATTTAAATAAATAAATATTAATTATTTTAGATGGTTTTGTAAAATTGCATAAGTCCATGCATGATGTTTCAAGTGTTGTATAAAAATATATACATATACATGCATATATGCACATTTAAATAAAATTAGGGTTTATTTAAATTAAATTATATTATATAGTTTTTATAATAATTAAATGTGTATATATATGTATATGTATAGAGATATTATTAATTATGTGTGTGGTGAATAATTATTGTACATATAATATTTATATATTATAATAATATAAACTATAGTTATATATATACATATAATATTTACATGAAACTAAAGTTTGCAATATTTACAATACTACCATTATCTTCATCTTCCACATTCCCGATCATCCCCCTTCCCTCTCCGGTGTCTGTCACATTTGTTTCCCACCGTCGGTGTGCCTCTCAGCCTTCCTCCTCCATCTCCAGCCCATCCTGTCGCCCTTAGCTCCCTTTTCCTACGTGGTTTGATCAGATTTTCCCCAAGAAGCCGAAACTTGCTTCCAATGTCGATCAGCCCGATTTCGGCCACCATTTGAAGTGCCACCAGTCTCTATCTCTTCCTTGAGCTCTGGTGAGTGTATTTCTAAGCTTGGTTTCACTTGATTTGGTCTAGATTTCCCTAGGTTTCCAATTTTCAATTTCGGCCAACTTGTGTTCTTGGTTTTTTTTTAGCTTCAATTTTGACGATTCAAGCAAAGTTCCTTCACAAAGATTTATCCTAGTAGCTCAATCTATATGCTGTAATTTTTGTGGAATTTTTGAGAATTATTTTGATTTTTGTGAATTTTTATTATTTTATTAATATTTTCTAATTTTCATAAATTAATTAATTAAATTATGAAATTGTGATCTATGGTGTTTATAGGTGTTAAAATTCATTTTAGAAATTTATTTTTAATTTTTATGATTTTTGTATAACTATTATGAATTTATTCAGTTTATGTGATTTTTAGAAAATTAGGTTAATTATGTATTTTATTGAAATTAATTGGTTAATTGAGTATATTTATTGATATTATTAAATTATATGTTGAGAAATTAATTTTTGAGTAATTATATTATTTTTAGTGAATTTTTGAATAATTATAGTGAATTTATATATAATAGGGGTATTTTGGTAATTCAGCACTAAATTGGCTAAAATATAATTAAATTGGTTTTAATAGTTATTTGAGGTATAAAAATGATTTCTACAAATTATTTAGCATTTTTAACTAATTAAAACTATTTTTCGTAATTTATTTTCAAATTATATATAATATACTATTTTTCTAAATAAATGAGTTTTTATCGATTTTTAATATGTTTTAGGGTTAATTATGTAATTTGGACTTATAAAATGAATTTTGGCTAATATTTATGAATTTATCAAGAATTATGGATTTTTAATACTATTTTATTAAAATTAAGGTTTTATTGTAGTTATCGATAAAATAATTATTTTCAGTGTTTTAAATGTCTAATTTGCTATATTTTGAGTATTAAAGGGTATTTTTGGCATTTTAAATGTGTTATGTGTTATTTCGTGAATTGTGAACCTCGGTCGGTGGAATTTTAGTTCAGGAGTCCAATCGAGGGGTTGTGAGACTGTGTTTATTCGAAGTGTGTTTCTTTGTAGGACCGACTCTACTCTTTGAGTAGAGAGATGTCTATTTTACAGGGGAGGTTCCCCTGAATTTTTGGTAGAATTCTCGTAAAACGTGATGTCCGGTCGAATTCCTATTCTGATTTTGTGTTCAGTATTTCTAGATCGAGTCTCTAGAATTTTGATAGATTTATTCTAATTCCATATTGTCATTTGTTTGTTTAGTTATGCTGAGACCGAGGCCTAGTGGACTAGGCCCATCGAACCAGTCTCGAGGAGCGAAATAACTGTGAGTTGTTATCTTATATATACGTGTTCTAGGATGCATGTTTTTTAGAAATGTATGATTTATTTATATAAAATATGCATATATGGTTTAACAATTGCTTAGGTTTATTTTTGGTATATTTTAAATTATATACATGTTTTATTAATAAATTATTCTTAAAATGTTTTTAAGTATATTTATAGTTTATTTTATAATGAAATTTAATTTATTGGCGTATATATACTCAAAATATAATTGGTTTATTTTTGGTATATTTCTAGTATATATATGGTTTATATTGTTATTTTAATTAATGTCATGCATCATTTATTTTATGAATGTATGTTTTATATATAAACGAAGGATATCAATAGAATGAGCTACCTAGTGGGCAGCACTAGGACCGAGTACGTACCGGTATGACAATAGAATTTAGGTTATATTACTAACCTATTTGTGGATATTGATCAGATTGATTTATTTGATGTGTGAAGTGATTTGGGAGTGTGATTGTTGGAGCTCGGTTGACCAAGTGTCTCGAGGCCAATCACATTAACATCAGACTGCTGGAGCTCGGTTGACTTAGTGTCTCGGGGCCAGTCTACTGTCTTAATGGAACAAGTGAATTTATTTGGAATAAGTGAGCCTATATGGTTAGAGTGTTGTCTAACACTGTTTGAGGTTGCGATCATTTAGGGTTCTATTTGATCCTTCATACATGGTTATTATTTTTGGTATTTATATAAAATGATTTTGTTGCATCTATGTGTATTTGCCTGTATATATATTTATTATATATACTATTGAATGTGTGAATTTGTCATTTAGCTATGCATGTATATATATTATAACAATTCACTCAGTGAGGTCTGACTCCCCTCCGTTGACTATTTTATAGGAGAGTCTTTGTCCTCAGACCTCAGTAGCAGACCCTTATGCCGGATTTCTTCTGCCTCGGCTTTACTATGTAATATGCTTACTTGATTTTATTTTATAATCTAGACACTGCAATAGTTATAGATGAGTTGTGGGAGTTATGTATTATGTTTGTATAAGATTTGTATTTTAAAGATCTGAACTAAGATTTGTATTAAAAGATTATATATATATATGAGATGGATTTATGTTATTAAATCTGTCGATGGATTATTATTTTATTTTATTTATGAGATTTATTTTGCTACAAGTTATTTTATTTATGTTATTATTATTGCATGCTTTTATTATTTTTTAAAGGCTTGCTACGGGTTATTATTTTTTAAAGGCTTGCTACAAGTTCCAGATTTGAAAGAATTCTCGTTCCCTAACACTGGTCATGGCTACTATTTTGGGTCATGACACCGTAGAAAATCATTATGAAGGTAATGTACAAGTTAGAAGCAAGAAGATTCAACTTTATGTGTATGAATATAAACTCTTTAAAATGAAGCCTTAAGAATCAATCATGGAGATGATAAACTGTCTCAATGCTCTCCTCACAACCCTCAAGAAAATTAGAAAACATTTCTCTAAGGAAAGGTGAACAACAAGATTCTAAGAATCCTACCTAAAAAGGATTGGGAATCTCGATCAAGATCTCTTTACCCTTTCAACTGATGTGCAAGAAAATAAGTCACATTTGAAGTGAATGCCCCAAACTTAAATTCAATAATAAAGGAGCAAAGGAGAAAAGGAAGGCCTTCAAAGCTACATGAGATGACTCCACCAAATCAAAAATGGAAGAGCACAATAAGAAGTAGCCAACCTTTACTTCATGGCTTTTGAAAATGAAAATGAGGAACCATTTACTTCTAACTTATCCTATGATGATTATTGTGATTATCATGGTGAGAGCTTTATTTTGAGCAAACTCTTACTTAAATGCGAAAGTGTATTATCTAAGAAGAAGCATTATAAGCATGAGTTATCTTGCTTAACCAAGGAATTTGAAATTTTAAAAACTAAATTTTCTAATCTTGTTAAATCAAATGATAAGCTTGTTAGTGATTTAAAATGTAATGACTAGATATTTTAAATAATATAAAATTATTTTGGGATATGCAGTATTAATAAAATTTTAAATTTTACTTATATATTATCATTATTTGTGTATATTATTCATTTATTTTATTCTAAATATTTTATTTACATAAAATAATTAATTTGTGATTTTTATTATTTAAAGTATTCAAACTCATTTTGATTATTATTATTATTATTATTATTATTATTATTATTATTATTATGTTTCTATTATTTTTAATAGTATTAGTGTTATTATTTTATTGATATTATTATTATGCATGTTATAGTAGTAGTAGTAGCAGTAATAGTAGTAGTAGTATATTGTGTTAATAATATGTGCATGTGTGTGTGTGTTAGTGTATGTATATATATGTATATGTGACGAGTGTTAAAATTAAAGTTAAACTTTATATATATATATATATATATATATATATATATATATATATATATATATATATTATATATATATATATATATATATATATATATATATATATATATATATATAAAAGGACATGCACGGGTCAACTCCAACCTTCCCTATAATTTTTTTTCTCTCTTTCTTTTTCTTTTTCTTTTTCTTTTCTTTTTCTTCTTCTACCTCCTCTGCCTTTTGCCATTGTAGTAGCACCAAGCTTCATAAGCCACTGCCTGAGCCACTATTAGCATGACCTGAGCTTGCCATTTTCCTCCTCTCACCTTCTCGATGTCGTTTGAAGCCTCGGAGTCATTGGAAATCATGTGGGACCAAGAAGAGTTACTGTAGCACCAAATTTTTTTGGGGTGGTTTTAGCTTGAGTTATTGGGTTTGTTAGACTCCTCTCGACGTGTACGTCTTGATTCTTAAGTTGGTTTAAGTTTATGACGTTCAGATTGTAAGTTTTTTGTTTCAAATTTTGTTTATGTCATTTAGAGTTTTTTTTTTTAAGGTTTAAGTTTGATTGATTCATGAATTTTCCTTTTGGAAATATTGATGTGTGAATCTTAGGCTACCTAAATATATGTTTTGTATATTTATTTATTTTATTTGAATTATGGGTATTTTTTTATTATTTTAATATTAACATATTGAATTTTTGATAATTATTTCAATTAATTATTTTGGGTGAAAATGTGGTTAAATTAGTGTTATTAATTTAAGATATTAATTTTAGAATTTATAAAATAATTTTTTGTGAATGTATATAATATTTGAGAAATTATTAATATTATGTGATTTTTGGATATATAGGTTAATTGTGTGTTTTTATTGAAAATATAGTTAAATAATATGTTTTAAATGATTTTAGAATTTTATATGGTATTAAAATAATGTTTACAAATTATTTACTATTTTAAACTAATTAATACTAATTTTCAAAAATTATATTAAAATAATAAATTATTTACTATTTTGGTGATTAAATGGATTTTTAATTACTTTTATTATGTAATAAAAGTAATTGAGTAATTAAATGTGAATTTGACTATTTTATATTGAATATTTGTAAAAGTGGATTTTAATTAATATTATATAAATTATTTGAGTTTTTTATTTAATTATTGTGAAAAAATGATATTTAGTGTTTTGGTGTTTAAATAAATTATATTGTGATTTGTTATTGATTTTATAGATTTTTAATGATTTATATATATTATTATTTAATATTTATTTTTATCATGAATTGTGAACCTCGGTTGAAAATTGTGTAGTTTGGGGTCCCAAACCGAGGTGTTGTGCAATTGGTGTGTTTAGAAGTGTGATTTTCTTACAGGAGAGATATCCATGATACATAGGAGATTCTACCAATTTTTCAGCAGAATTCTCGTAAAACGTGACATTGGGTTGATCCTGAGTTTCTGTGTTTTGATTGAGTTTTTAATTTTTAGATCGATTCTTCCTTTAGAATTCTTAGAAGTATAAGTTAGAAATTATTCTGATTTTTATGATTATTTATTTTCTAGCTGTGCTGAGACCAAGGCCTATCGGACCAGGCCTGTCAAGTTTGTCTCGAGGAGCGCAAACCTGTGAGTTATTATTTTATATATATATCGCATATAGGATGCATGATATTGAGTATTCATGTTTTTAATATGTATTTATACATTAATTATTGCATTAAATGTTTTAGTATATGTTAGGTATATTGCAATATATATGCTTGTTATATTTTCATTATACACTTAGAATATTTTTGGTATATTTCAATATATATGCTTGTTATATATTCATTATACACTTAGAATATTTTTTGTATATTCATGGTTTATATTTGGTGTATTTATGGTTGGTTTTAGATTTATGTAACAGATATATACTTGAAATATATTTAGTATATTTTTGGTATATTTCTAGAATATATATGGTTTATTTCGTTACTATGAATGTTATTATATTTAATTATGCATTATTTAATTCCCATATGTATATTGAATTTTATTTGAAGGATATCAATAAAACATGCTATCTAATGGGCAACACTAGGATTATGTACGTTCTGATGCGATAGATTTTAGGGATGAGTTATTAAATCAATTGATGTGGCATTTATTTGATTGATTAATTGAGAGTGATGTGATTGAGTAGTGTGATTGTAGGAGCTCGGTTGACCTAGTGTCTCGAGGCCAATCACACTAATAGTGAGACTGCAGGAGCTCGATTGACTTAGTGTCTTAGGGCCAGTCTACTGTCTAGAATGGAATAAGAGAATTGCTTTGGAATTAAGTAAGCCTAATGGCTAGTGAGATATTTTGATTAAGGTTGCGAATATTTAGGGTTCTATTTGATCCTTCACTTAAACAAATCTTTTCTGCATTTATATATACAAAAGTGGATTTCAGCATCTATGTGAAATGCCTGTATATATTTATATTTATATATATACTGATGCTTGATTGCATATGACATTAGAAGGTGCATGTATATATATTATAATAATTCACTTAGTGAGGTCTGACCCCCTCTCAACCATTCTTTTCAAGAGAGTCTTCTTCGTCAGATCGTACTAGTAGTACTTTACGCCGGTCTTCTTCCGCCTGGCTATTTTATGTAAATTTCATATCTGGTTTTTTATTATATTCTAGAAAACTGCAGTAGTAGTGTTATTGTATTAGTAGTGTGTAGTACCAGTTTCAGATTTCTGTATTCAGAATAGTATATGAATATTTTAATTTTTTCATATTTTAATTTTATTTATTGCATGTGTTTTTATTTTTAAGGCTTGTTACGGGTTTCAGATTCGAAAGAATTTTCATTCCCTAGTGCTGGTCATGACTCCTAGTTTGGGTCATGACAAAAAATCTTTTAATTACTTAAAAGAGCAACTCAAGAAAGTAAGTAATGAAAATAATAATCTTCCCAATGATGTGATAAAGTTAAAAAAGCCCATTTCTAAATTCAAGAGTGGAATGGAGAGTTTAGATAGTCTACTTGACTCTCAAAAACTCCATGGAAACACTCATGGAATTAAATATAAAAATGGAATGCCATTTTCTTTATTATCATCTAACATTAAATTTATTAAAGCCTCATGTAATTCAATTCTATCTACCTCTAAACAAATTGAGACTCAAGCTTCCAAAGCTAAGGCATCTCATGTGTTAATTAACAAAGGGAATTCCTATAAGACATAACCCTCATTCACATAAAAAGGTAAGTAATAAGTTAGAAGACCTCAACCTAAACTTGCTCATATGTATACTAGACATAACACCCCTAAACATATTTCACAAAATTATCAATTGTCAATGTATGTCTCATTCTCATCATAAGACACAAAGAGATTTTAGGAGACACACACAACCACGATACCAAAGGCATGTTTCATTTATTAGACAATCATTTGCACCTAAGAAAAATAAATTTGTAAATGTGGAATGTTCTTATGGCATGATTAAAGGACACACTAACAATGTGTGCTTCTATATAAGACTACAGATGAATTTGCTTCCTTTAAACTACCTTAAAACTAACTAACCTAGACCAAGAAAGGTTTGGGTTCAAAAGAATGTTTAAATTATGTTTTGTAGTTGAGCTTGAAGTCCACAAGAATGAAAAGCAAGTGGTATCTTGATAATGGATGTTTAATACACATGACGGGAGATAAAAAGCAATTCAATAAGCTTAATGCCAATGATGGAGGACATGTCACTTTTAGGGACAATACAAAAGGAAAGATTGTTGGCATTGGAGAAATTGGTAATCCTCAATTGTTATACATTCACCATGCATTGCTTATTAATGGTCTAAAACGTAATTTTCTTAATAAAAGTCAATTATGTGACATGGGAAATAAGGTCACTTTTTATCATAGAAATTACTTTATTAGTAGTCTTGATGAAGACAAAGTGATTTTTAATGGTGAAAGAGCAGATAATGTATATGTTATTTATTTGAATAAAATTGATAACGAAGATAATAAATGTTTAATGTCTATTTCCTATAACACATGGACATAGCATAGAAGGTTAGGACATGCAAACTTTGAGCTTTTGAATGATCTTTGTAGGCGTGAACTTTTTATTGGTTTACCAAAACTTGAATTCATTAAGGATAAACCTTATGATGCTTTTCAAAAGGGAAAATAAACTAAATCTTCATTCAAGCTTAAGAATGTAGTGTCAACCTCAAGACCAATTGAACTCATACATATGGATTTTCTTGGACTAACTAGAGTTACCAGTTTAGGTGGAATGCACTATGTATATGTATTAGTTGATGATTACTCTAGATACTCTTGGGTGTGTTTCCTTGCTTAGAAGAATGATGCTTTTAAAGCTTTTGAATTTTTTTTAAAAGAGTTCAAAAAGAAAAAGGTTTTTGTATTTCATCCATTAGAAGTGATCATGGAATAGAATTTGAAATGAATTCTTCAAAACCTTTTGTAATGAAAATGGTATTTCATATACATTTTCTAATCCTAGAACTCTTTAAAAAAATAGGTTACTTGAAATGAAAAATAGAAATTTAATAGAAATGGATAGAACAATGCTTCATGAGTATAATTTGCCTCTATACTTTTAGGTGGAAGCCTTTAACATGTTGTACTACATTGCAAATAGAGTATTTAAAAGACCCAATAGAACTTCCTATAAGCTTTGGAACAATAGAAAACCTAAAATCTCATATCTTAGAGTATTTAGATGCAAGTGCTTTATATTAAACACTAAGGCTAATGTTGGAAAATTTAATTCTAAAGCCGATGAAAGAATTTTCCTAGGCTACTCTACCTCTAGCAAAGCATATAAAGTCTTTAATAAGAAAACTTTAGTAGTTAAAGAGTCAATGCATGTTGTATTTGATGAATCAAACTCACTTGATCCTAGGAAGGTTATTTGTAGTATTGATGACAATATAGGTAAGCTTGTGGATGAGAAGACTTAAAAAGAAAATAGTAGCAAACCTTTGGAGCTTGAAGATCCTAGAAAGGAGGAATATGAGGAGATGCCTTAATCTACCTTAAAGGATGATCTTCCAAAGGATTGACGATTCAAGAAAGCACATCCTCAAGATCTCATTATTGGTGATATTACAAAAGGGGTAACTACTAAGTCTTAACTTAAGTCAATTGTTGATTTAGCCTTCATTTCTCAAATTGAACATAAAAATATTGATTATGCATTGAGTGATGAATTTTGGGTCCTTACTATACAAGAAGAGCTAAATCAATTTGAGAGAAGCAAAGTTTGGACTTTAGTTCTTAAACCAAAACATCATCCTGTTATAGGCACCAAATGGGTGTTTAGAAATAAGATGAATGAACAAGGTACCTTAACTAGGAACAAATCTAAACTAATATCTAAAAGGTTATAATCAAAAAGAAGACATTGATTATGATGAAACATTTTCCTCTATTGTAGGGTTGGAAACTATTAGGATGCTACTTCCATTTGTATTGTTCATGGATTTTGAACTCTTTCAAATAGATATTAAAAGTGCATTTTTAAATGGTTTTATTGAATAAGAGGTTTATGTTGAACAACCTTTAGGTTTTGAAAGCTTTGATTTTTCTAATCATGTGTTTAAACTTTCAAAAGCTTGGTATGGATTAAAATAAGCTTTAAGAGCTTGGTATGAAAGATTGAGGAACTTTCTATTAGAGAAAGTTTTCTCTAAAGGAAAAGTTAACAAAACTCTTTTCATAAAGAAATCCAAGTATGATTTACTTATTGTTCAAATATATGTTGATGACATTATTTTCAATGCTACTAACCATTGCTTGTGTGAGGAATTTTTTAGCTTAATACAAGGAGAATTTAATATAAGTATGATGGGTGAACTCAAATTCTTCCTTGGACTATAAATCAAGCAATGAAAAAAATGAGATTTAATTAATCAAACCAAATATGCAAGGGACATTCTCAAGAAGTTTGGGATGGATGGAGTCAAGCCAAGCAAAACTCCAATGAGCACCAACAACAAACTCAACAAGGATGAGAATGACAAACCAATTGATAAAAAGCAATTTAGAGATATGATTGGATCCCTTCTTTATTTAACTACTAGTAGACCTAATATCATGTTTGATACATGCTTGTGTGCTAGGTTTCAAATCTAGTCCTAGGGAGTCTCATTTGAATGCAATTAAAAGAATTTTTAAATATCTAAGTGGAAGTTTGCATTTAGGTGGTATCCTAAAAAAGTTCAATTTTTAACTTGATTAGTTATTTGAATGTGGATTTTGCTAGTAGTTTATTAGATAGGAAAAATACTTCTAGAACTTGTCAATTATTAGGACAATGTTTAGTTTTTTGGTTTAGCAAGAAACAAGTTTCAGTTGCTTTATCCACTGCAAAAGCTGAGTATGTGGCAACAAGTTTTTGTTGTTCACAAATTTTATGGCAAAAACAATAATTAATGGACTATGGCATTCACGTTAATCATATTCATATCAAATGTGATAATATAAGTGCTATAAACCTTAGTAAGAATGTAAGCACCCAATTTTAAGATGCATTTGTGCATGAATGTGATGAAAGCCTCTATGATGAAAATTTAATAAAAAATTGACCTCTAGTGTTAAGTTTTACGATTTTAAGGACTAAATTGCAATGTTTTCAACTTTTGTAAGGGTATATTTGGAAATGTGCAAATAGTCAACATTTTAGAATGCCGAGAAGCTAAAAAATTCAGTAAAAATCTTTTCACACTGTGATTGGTCCAAATTTAATTTATTTTAATAAATAAATTGATTTATGTATTTATCTGTAGGTTTCAGTCTGGTACGCATCTCTTACGCATATAATTTTTTTTAATTAAAATACTTATCCTATTTTTGGGAAGGGAGAGATCAGAGCTACTGTGATTATGTAACTCTTGTGATCACGTAAGCAATTAGCTTAGGAATGAGATACAAGAAGAAAAGATTGCCAGAGAAGAGGGGATTGCATAAAAAAGAGAGAGAAAAAACCTTAATTAGCTATTGAAAAAAAGCATTGACTGAAAAAACAAAGAGGGAAAAAAAAGACCTAACCTTCTACTGTAGGTTCAAAAAAAAAACCTTTTTAAAGCAAAAAAAAAAAGTTATTTTCAAAGTCCAAAAATCAAGAAAATGTAGAGTCAATTTTCTTAAAATGGTGAAATCCCATTAAGAGGGGCATTCAAACATCACCTACATAACATTACTTATCTTTTACTCCTTTCTTTTTTATTAATTATTTCTTTTATACCATTATTTTCTTTCTATTATTTATTATTTTATTATTTCTATTTATTATTTAGTTTTAATTTTCATTATTTTGTTCTTTTTGTTCATTAATTCTAATCTTATTTTCTTTTTTTTATTCTTTTTGTTTCATGTTTTTGGTGATGAATACATAATTGAATCAAGGAAACCCATGGAGAATCCATGAATAAAAGCCAAAAGTCAAAGATCCTTATTTAATTTTTATCTTGCTCTATTAAGTTTATTTGATTGCTTTTTTAAGTCTTGAATTTGTTTTCTTAAAGGTTGTAATTTTAATTTTATTTTCTTTATTATTTTTTGTAGATTTTGTAATAGCCCTGATAGTGGAAATAATAAAATTTTAGCTTTCTGTGTTCTTAAAATTGATTAGTAAATGAGGTCCAATTTGATAAACCCTGATTAAAATCAATGGAGGCAGTAGGTTAATTTAAGTTACATGTTAATCAAAGTTAGGGTTTCTTAAAAGAAATAATTTAATTGTATGGTTTGATCTTTTTTATTTGATTATTTTGAATTTTTATGTTTTTGGGCTTATTTATTTTATTTTTGTATGTTTGGGCCCCAAACCCATGTTAGGCTCTAACCCATTTAATAAATAGGTTTTTAATTGGATTTTTAGGTTTAATTAATTTTAAAATCAATTTTGGCCTATTTAGGTTAGTTTAGACTTAGGCTTATGTTTAGTTAATAAAATTAACTTAGATTTAGCTTAACCTATTAATTTCATTTCTTTTAAAACAAATAGACTTAGGCCCATTTTTTATTTAGAATCAAGTTATAATTAGGCCCACTAATTAATTTCTTTCTTTAAAAATTTTGTAGACTATAGGTCCATTTATTTAATTAAATTAAAATGAATTGACTTAGGCTCATTTATTAACATGTAGGCCCACGTTTAGTCCATTTCACTTGTAAATAAAAATGTAGAATTAAGTAACTTTAAAATAAATATAGTTTAGACCTAGGGACAATGCACTTTATATGCATTTTTTTACATGCAATTTTATTAATAGTTTGATTTAAGGCTAGATGGATGTTTAATTAAGGGTTTAATAAAATTGTGTGTAAATAGAGGATAAGATAGTAATTCATGAAGTAATTCTAAATGAACAAAAGAATGAAAGAAGTTAGTATTCCATTCCCAAAATCTCCTAGTTGTGGTGCTAACTTTCTTTTAGAGAATCGAGTAACACCAAAACCATTTGTCGCAGTTATTACCTTGGGTAGCAACTCCTCATCTCCACGCTATGTCTTTGTGATATAGTAGTGTGTTCCCTAGGGCCTAGAGCCCAAACAATGTCATGGTTGCTAAAATCTTGGACACACTCTAAACCCAACCGTCTATAGGGGTGACTCCACTAGGGATAAAAGATACTGATTCTACTTGTGTTCTTTAGAATTATTTTATTAATTATTATTTTATTCTTGTATTCATTCTGTATGTCCCTATTAATTGATGGTGTTGTTTTATGATTCCACTAGCTTCATAGAGTTATAAATTATTTAACCATCACTTTTAGCCTTAACTCGGTTCAAGAGAGATTACTGGGCTCATTTGACCAAAATTTGTAACCTGAGTCCTAAAGGGGGGTAGTCTTCTCTCAAGTTTGCCATGTTGGGCCCCTCTGACCTTGGTCTATAACTCAAGTATTAAAGGAGGGTATCTTGCTAAGGGAACCTTGACTTTTCACCAAACTTAACCACATATAATGGCCTAGCTAGTTCCTTTAGGATTTACCCAAGTTGCTTTTATGATTGATTGCTATGAAGTATTTCTATGTATAAAAGCCCAGGCCCATACTTTTAAAGACCACTTGGCTAATAAAGATTGGGCTAGACCTTTATACCTAGAGATACTATTTCCATGCTTTTATTGCTTTAAAAGAGATTTAGCATGTGCATCGGTTCCTAATATCCCCTGTTGATATTAAGACCAAGACGAAAAATCCTAGGCAAAGAGACTCACCATTGAACACGTGTGTGGGAGGAATAAGGTTGAAAGGATGAATGTTGTACACTTGATTACTACTTGCTACATAGCACTTGCATCATGCATACATACATACATGCATTTCATCCATCACACTAACACTTAGTTTTGCAGCCATTATAGATTCATCCAAGTTTTCTTATATTTAGGGATGAAAAGGTGGTAGACTAAGAAGAATAGATTTAAGGCCTAAATCTATAACAAAAGTGATCATTCATAGATTAGAGAAAAGTCCAATTAATCCACTTTACTTAGAAGATGAACCAACTCCAACTAAGCATAAAGAAATGGAATAACAAAAAGGAGGGAATTGAACCTTCGAAGACATCAAGGGAGCTTTGATGGATGAGATGAGGGCTATGATGCAAGATAAATTGAGACATGCTTTATCTAGATTGATGCAACCTACTGCTATTGTCATACCACCACTTACAATTGAGTAACTACATGCTACTGTAGCTATCCCTCTTACTATGGATACTCCACCTGCTGCTTATAATGCTAAGGGGTAACCTATTGCTAGAAACCCACCTGCTATTGATTTGAAGCTTGAAGATGTTGAGAACCATATGCTAGAAAAGGCAAAGAAAGAAGCACTTGAACTGGTACAAGACCATGAGTCCAAGCAGATGCAAGCACTGACCTAGAAAATATCCAAGATGGAAGAGCTTATTAGAGGACAAGGCATGGGATATTCATTCGACTTTGATGATATACTGCTAATGGAGGGTGATATGCTAATTGAGAAGTTCAAAATGCCTTAGCTATAGAAGTTTGATGGAACTAGAGATCCTAGGATTCATCTCAGTCAGTACGCAATGACTATGAGCACTACTAAGGCCCATTAGCAGTGATCACTAAGTTATTTGTACTGTCCTTAGAAGGAATGGTTGTAAACTGGTATCATGGATTGGAAAAGTCTATTAGGGCTAACTAGAAAGAATTGTGTACTACTTTTTTGAAATAGTATGATTATAACACTAGATTTGAAGTGTCCATAAGGGATTTGGAACTAACTAAGCAAAAATCAAATGAATTCCTTTTAGATTTCTTAACTAGATTTATGAATAAGGCAAGATTTATGAAAAATAAACTAATTGAGAAGGATCAAGCTAAGATGATAGTCCAAAATGTGTCACCCAATCTGCTGAAAGACTATAAATAACGAATCCTAAAACATTTGTAGATCTTTATGATGATGGTTTGCAAGCTGAGCAGATGGAGAATGAAAAAAAATAAAAACTTTAGAACCACTGGAACAAGGAACTACCTAACTAGGGGCACATAGTAAGGAAACACTAGTAGGGCTGTGGAAGTGCATGCTATACAAACACCAAGGAGATTCTCCTAGACCGCCTAATGTAAAAGGGCTTACTTTAACCTTTACCTAATCCAAACCCACCAAATCCAAACACCCCAGGCTATAACCTAAACAAACACTATAAATTCCATTAAAATCTCCAACACTCCATAGATAATTGCATTTGCCTTAAACTCAAAATCCAAAACCTTATAGACTTCGAAAAGATCATAGACCTTAAAAACCCAAACGCTAGAAATAATCCTTTCCTAAACTACTAAAATGTACCACCCTAGCTACAATGATGATAAACTTAGGAGTAAGCAAGGAATAAGTAGTAAACTCTTTTGAGAACATAAACCTTGAAACTAATGAGAAGTCTTATAATGTCTTCAAATATGTGGAAAGAGTTGAGGATTTATTAGGATAGCCCTCAAGCAAGTTTGACTACAAGTTGTTTTACACTAAACCATCTTCTTTTGATATATCCTTGAAATTAGTTGTGCCTATAGGGTGGGGTGATGAATTTAATGATGAGAAGCTACTGGACAAGGAAGAAACATGCATAGTTAGAAAGAAAGCAAAACCACTAAAGGAGAGTTTTATCAAAGAAAGACATGGGAAGTCTTACCTTAGTGCAGAGGAACCTATCAATATGACCGGTATGGATTTTCCTGGGAATGAGATCTACAAAGAACAGATTATTGAGAACCCGGTGCAAGACAACAAGGATGAGGAAATGCAAGAATAGTTGTTATATCAGCCACCTAAAGGACAGCCACCATGAAACTTAGCATCTCTATCATTTAGAATAGAAAATAATTTTCTTATTATTTTCTTTGAATAATGTTTTAGTTTCTTTACAAATTTTATTTTATTGATCAATAATATGAATTTTGATCATGCTTACTTATGTATTGTCATTCTAATGGTATTGTGCATTATGACATTGATAGTATTTACATGTTTGACATAAATTCAATTCAATTAGATTCATTCAGCATGGGCATAAATGCAAATTCAAAGAACATTCATATATCACATTACGTAACTTATGAAGATACGAAATTTGAGGAAAAAATAAAAAGTAAAAACAAAGAGAGAGAAAAAAAAGAAAAAGAACAATCAGGTAAAAATAAGAGAAAAATATTATGACTAATTGGTAATAGGAGTTGTATCATGTGATGTAATGAATGTACTAATTTTTGCTAATGAATGAGTAAAACTGAATTTAAAATTTTTGTTCAAATATTGTATATTCATCTTTATCATATTGTATAAGTATCTGAATGGAAAGATAAAACATAATGAAACCTAAAGTCAGAAATATGAGATCACTATTTTAATTATGCTTACTCTTCTTATCACCCCTTTATGATTTTGTTTGCCTAGTACCTGAGGAATTCATATGGCTTAATGACTCGTGTTACAACTATCATCAATCATTACATTAGCATGAAGACTTATATTTTACTCAAGAGTTTTTCGAAGCGTAAGCCCGGTTGATTTCATTATCTTATATACATGAGACTACAACTAATTGGGTTGCTAGGTCAAATGATCAACAAGAGCTATGAACAAACTGAGTTTTTTGCACACATGAAGACAAAACTACCAGAATAGCATTGATGAATTCAGAATGAATTTAGGGGCTAAATGTAGCTTTGGGGGGCAACTTAGGGGCAAAATTATCAAACAATAAATCTGTATTCAAGGAATAAAGAGTCAATAAAAGAGTTTTAGGATGTAGAAAGAAGAAAATTACAACTAATAGCTAATAGCTTATCGATATAGCATAGCTTGGTCATTTTTCTGACAAACTGTATCAAAAGCTCTAACATCATAAGTACCAATCTCAAAGCATCCAATGTTTAAATCTATAAGCTATTGATGAAGCACCTCATTCTCACACTCCAAGATTGGCAACTTATCTCTATTCCAAATAGAAGACCTATTAGGACCATGCATGTCATATATAGCATGCATACATCTTTTATGAAATACTTATTTTGCATAATAAAAGTCTTTGGGCTAAGTCAAGATTGTATAAATACTCTACTACTAACATTCAAAATTAGTTTTGTAAAAGTGCAGGAAATAGTCAGAGTATTCACATGTAAAGCATCTAAAAGAGTAAAATAAAAAAGCAAGATTATCAAAAGACCTCATCTTGGCAACCTCAAGAGACCGAGTAGGACGCTTAAGCTCCTCAGATTTAACATCTATCTCCGTAGTCTCACTTGGAGCATCATCTGGAATATCTCTCCACAATAATTAGACTAGTGTAGGGTATAGAATATGGTGTTAAGAAGATCCAACATACTAGTGATACATTCATCAGCCCTCAAAAGGGAAGAATGCACTCAAAACTTAAGATACATGCATTCTGAAACCTCTTTGATTATGATATGAGATCTCCAACTCCTAAATCTCTTCTTTCACATGAAATGTTGGGAAGAGGAATGAAGCCCTTTACCATAGCATTAATGGAATGGCAAAAATACAAACATAACCCAAAGCCACAACTTCAATGGTGGAGTATTATGACCTTTGTGGTTAGAGACATCTTTACCACAATCAAAAGGGAAGAATGCAAAAGAATAACATTGCATTTTGAAAAAATCTCTTCACTTGCAAATAGACCATACTAACTTATGATATTTTGTGCAAGGAAAAATAAAAAAGAATGAAGAAAGGGAAAGGAACTAATGCATCAATATGAATGGGCAAGATAAAAAATGCTAAACACTCATAAAAATAATAAAGGGAAGTAATAGAACTCTATTTCCTTAAATTATGTAATAAAGTACCATCTTAATCATAAAATTCACAAATTGAAAGGAATTTCATCTACTTCATGAGATTATATATGAAAATTTATCTCATAAACTTTGATCTTAGTCGCTTTATTTTATTAGCCTCACAAAATTTAGATGATCAGTTAATAACTTTGTGTTGAGAGTTTATAAACTCTAATCAATCTAATGCTTACTTTGCACCTAAACAAGGGGAAGAAAATGCAAAAATAAAATCTATGGACTTACAGTATAAATTGCTTGAATTTTAGAGTATCTTTTTTAGTCTTTTGAATAATAAATGTACATATAATCTACTCCAATGCTCAGAAATGAGTATGAGTACAAAATCCTTTGATGGTATCCACACTGAGTAATACAAGAAAGGTGAGGGAATACTAAGAGAAGAATAAAAAAAGAGTAAGCATAATTTACTCCAATGCTCAGAAATAAGTAAGAGTATCAACATGAAACTTCTAGTAGTATCCACGCTGAGTAATACAAGAAAAATGGGGGAATACTAAAGGAGGACCATGCTAAAAAAAACTGCTCTATTTACTCCAATGGATTGTTAGAGTTTGAGTATACAAAGGAGTTTTCCAATGGTATCCACACTGAGTAATATGAGAAAGGCATGGGAATACTTAGATAAGGAAGGAAAGCACAAAAATAATTCAAAGGCTATTTTGATGCTCAGAATTTCATCTATTTATGCTTAATTTCCATAAGTTTTTTTGTTAGCAAATTCACCCAAAAATTAAGTGTGGAAGTAAGCTCTTCACTTGGTAAAAGATATGCTCTCAGTATAAGATGGTTAATGATGCCTCTGACCTTCGCAAATGGCAAGAAAATGATAGTCATGAAAATCAAAATTAGTGAGATTCATTGAGTGCACATTATCTCGTTATAAAGTGATGAATTTTCTTATAATTTTTTTTTAAAAAGTGCCTTTTATAATAATCATCATGTTGAACTAACTTCAACAAGTCTTTAGGAATAGCAAGTCTAGAAAAAGAAGATAAACCTAATGTGTGGAATCAGCAATAACGCTACCAAGTAAATCAAAGTGAGCAAGCAACAAAGGCAATTGATCAAAGTAAATCAGCAAAAATTTAAATGCAATTAGTCAAAATTTCCAATAAGTCAGTGCAATTGATTAACATAAAATCTTGAAATCCTGGTTAACATGAAATTCCAATGTGATGTCTACATTTTGCATACAGTGCACTTCATCTTAGTTATATACTCATAGCAACTATAACATAGTATTTATATTCACTTTATTATATGCTACACAGTAGTTATAACATAAATTCTAAACAATTATAACTTGCTAGACACTACATAGTAGTTATAACCTACTTTTGCTAAAAGTTCCACAAGAAATATAGTGAAACCTTTGGTCACAATTACTAGAAGTTTTATAGGAACTATAGTACAATTTGCTACACACTACACATTAGTTATAGCATATTTTCACTAAATATCCCACATGGAATATAGTGAAAATAACATCACTAGACATCCCACAGGGAATATAGTGAAAATCACATCACTAGATGTCTCATAAGGAATATAGTGAAAATCACATCACTAGACATCCTATAGGGAATATAGTGAAAATCATGATCACTAGACGTCCTATAGGGAATATAGTGAAAATCACATCACCAGACGTCCCGTAGGGAATATAGTGAAAATCACATCACTAAACGTCCCATAAAGAATATAATGAAAATCACATCACTAGATGTCCTACAGGGAAAATAGTGAAAATCATGATCACTAGACGTCCTATAGGGAATATAATGAAAATCACATCACTAGACGTCCTATAAGGAATATGGTGAAAATCATTATCACTAGACGTCCCATATGAAATATAGTGAAAATCACATCACTAGACGTGCAATAGGGAATATCGTGAAAATCATAATCACTAGATGTCCCACAGGGAATATAGTGAAAATCACATAATTAGATGTCCTATAGGGAATATAGTAAAAATCATGATCGCTAAATGTCCCATAGGGAATATAGCGAAAATCATAATCATTATTCATCCCATAGGGAATATAGTGAAAATCACTTGATAAACATCCCATAGGGAATATAGCAAAATACACTAAATGCAGTGTCAACTGCTATTCACTGAACATAGTGATAGCATCATAGCTAGAAATTCTATAGGAATTCTAGTGTTTCTTAAATCTCATTAAACACGACATAATGTCATGCATAGTCATGGTACACAAGTAAGTGTTTCTGACTTTTTTGCCTTGAAATTGTGTGCTCTTTTGCTTTGTTGCAATTTGTCAAGCAAACAATGACAAAGGGGCAACTATAAGCACCCAATTTCAGGATGCATTCATGCATTAATGTGACAAAAGCCTCTATGATGAAAATTTAATGAAAAATTGATCTCTAGTGTTAAGTTTTGCAATTTTAAGGACTAAATTGCTATGTTTTTTAGGTTTAATTGTAAAAAATTGACTTTTGCAGGGGTATATTTAGAAATTTGCAACTAGCATTATGTAATGCTAATCGGTATTACATAATGCTGACCAACATTGTGTAATGTCAATCGGTATTACACAATGCCGGTCAACATTTTGGAATGTCGAGGTGCTAAACAATTTATTAAAAATCTTTTTTCACACTATGATTGGTCAAATTTAATTTATTTTAATAAATAAATTGATTTGAGTATTTATCTGTAGGTTTCGGTCTAGTACGTGTCTCTTACGCATATAATCTTTTTTTTTTAATTAAAATTCTTATCCTAATTTTTGGGAAGGGAGAGATCAAAGCTACTGTGATAATGTAATTCATGTGATCACATAAGCGGTTAGCTTAGGAATGAGATATAAAGAAAAGATTGGCAGAGAAGAGGGGACTGCATAAAAAAGAGAGAAAAAAAAACCCTAATTAGCTACTGAAAAAATAGTTGATTAAAAAATCATAGATGGAAAGAAAAGACCTAACCTTCTACTATAGGTTTCAAAAAAGAAAAACCCTTTTCAAAGAAAAAAAATATGTCCTTTTCAAAGTCCAGAAACCAAGAAAACACAGGGTAAATTTTCTTAAAACAATGAAATTCCATTTCGAGGGGCATTCAAACAACATCTACACAACATTACTTATCTTCTACTCCATTTTTTTTATTAATTCTTTCTTTTATATTAATATTTTATTTTTATTGTTTATATTTTTTATTTAGTTTTAATTTTCATTATTTTATTTTCTTTGTTCATTAATTCTAATCTTATTTATTTTATTTATTTTATATGTTTCATGTTTCTGGTAATGAATACATGATTGAACCAAGGAAACCCATAGAGAATCCATAAATAAAAGCCAAAAGTTAAAGATCCTGACCAAAATGGAATAAGAGAATTTATTTGGAATTAAGTAAGCCTACATGACTAGTGAGGTATTTATTTGAGGTTACGATTGTTTTAGATTTCTATTTGATCCTTCATTTAGATAATGTTTTCTACATTATATATATATATATATATATATATATATATATATATATATATATATATATATATATATATATTGATGTTTGACTGTATATGTTTTAGATTGCATGTATAAATATTATAATAATTCACTCAATGAGGTTTGACTCCCCTTAATATTTTTTTAAGAGATTCCTCGTCATCAGACCTTAGTAGTAGACCTTTACGCCGGACTTCTTCAGCCCTAGTTAGATTATGTAAATTATTTATTTGAACTTTTTTTGTATTCTAAAAAACTGTAGTAGTAGTGTGTTGTATTAGTAGAATGTTATTTTAGTATGAGACCTTTCTTTGAATATTGTATGAAAATTTTTTTATTTAATGAAATGACAATTAAGTATTTATTTTTATATCAACTTAATTTTTAATTCTAGTCTATTTTTATTTATTTATTGCAAGCTTTTTATTTCTAAGGCTTGCTATAGGTTCTGAATTCAAAAGAATTCTCATTCCTTAGCACCGGTCATGACTCCCGGTTTGGGCTGTAACAAAGTTGGTATTAGAGCTCTAGGTTATTAATGTTATAGACCTAGGTTTTCAAAGTTTTGTTTTCTTTGAAACTATTACAGTTTATTAGGTTCAATCATGTATTCGATAAGTTTTCCTTGATTTAGTATTCCACGTAAACATTAGAATGTCTATTTTTTCTGAATCTCTTTGGTTTTGTCTTTTCAGAATAAGGAGGCGAGCGCATGTCGCTACACTGGTCATTGAGGCCAAGGATAATGAGTCCTTTTAGGATGAGGCTTTACTTACTGGGCCACCAATGAGGCTCAAAGGCCGAGGTAGAGGTAGACCTCAAGGAGCGGCAGGTCACCGTATATAGAGAGAGCTATAGGATGAGGAACCTATAGAGCTAGAGTATGAGGAAGCTATGATACCTCCAGTTGCACTGCCGATTCAACTTGCCTATCAGCAGGGTATGTTTGATCATAAGGCAACACTATTTTATGCTAGAGTCAGTAGGATAGCCTTTGATAGGACATCAGATTCGTTAGAATTTTTATATGCTATTGAGATGAGGACTTGGACTACTCACACTGAGTACCAGCGAATCATGATTGCTGAGTTATCTGTAGAGGGACCAACCCTGGATTGGTTCATCCAGGTGATTCAGCTATATATGACTATGATGACTTAGGCTTAGTTCAAAAAGAGATTTATGAGGAGATTCTATCCAGAGCCACTCCGGATGAGTTATAGACTTCGGCTGATGAGCATCACCAGGGGTGATAAATCTGTCAAGGATTACATAAGAGAGTTTCTCCGACTTGGAATATATGTAGAGGATTTGATGCGAGACCAGTATTTTACTATTATGACTTACGTCACTGGTCTAGGTTCTACATTTGTTGGGATGCCTATTATGGGCCTTACTCTAGAGTCGGTGATAGAGTTGGCTAAGGAAATAAAGTTACGGCTAGTCAGGTAAGGAACTATGACTGATTACTATCAGTTGGGTATTCAGTCAGAAAGATTCCAGGTTACTCCATATTTAACTTTTTAGATTGGTTCCAGAAGTCAACAGAGAGGCTCAGTACAGTAGAGCCAGAGGCAGTAGTAGACAGTACATAGGAGTAATAGACATGGTCGTGCTAGACCTCATAGACCTATTACATTTAGGTCAGGTGCTTCTAGTAGCAGTTGTGGTTAGAGTTTGAGATATGGTAGCACAGGATCAGTAGCCAGCGCTTGTCAAACTTGTGGTAGAGTCCATCAGGGACCCTGTTATATGGCGCTACTAACATGCTTTAGATGCAGACAGATGGGGCATTTCGCCAGATCATGCCTATATTCTAGTTTTTCACCACAACAATTTCCATACCAATCGATTACTAGTGCAACACTAGCTCCTTTTCAGTTGCCTCCAGCTCAGTATTCGAGTATGACACAATTATTGCCTAGAAGGGGTGTGGCAGAGGTACCAGAGGAGGTGCCAAAGGTTTTGGCTAGGCTTCTACTAGTCAGCAGGGAGGTTGAGGTCAGGCCAAGGTTTTCCACCTCACTCAGCAGGATGCTCGGGCATCTAATGTCATCGTTGTAGGTATTATTCCTATTTGTTACTTGGATGCTTAGGTTTTGTTTGATTTGGGTGCCACACACTCTTTTGAATCCCCTGTTTTTACTTTGAAGTCATGTTGGCAAGCTTCGAGGATGGCTTTTCCTTTGTCTGTTGCCACTCCTCTAAGTGAATCATTAGATATTTATATTGTTCTTTCTAGTTTTCTAGTGTTAGTTAAGGGCAAAGAATTGCCAACAAAATTAGTGTTATTAGATGTGATGGAGTTTGATGTGATTCTGGGTATGGATTAGTTGTCTCAGCACTATGCCACTATGGATTGTCAGAGTAAAGAGGTGATTTTCATAATTCCTAATGAAAAAGAGTTTAAGTTTGTGGGTGATAAAAGTTTTGCAACTCAGAATCTCAGCTCTGCTATTACGGCTAGGAAGCTCCTAAGGAAGGGTTGTTAGGGAAATTTGGCATTAGTTTGGGATACTTATATGGAGAAGTTGTCACTCACAGATGTTCTTATTGATTGTGAGTTTCCTGACATTTTTCGTAAGGAGTTGCCAAGTTTACCACCTCATAAGGAGATTAAGTTCTGTATATGTATGGTTTCAGGCACTACTCCTATTTTGATGCCACCTTACAGAATGGCTCATGCAGAGTTAAAAGAGTTAAAGGAGCAGTTGCAGGAATTGCTAGATAAGGATTTTATCAGACCTAGAATTTCTACTTGGGGTGCACCAATCTTGTTTATGAGGAAGAAGGATGGTACCCTGAGACTGTACATAGATTACAAAAAGTTGAATAAGGTGATAGTGAAGAACAAGTACCTCTCCTGAGGATAGATGATCTATTTGATCAACTTTAGGGTGCACAGTTCTTTTCTAAGATTGACTTAAGGTCAGGTTATCATCAGTTGCGGATCAGTGAAATTGATGTTCCTAAAACAGCATTCTGCACTCGATATGGCCACTATGAGTTTTTAGTGATGTCATTTGGGTTGACTAATGCATCATCTGCTTTTATCAATTTGATGAACAAGGTATTCAGACCATTTATGAATCAGTTTGTAGTAGTCTTCATTGATGATATACTGGTGTATTCAAAGAGTATGGAGGAGCACGTCTATCACTTAAGGACTGTACTACAGACACTGAGAGAACATCAACTTTATGCTAATTTCTCGAAGTGTGATTTTTGGTTGGAGAGGGTTGCATTCCTTAGACACGTAATGTCTAAAGATAGTATCCAGGTTAATCCATAGAAGATAGAGGCAGTGTCTGAGTGGCCTAGACTAATGACAGTCATAGAGATTTGTAGTTTTTTAGGTTTAGTTGGGAATTATAGGAGTTTTTTGCAAGATTTTTCTAGAACTACAGCTCCTATGACTTGTTTGACTTAGAAGAATGTGAAGTTTGAGTGGTCAGATGCTTGTGAAAATAATTTCTAGTTGTTGAAGGAGAAGTTGATCACAACTCAAGTTTTGGCTTTGCCTAATAAAGTAGATAAATTCATTGTGTATTGTGATGCCTCTAAAGTTAACCTATGTTGTGTGTTGATGCAGAATGGTAGGGTGATAGCCTATGCTTTGAGGCAGTTGAAGAAGCATGAATAGAATTATCCTATCACAACCTAGAGATGGCTGTAATGATCTTTGATCTTAAGATTTGGAGACATTACCTATATGGGGTGACTTATGAGATTTTCACTAATCACAAGAGCCTTTAGTACATTTTTCGACAAAGAGACCTAAATCTGAGGTATAGGAGATGGTTAGAACTCCTAAAGGACTATGGATGTGAGATTCTTTATCATCCAAGCAAGGCTAATGTAGTAGCAGAAGCCTTGAGTACGAAGTCCTAAAGTAGTCTTGCTCACATTAGTGTGGAGAGAAGACCATTAATCCAAGAGTTGCACCGGTTGGTGGATTAAGGTCTGATGATGAAGATGAGTAGATCAGGTGGATTATTAGCTTGATTCAAAGTTCAATTAGTGTTGAGATATAGGATTAAGGTAGCTCAAGGCTGAGATCCTATTCTAGCAGAGCTTATAGAGAATATTCATGTAAGGAAGTTCACCGATTTCACACTAGATGATGAAGGTGTTTTGTGGATCAATGGTAGGTTATGCATTCCTTATATGGATAATTTGAGAGAAGAGATCCTTAAGGAAGCACATTCTACAGCCTACAGCGTACATCCAGGTGTCACTAAGATGTACCATAGTAATAGAGACTTGTACTCTTGGGATGGACTAAAGAAGGATGTAACAGATTTTATTTCTAGGTGCTTGACTTGTCAACAAGTGAAACCTGAACATCAGAAGCCTTCTAGGAAGCTTTAGCCACTTCCTATTCTTGAGTGGAAATGGGAGAGAATTGCTATGGATTTTGTGGTTAAGTTACCTCATTTTAAGGATGGATACGATTCCATCTGGGTGATTATGGACAGGTCAACCAAGTCTACTCATTTCTTGTCTGTTAAAGCCACTTATTCTATAGCTAAATTGGAGAAGTTGTATGATAAGCATATTGTGTGCCTTCATGGAGTACCTGTGTCCATTGTATCTAATAATTACCTCTCATTTTTTGCAGAAGTTGTAAGAAGCAATGGGCACCAAGCTTGATTTTAGTACTGCTTTTCACCCTCAGATAGATGGTCAGTTTGAGAGAAAGATCCAGACACTTGAAGATATGTTGAGGATGTGTGTATTGGATCTGGGAGGTAGTTAGGATGATTATTTATCGCTTATGGAGTTTGCATATAATAACAGCTATTATAGCAGTATTGGGATGGCACCTTATGAGGCTTTGTATGTAAGAAAGTGTAGATCCCCTCTGAGTTGGGATGAGATTGGAAAGAGAGTATTAACTGGACCTGAGATGATTCAGGATGCCACTGAGAAGGTTACTATGATTAAAAGGAGATTAGAGACCACAGTTAGCAAACTGAAGAGCTATGTGGATCCGAGACATAAAGATGTGAAGTTTCAAGTTAGAGATTATGTATTCTTGAAAGTATCTTCAATGAAGGGTGTGATGAGATTTGGCAAGAAAGGGAAGCTAGCACTAAGATATATTAAACCATTTGAGATTTTAGAGAGAGTGGACATAGTTGCATATCGGTTGGCTTTGCCTTTGAATTTGTCTCAAGTGCATCCAGTGTTCCATATCTCGATGTTGAGGAAGTATATTTCGGACCCTTCACATATGGTGCAGTCTAATAGTGTGAAAATTAATGAAGACCTAATGTACGAGAAGGAACCAGTCACGAAAGTAGACTATCAAGTTCGTTAATTATGTTCGAAACATATTTCGATGGTCAAGGTGTTGTGGCGAAGCAACAATGTGGAGGAGCACGCTTGAGAGACAAAAGCTGAGATGCGAGCTGCTTACACTTCCTCAATGATTCTTGTTTCTATTCTTTTCTTTGAATTTGAGGATAAATTCTTATAAGGAAGAAAGATTGTAATGACCATGTTTTTTAAATAATATTAAATTATTTTGAGACATGTAGTGTTAATAAAATTTTAAATTTTATGTATACATTATTATTATTATTTGTGAATATTATTTATCTATTTATTCTAAGAATTTTGTTTACGTAAAATAAATTATTTAGGAGTTCTATTATTTAAATACGTTAAAGTTTTTATCATTACAATTATTTTACATAATAATAATAATAATAATAATAATAAAAATAATAATAATAATAATAATAATAATAATAATAATAATAATAATAATAATAATAACAACAACAATAACAACAACAATAATATTAACAATAATAATGATAATAAATTGTTAATATTATTGTTGTTGTTGTTGTTGTTATTATTATTATTATTATTATTATTATTATTATTATTATTATTATTGATAGAGGGACATTTTAGTGTTTTCCTAACAAAAAAAAAGGGGAGGGGGGGGGGGGGTGGGAGGGATCAAATTGCAAGTCAAAATCATTTACTCCCTCCCTATTTCATTTTTTTTCTTCTCCTCCTCCTCCTGCCTCCCACCATTGCCAATGCCTGAAGCTTCACCAGCACCACCTACAGCCACCGGATGCCACCACCTCCTCTCTTCCTTCTACCGTCGCCTGAAGCCATGGATTTGCCAGAATTTTGAGTGAGACTGAGAGATGCTACAGTGCCACTAATAAGACTCCGATCACTTAAACTCCTCTTTCTAGTGTCAATCAACTCCTCTTGGACTAGTGAGTCTTTTTACAAGCTCCATTCGAGCTTAAATCCCTTCATTTTTTAGTTTTAGTTAATTTTTAGTTTATGTCTATGTTAGGTTTTAATTTTTTTTTAGCATGATATTGATTGATTCATGAATTCTTGCTTTACAAATGTAGATCTTAGCAACTTTAGCTTCTCAAAAATAATTTTGTTTATTTTTTGAATTAATTTGAATTATGGATTTTTTTATTATTTTAATATTAAAATAATAAATTTTCAATAATTATATTAATTAATTAGTTTTAATGAAAATTTAATTAAATTAGTGTTATTAATTTGAGATAATAATTTTAGAATTATTAAAATAATTTTAGTGAATTTATATAATTTTTTAGAATATTATTTGTATTATGTAAATATTGAATTAATAGGTTAATTGTGTATTTTTGTGGAAATTATAGTTAAATAATGTGTTTTAGATGATTTTAGAATTATATAGGGTATTAAAATGATTTTTTAAAACTATTTACTATTTTTAACTAATCAATACTAATTTTGGAAATTATATTGAAATAATATATTATTTACTATTTTGGTGATTAAATGGATTTTCAATTACTTTTACTATATATTTAAGCAATATGAGTATATAAAAGTGAATTTTACTATTATATGTTGAATTATTGAAAATTTTGATTTTTATTAATATTATATTAGTATTTGACATTTTTTTATTTAATTTTTAATGAAAATAATTATATTTAGTGATTTAATATTTAAATATATTATATTTTGGTATTTTATGAATATTTATGGAATTTAATGATTTTAAGTGAATTTATTATATTATATTGATTTTTGGTGATTTGTGAACCTTGGTTGGGAATTTGTGCAGTTCAGGGTCCCAACTAGAGGTATTGAGATTTGTGGTATTAGAAGTGTGCTTTCTTTGCAAGATCAGTTCTACTGTTAGTAGAGAGATGTCCATTGTACATGGGAGGTTTTGTCGATCCTGAAATTCTGTGTTTGTCTGGATTTTGAATTCCTAGGTCGAGTCTCCTTTAGAATTCATAGAAGTATAAGTGAGAAATTTATTCTAATTATTATTATTATTATTATTATTATTATTATTATTATTATTATTATTATTATTATTTATTTTATAACTACGCCAATACTAAGGCCTATCAGAATGGGCTCGTCGAGTTAGTCTCTAGTAGCGTAACTTGTGAGTTATTATTTTTTATATACATTGCATATAGTGCATGATTATAAATTATTATGTTTTGATATGAATTATTTCATTAAATGGTTTAGTATATTTTCGGTATACTTCTAGTATATTTTGGTATATTTATGGTTGATTTTGGTTATATGTAGCATATATATACTTGAAATATATTTAGTATCTTTTCGGTATATTTCTAGTATATTTTCTATTATGAATGCCATTTATGTTTAATTATGCATTTAATTATTTTCCATAAATATACGATTTTATTCAAAGAATATCAATAGTGCATTAGGACTGTGTACATACCGATTCATTAGACTTCAGGGTCAATATTGAGAGAATTATTGAGGTGAATTGATTATTGTGAATATTGAGTATTCAGTGAGTGAATAGTGTGGTTGCTGGAGCTTGATTAACCTAGTGTCTCGGGGTCAATCACACTAATAGTAAGACTGCTGGAACTCAGTTGACTTAGTGTCTCGGGGCCAGTCTACTGTCCAAAATGGAATAAGAGAATTTATTTGAAATTAAGTAAGCTTGCATGGTTGGTGAGGTATTTTTTTGAGGTTACGATTGTTTTAGGGTTCTATTTGATCCTTCATTTAAGTAATGTTTTTTGCATTTTATATATATATAAAAGCAGGATTTTGCATCTGTGTGAAACACACACACACACACACACACACACACATATATATATATATATATATATATATATATATATATATATATACCGATGCCTAACTGTATATATTTTAGATTGCATGTACATATACTATAATAATTCACTCAGTGAGGTTTGACTCCCCTCAATATTTTTTTCAGGAGATTCCTCGTCATCATACCTCAGTAGTAGACGTTTATACCGGACTTCTTCAGCCAGACTAGATTATGTAAATTATTTATCTAAACTTTTTTTTGATTCTAGAAAACTACAGTAGTAGTGTGTTGTATCAATAGAATTTTATTTTAGTGTGAGACCTCTCTCTGAATATTGTATGAAAATATTTTTATTTTATGAAATGAATATTAAGTATTTATTTTTATATCGACTTAAGTTTTAATTATGGTGTATTTTTATTTATTTATTGCATACTTTTTATTTCTAAGGCTTGCTATTGATTCTGAATTCGAAAGAATTCCCATTCTCTAGCACTAGTCATGACTCCCTGTTTGGGTTGTGACATCCTAACTTCTCCTCCAGAAAAACTCCAAATACCTTAATTATTCCTTCTCCCAAACCAAAGTAGTAGTAGCAGCCAACTGCCTAAGATGAAGTGCTTCTAAAGACATCCATTGATTCACACGTTGAAAGAGTCTTAGAGGGGGGATGAATAGGACTATCAAACAATAATAGGAAATTAAAAGGTATGAACAAGAATTAAAAAATTATTGGGAAGGAATAATGAATAACACAATGATTTGAGGAGTTCGGATTCAACAACAATCTTATGTCTCCACCTAACTTGTCCCTAAGTTAGGATTTTTAATTACCCATAATCTTATTCACAAGATTGAGATTACATAAGAGTTTTATAGCTCACTCTTACAAACTTACAACATGAGTTTTCTTGGATCACCCAAAAACTAAATTACAAGTGTTTCCAAGGCTCACACTAAAATTAAATTCCCAAGTGTTTTAACGGCTAAACACTTAAACCAAGTCCTTTATAATAGAATCTCACTTCCTGTTTTCTAATCCCAGAAAATAGAAGAATAAGAATATCTATTGTAATACTCACCAACTCTCACAAGAGTATACAATAATAAAATGAATTTTGAAGGAGTTTAGAGATCTTAATTCAATGCTTAAAAGTACAGAAGGAATAAAAAAGTTTCTTAACCTCAAAACATTCTTCAGAGATCATATTTATGCTTGAGCAACCCAATTATATCTGTTAGAAGCAATAACTTCATTCCTAACAAAAACAAAGTCCATTTGAATGAAATTTGGACTTTTAAGCTACATTTTGTCAGGTCTCGATTGGGACTAGCATCAAATAGTTATTACAAACTGTTGCATTTGAAAAAATTCCACGATCCCGATATGGATATCATGGTCCCAATTAAGACTACCTTTTCCTAAGTAATGTCCCGATCAGGACATAGGATCGGGATGGGTAATGCCCTTTTTGAGAATTTGCTTCTTCTTTGGTCCCGGTTGGGAGTACTTTAGTCCTAATTGAGACTATGATAGAAATTGTAACTTTTTATGCAATTTAGTTCCTCTGATGAGTCCAGTTGAGATAATACTTGTGATGACTTTTTGAAATTATTTTTCTTTGATAGTTAATTATTATTTTGACTTCAAAATTGCTCTTAACTTATACACACTTGAAGCAAACACATTAGTTGCTCAAAATTAATTTTTTTCTAATCAAAATAAATATTGATAACTTGTTAAGGTCAATAATCTCCCCCTTTTTTATTTTGACAAACTTATCTTGAGTTGATAAAAATATAATGTAAAGTGTGTGATTGATAACAATTTTGATAATAATGAAGATATATAAAAATGAGATTAACTATATTTATTTATTTGTCCCCCTATGAATATGGAAATAATAAGAAATATAAATTTTTATTCTAAATGACATAAAATATATCAAGATCTTCCGAGGTGTTAAAAGCATAAAAGGAATGTTTGACAATTATAAAGGAAATAATTTCAAATATATATCATGCATCACAAAATAGTACATATATGATCATATAGAGCTTAGTTATTAATTGATCATGTGACACTTAGCATATTACAATCATAAACATTAAGCACAAATGTCACATTCCTTTTTCTTCCCTTAAACAAAAGACCATAAACCAAAATAATGAAAAAGCAAAGGTACATAAATCTTTATGCAATAATATGACATTTAAGTAATTTTCTCCCCTTGTATCAATGAATAATTATAATAATAAATAATTGACATTAAGGACACATTATCACATAGTCATGTCACTTACATAAACACATCTTTAAAAGAAATTAACTAAGTATACATGCAAACTCAATTATTTCTACATTTTATTAAAGATAAAAACAATTCCTCAGAGGAACTTTTCTTTACATGAGTGAATTTTACATGTATAAACAACAAAAAATAAAAAAAGTATGATAATTGTTAAAAGCATAATAATATAATTAATAACTTAAACACACTTTCAAACTCAAATATTCTCCCGCTTTGTTAAAAATTAAAAAACAATAAAACTTAATTATACACTTCTGAAAGAAACCTAGAGGGGGGGGGGTGAATAGGACTATTGAATGAAAATAAGGAATTAAAGGAATTTTTTACAAGGATTAAGAGAATATTGAGAAGGAAGAAAGAATAACTCAAAGATTTAAGGAGTTTAGATTCAACAACAATCCTACGTCTCCACCTAACTTATCCCTAAGTTAGGATTTTCAATCACCCACAATCTTATTCATAAAATTGAGATTACACAAGAGTTTTATGGCTCACTCTTACAATCTTACAACTTCAATTTTTTTAGGATCACTAAACAACTAAGTTACAAGTGTTTTCGAGGCTCATACTAAAACCAAAATCCCAAGTGTTTTGATGGCTAAACACTTAAACCACTTCCTTTAGAATAGAATATCACTTCCTATTTTCTAATCTTAGAAAATAGAGGAACAAGAATATCTATTCTAACACTCACCAACTCTCATAAGAGTATACAACAACACAAATGAATTTGAGAAGAGTTTAGAGAGCTTAATTGAATACTTGTATTTATAAAATGAATGTGTAAGTTTCTTAACCTTAAAACAATCTTCAGAGGTCTTGTTTATACTTGAGTAATCCAATTATAGCTATTAGAAATAATAATTTCATTCCCGACATTATCCAAATCCATTTGAATGAAAATTTAGACTTTTAAGTTGTATTTTGTTAGGTCCTGGTTGGGATAACATCAGTTCCAGTTGGGACTAACACCAAATAGCCGTTATGAGCTATTGTGTTTGAAATGTTGCCTTGATCCAATCCTGATCGGGACTGCCCTATCTTAAGCCATGTCCTGATCGGGACACTCAATCGGGATAGGTTCTATCCTTTTTGATAATTTTTGCTCACTTTGGTCCCTCTCAAGACTAATTTGGTCTCGATCAGGACTTCAACTTAAATTGTAACTTTTTGTGCAATTTAGTGCTTGTGATGAGTTTGTTTGAGATAATACTTGCAATGGCTTTATGGAATCATTTTTCTTCAATATTTCATTATTATTTTAACTTCCAAATTGCTCCTAACTTATACACACTTGAAACAAACACATTAGTTGCTCAAAATTAAGTTTGTTCAAATCAAAATCAAGATTACTAACTTGTTAAGGTCAACAATCTCCCCCTTTTTGATTTTGACAAACTTATTTTGAGTTTAATAAAAATATAATGTAGAGTGTGTGAATAATTTATGATAATAATGAATGTATGAAATGATAACAAATATGTTTCTTTATTTCTCCGCTTACTAATATGGTCATGATAAGAAATATAAATTTTTGTTTTAAATGACATAAAATGCATTGGACAAAGATTATGGTCATCCAAGGCATAAAAGGAATTAATTTTAAACATATGTAATGCATAACAAAATAGTACAAACATGATTATATAGAGATTAGCTAGTCAATGGATCATGTGGCACTTAGCATATTACAATTATGAGTATTGAGTGCAAAAATTTTATTTCTTTATCTCCCTTTTTTTTAAATGACAAAGGAAACAAAAGATCATGAAGCAAAACAATGAAAAAGTAAAGATACATAAAATCTTTATAAGAAAAACATGTCATAAGCAATGCTCTCCCCTTAAATCAATAACATAAAAATAATAATAATAAATAAATAATGATATTAAGGACACACTATCATATAGTTATTTCACTTATACAAGCACATCTTTAAAAATTATTTTGAAAGAAATTAGCTAAGTATACATGTAAACTCAAACATTATTTTCCTTTTAATAATAAAAACAATTCCTAAAGGAATTTTTTTGCATGAATGAATTTTACATAAAAGATAATCATCAACAAAAAAAATAAGCATAAAGAATATAATCATTAAAAAATTATAATAATAAGACTTAAATATTTCTCCCCCTTCGTTAAAAATCAAAATTTTTTTACCAAAATGTAAATGTCATTAAAAAAAATGCAGTATAAGAATAAGAGATAGAAAATAAACTAAAAATAAACTAGATATAAACTAGGATAGATTGAGCCTAAATTAAGAAACTAACACTTAGAGGCTCATATACTAAAAATAAACCATAAATAAACTAAAAATAGAACAAATGAAAAACACATAAAAACTATTCTTGAGGAGGGAAAGGAGGAGGAGGAGGAGGATAGTTGCATGTGTAGCCTTGTTGCTCATAGATGTGATGAGAATCATGTTGAAGATGAGCAGTGTTGTTGTCAACTTGATTGGAGTGCATATTGAAGTTAGATTCAACTTCATCAAAATGTGCATTGAAGTTAGTTTCCATGAGAGACATTCGCTCAAACATTTGCCCAACCATGAAAGTTCAATCTCTTGAGCTTGAGCACCTTGACTTGAAGTTGGTTCACTTCTTGTTCTGTTTCTTGGAGGGGAAACTTGAGGTTGAGTCTCTTATTCTTCTTCCCCTTAACCTTCTTATTCTTCTAACTCTTGGAACATAGCTTCAATGTTCTCACTAGCTCTAAGATCATGTGTCCAAACCCAAATGCTATTGATAGAAGTGAATTAATTGGATTTTTGAATGAAGGTAGCATCAAGAAGAAAAGGTTTGGTAGAGGGTAGAAAATAAAGATTAACAATAAAGAATTATGCTAATTTTATAACAATCCCACCAAAAAAATAGCACTAGTTTGACTATCACTAATTAGTCAAATTCTCTAATATAAAAATCTTCCTAAAGCAATAATCTCATTGTTATAAAGACAATAGAGAATAAAAAGATCACCAAGAGAGATTACTTCATTAGAGAGAGCTCTACCATTAATGAATAGGTGAGAAAGTGATGAATATAACAAAGAGCTTTGGATTTGATGAATGAGGCTTTTGTGTGTCCAGTGAAGAATAAAGGTGTATTAGGAGCCTTGATATTATTCCAATAGGAAGAAGCAATCCAATGAGGATCAACTTGAATATGTCCCTTTTGTGAGAACCCAAAAAGACTATCAAACTCTTGATAAGTCATGAAACTATCTCTCCCCCCCCCCCCCCAATTTAGATCTCATTGAGAAATAGGCATTATCATTACCAAATTTTGTGAAGCAAAAAGTGAAAGAGGAAAGAAATTTGATAATGAGAGTAGGATAGGATGGGAGAGGAGTGAAAGCAAAGTTAAAGATCCACCTTTGAGAAGAAGTTCTTGAACTTCATCATAACAACCAATGATTTTGAGAGTTTCTTCATGCATGTACCTTAAAGGAATGAAGGCTCTTTTTTAAAAAAGAGAATTTCTTTTCTTAATTTCTTGAGAAGAATAAGAAAAAGGAGAGTGAGTTCTCTTAGGTTTATCCTTCTTGGAAGGATGAGGAGCTTGAGAAGATGAAGGGGTTTTGCTAGGTTTCTTTGGAGCCATTATGAGTATGATTTGAAGTACAATGTGTAAAGAGAAAAGAGTTGTTTAAAGATGAAAAATCAATTATGAATAGAGTGTTATATATAGGCATGAGATTAGGGTTGGAACTTGTATTGAATTTGAATTGAATAGGAACCTTAACATTTGTTTCTGATTATGGTAAAGAGTAAAAAAGGTGAAAATTTTGAATTTCTTTGTCCTATCATGAGCAGTGTCCCAATTAGGACATGTTTCTAACCCAATCGGGACATGCAGTCCTAAGTGATATCCCGATCAAGACATCTGTTTCGGATGAGTTTTATGTAAAACATAGAATTCACTTGAACATGTCCCAATCGGGACATGATCTGGTCCTGCTCAAGACCAGGGTCAATTTTAGAAAACTTTTTGAAATTGTTTCAAATAGGTCCATAAAGCTTTACAATTGAGTCCTTTGTAAAATAAACTTATAAAATAGACAAAATTGATGATTTTTGAAAGAAATAAATGAGTAAATGAGATAGATGTATTTTGGAAAGGATTTTATTTTACTAAAATAATTAATTAATTTAATGAAAAGTTTCATAAATTAATTAATAATTTTGTAAAATAGGAAGAATAAAAATAAAATAAAAAGAAATTCAGATAGCCATGTGTCATATACTAAAAATAAACAAGAAATAAACTTAAGGTTCTATAAAAAATCAAGACAAACTAGAACCATTGATCATGCCAAGTTCATGTTTAATGAAGCCGAATCTCTCTTCATTGAGAGGTTTTATGAAGATATCAATAAGTTGATTATTAGTATCAACAATGATCACTAATTTGATATCACCAAATTGAGCATAATCACCAAATTGAGCGTCTGATATCATAAATTTGAGCATGATCATGCAAAAAATGATTATATCAATATGCTTAGTTCTAGAATATTGAATAGGATTCTTGTTAAAGTTAATAACTCTTGTATAGTCACATTTGATAGGAATATGATCAAGTTTATACCATATTCCTTTAATTGTTATTTTTGTCATAAGATTTGTGAACAATAAAGACTTGTTGTAATATATTTAGCTTCTGCAGTGGATAAGGCAATTGAAAATTATTTCTTGCTAAACCAAGAAACTAAATATTGTCTTAAAAATTGACAAGTTTCAAAAGTGCTCTTTCTACCTAGTAAGCTACTGGCAAAGTCAGCATCTGAATAATTGATCAAGTTAAAAGACAAACTCCTGGAATACCAAAGTCCTAAATGCATTGTGCCATAATAATATTTAAAAATTCTTTTGATATCATTCAAATGAGATTCCTTAGGACTATATTGAAATCTAGCACATAAGCAAGTAGCAAGCATAATATCAGGTTTACTAACAATTAAGTAAAGAAGGGATCCGATCATACCTCTAAATCAATTTTCATTAATTGGTTTGCCATTCTCATCCTTGTTGAGTTTGGTTGTGGTGCTCATTAGAGTTTTGCTTGTCTTGGCTCCATCCATGCCAAACTTTTTGAAAATGTATCTTCCATATTTGGTTTGATTGATGAAAATCCCATCTTTACTTTTTTTGATTTGAAGTCCAAGAAAGAACTTGAGTTCTCCCATCATACTCATCTCAAATTCTCTTTGCATTAGCTTAGAGAATTTCTCATATACGTAATGGTTAGTAGCACTGAAAATGATGTCATCAACATATATTTGTATAATTAACAAATCATGTTTGGATTTCTTTATAAAGAGAGTTGTATTAACCTTTCCTTTAAAGAAACCTTTCTTTAGTAAAAAGTTACTCAGTCTTTCATACCAAGCTCTTAGAGCTTATTTTAATCCATATAATGCCTTTAAAAGTTTAAACACATGATTTGGATAATCAAAGTTTTCAAAACCCGGTGGCTGTTCAACATATACCTCCTCTTCAATAAAACCAATTAAAAATGCACTTTTAACATCCATTTAATAAAGATTAAAATCCATGAATGATGCAAATGCAAGTAACATTCTAATAGCTTCTACCCTTGAAATGGGGCAAAGGTTCCCTCATAATCAATGTCTTCCTCTTGATTATAACCTTTAGCTACTAGTCTAGCTTTGTTCCTAGTTATGACTTTAGACTGTAGGGTATAGAACACATCTAAGATTTTAGCAACTGCGACACTGTTTGAGCTCAGGGCTCTAGAGAACACACTAACCACTATCACAAAGACATGGCATAGAGATGAGGAATCGCCACCCAGGGTAATAACTGGGACAAATCGATAATGTTAGTACCATAACCAAGAGATTCTAGATAAGAAATACTAACTTCTTTCAGTCTTGTGTTCATTAGAATTACTTTATGAATTACTATCTTATCCTCTATTTATATGCAATTTCATATAAACCCTTATTTAAACAATTAACTCCAGGCAATCTAGTCATGAAAAATACATGTAAATAATGCATTCATTTAAGTTCATAATCCTTAAGTTAGCCTAATCTACATTAAGCTTAATTAAATGGGCTAAATCTACATGTTTTAATTTACAAGTGAACCTAAAGACTAATGGGCCTAATTCCTATTCAATTTTAATTAAATGAACCCAAGTCTATTTATTTTAAAAAAATGTGCCTAAATCTACAAATTATGAAGTATTTAAATTAGTGAGCCTAATTCTACATGTTTTAATTAGAAGATGATCTTAAATCTACAAGGTATAAAAAGGGCTAATTTAATGGGCTAAGTCTAATTAATTTTATTAAACTAAAGTGGGCCTATATATAAATTAACGACATGAGCCTAAGTTATCTCTAACCTAAATCTAGTTAATTATGGGCCTAAAATCAAATTTAATTAATCAAACCTAATTAAATTAGTAAGCCTATTTTAAAGAAAGGTGAATCTAATTATTAAACCTAAAAAACCTAAATGTATTTAATTGGGTTAGACCCTAATATGGGCTTAAGGCCCAAAACACATAAAAGAAAAATAAAACAAGCCCAGAAACAATAAAAATATCAAAATAATCAAATAAAAAGATCAAACAATAAATTAATTTATTTCATCTAAAAAACCCTAATTTAGTTAAAGAGATATTAAACAACAAATTATAAAATAATTAACAAGCAACCCTAATTTTATCAACTTAAATCTAACTCAATTTTAATTAAAAACCCTAATTATCTCTATAACCATTGATTTTAATTAATCACCCAATTAGAAACCTAATCTTACTACCCAATTAATTAAAATAAATATAAAACCACACACATGATTCCACTATTCCCACTATTGAGGCTATTACAATGATCTACTAAAAATAATAACAAAATAAAAAAACTTAATACAACTTTAAATAAAAAAAATACAAAATAAAGCAACCAATAAAATAATAATAAATAAATAAACTAGAAACTATATGGTTACAAAATTCAATCCAAGAGCATTCTATGGATCTTCATGGATTTTGCTCTCCATAGTGAATTCCTTATGTAACTCCTTCCATAATCACAAACATGAACACAAAATAAACAATGATTAGTGATTAAATAAAAATAATAAATAAATAAAATTAAAATCAAAAGAAATTAAAATAATAAAATAAAATAAAAAGAAGAGGGTAGAAGAAGAGATGGTTGAATGGATGCAATATTGATTTGCTCCTCAGAGTGGTGTAAATTACCGTTGTTTTGCTTAGAATAGATCTTCAATGCTTGATTTCTCTTCCAAAGTCTACTCTCTCCCAAAAAAAAATTTTAGTAAAAGAAAACTACATTAAGATAATAGAAGTTGGATCCCCCTCAAAAGAGTTGAGCTAGGTTTTTCTGGCTAAAGACATATCCTGCTATAACTTTTATGTTTATAGTGATATAATTTTAGTTTATTAGACCAATCAAAATTTAGAAAACAACCTTTTTATTTACGGAAGAAATAAAAAATGCAGATGGAACTGCTTAATTATAGCAGGAATTATATAGTTTCGATCAGTACATAATTCCAATCGATTTTATGTAATTTCGATTGGAATTACACAAAACCAATCCTCTTTTTTTTTTAACTTTTAATTGCAAAAAGACCCCTAAAAGAATTTAGATGTTTCAATTAGGTCTTTAAAGAAAACATTACAATTAAGTCCTTAAAACCTAATTAAATTCTATTTTGGAAACACATTTAGACTTTTGATATTTCATAATTCAAGTGTAGAAGATCTATTTATGATATTTTCATCATTGGAGTCCTTTATCGCATCCACACTTCATCATCCCAAAATTGGGTGCTTACAGTTGCCCTATGTTGTCTTTGTTTACTAACAAATTATGGCAAAGAAAATAAGCACAAAATTTCCTAAGAATAAAATTTTTAGATAGTTACCTAAACTCCTTGAGGCTTTTGCCTATAAGTGATTGTCGGTTCATAATGAATACTTATGTTGTTATGCAACATCAGGTAGAATACTGAAACATTAGGAAATACACCATACTTGATCGTATAGTATTGATTTGAAAAGATACATTATTCTCGGACATATAATATTGACTATACTTAGACATATAGTATTAAAAAGATACATTATACTCTGACGTATAATGTTGACAATACTCTGATGTATAGTATTGAAGATACATTATACTCGGACGTATAATGTTAACTATACTGAAATGTATAGTCTTAATTGAAAAGATACATTATACTCGGTCATATAATGTTGATTATACTCGGACATATAGTATTGAAAAGGTGCATTATACTTGATCGTATAATGTTGACTATATTCAAATGTATAATATGAATTGAAAAGATACATTATACTCGGTTGTATAATGTTGACTATACTCATATATATAGTATTGATTGAAAAGATTCATTATACTTGGTTGTATAATGTTGACTATCCTTAGATGTATGGTATTGAAAAGATACATTATACTCAAATGTATAATGTTGACTATACTCAGACGTATATTGCTGATTGAAAAGATACATTATACTCGATCGTATAATGTTGACTATACTTGGTCGTATAGTACCTATTGAAAATACACTACACTCACTTGTATAGTGTTGAAAAGAAAGTGTAATATACTCAGATGTATAGTGCATATTGAAAAGACACATTATACTCAGCATATAATGTTGACTATACTCGATTGTATAGTACTGATTTGAAAAGATACATTATATTCGAACATATAATGTTGACTATACTCGGTCGTATAGTACTAATTTGAAAAGATACATTATACTCAGTCATATAATGTTGACTATACTCAATCGTATAGTGCTAAAAAGATACACTATTCTCAATCGTATAATGTTGACTGTACTCAGTTGTATACTGTGGATAGAAAAGATATATTATACTCAGTCATATAATGTTGACTATAATTTGACATATAGCACTGATTGAAAAGGTACATTATACTCAGTTGTATAATGTTGATTATACTCTGATGTATAGTATAGATTGAAAAGATACATTATACTTGGTCGTATAATATTAACGATACTCGAACGTATAGTGCTAATTTAAAAGATACATTATACTCAGTCATATAATGTTAACTATACTTAGTTATACAATCTTGAAAAGAAAGTGTACTATACTTGGACGTATAGTATTAATTTCTTTTCCATTGATAAATTTAATAATCCATTGAATTATTAAATTATGTAATATTGCAATTTAGGACTAAATTTCAAGAAAAATATTGGACTTAAATGCAAATAAAGCTAAAGGCCTAAAGTGGACATTTACCACTTCAATATAAACTTTTTTCCTTCTCTCCTTTTCACTTTCTACTGATTTTCCAATTTTCTTTCTTTAATTGTTCCTTCATTTGATGCCTAATTTTAAATCTATCTAATCCTATGGCCACCCATAATGTAGACTACGTGGGAGCGGCTCCAAACAATCAAATCTAATCACTTCACAGCTACATTTTCCTTAAAATAATTTGGGACTCAATGAAGGGGAAGATGTGCTCCCTCTTACTCATTTACACCTCAATAGATGTTCCCAGGCTGGAGATGAGGTAAATTTTCTTCCTCTGTCCTCAATTCTACAAAACAAATATGTTCCCATAAATTTGTAAATTAACATGTCCATGCATGCATTTATAGGGTATATGCTATATAGATAAAATAAAACTGTACAAAATTGTTAATTTAAAAAAAATGCAAAAATGATGTTGACATGTCATTGACTACCATTAAAATTTTAGTCAGACCTCTGAATTCTCAATAAAAAATATGTTGGAAATCTAGAAATTTGATCGTTATTCTAGATTTAAGATTAAAAATCTAGAAATTCAATCAGCATTCTGGATTTCCAATTGGAAATCTAGTCTTCTAATTAGATTTAACCCAAATTTTTTATAAATAATAATAAAACAAAAACAATGATAAAATTCACAAAAATCAAGAGTTTGTAAAGAGAAACTAATCCAATGATTTTTTGAATTTATTCAGAAATCACTGAAGTTCTCGGGTTATTTCCACTTGGCTCGAGAATTATTTCATGATTTATCTGGAGAGGCAATACAACACATATGGGCAGCTAGCTTCTGATGCTTCAATGCTGCTCTACCGACTACTTGATATAGGTCAAACCATTATTCACTTTTTGCTCTCATCGAGAGGTGGATGGATACCACTTATACTTTTCACACACGAGTAGGTGAGCTGACTATTTCCCCTATGAGCTTCTCTCCCATCATTGGGATTACCTTTAGAGGTGCCCTAGTTCCTTTTGATATCCACTACTGTACCCTTCTAAAATATGTTGGGAGTCATTACATTCACGACTTGCTCAGATTCATTTTGACATGGAAAAATTGGAAGAACATGCTCCTTTCCTCTTTTGTTCAGGGTTTCAGGAGGTTACCCACCACTACACCTTGTTAGATCCTTTATAAGATGAGATGTTTCTTATTGATACTGCTAGGCATTACCCTCTTCTATAAGACTGGTCATGAGGTTAGAGTAGCTCTTGAGGGACCTTTTAGGAGGCGTGTTCCTTTATTTATTCCCTTTTTTATGTTAGGGAGCTATAGCATGACTGGTCTTGAGCTTATAGTAGCTCTTAAGATATGACGCTTTGACTCTACTTGAGTATTCGCGTCACTATCAAGAGTATATTCGGGAAAATCTCTTAGAGCGAGTTCCTATGGACCCAGCTGAGGTATGCTTTATTTCACCATTTTTCTTCATTTCTTTCATTAATGCATATGATATTTGCTTTTCTATTACAAGTTGAAGAAGCCACTAATGTTGCTATGGAGGAGACTGAGGGTGACACTAATAGGATTGAGCAGGAGGTTGAACATACTCCACACTATGAAGGTGTTCAAGGTGATACTTCCTCTAGTACCATTCTAGGCAATGTTCCCCCACTTGATAGGTCCATGTACTACTAGGCTCCTACAGTACAAACTCTTGTCGAGTAGCACATGTATTTTAATGCAACTCAGATTCCTAGCTTCTCTCCTCATGATGCTTCACATGTAAGTGCAATTTGCATTTCCAATCCTGTATAAACTAACACATGTTATTGAATTAGTATACTTTATTTTACAGGTCCCTTGGACATAGGCATAGTATCTATATGGACACGCCTCTTCCCAGAGATTATTTACTATACAGATCACAGATACTTGGAGGGTTAGTATTTATGATAAGTATGCAAATGTATGCATTTTATGTATGATATGCATGATTCTAACTATTCTTAATGCAATAGAGTTATGTTGGGGATCTAAAGCATGAGAATGAGAGGCTTCACCAACAACTTACTAGTCTTTGTTTCGATGATCATGATGTCAGGATTTTTATGCCTCCATATTAGAGTGATGACCTAGCTAGAGGGTGGAGTCCTTGGCCAAAAACTAGAGCTTAGGATGACTGATCTTCTTATCTTTAGGACTTGTGTTTACATGACTGTCCTTTGAATGCTTTAGAATTCTTTCATCTCTTATGAATGGATTGTGCACTTTTGTTTTGGATCAAACCCTAAAATTTAATTAATCTACTTTTTTTTTATCAAAAATCTTAGAAATCCATTCAGTATTGTAGATTTCCAATTGGATTTCTGGAATTTTGATCAAAATTCTAGATTTTCGATCGGATTTATAGAATTCCGATTAGTTGATAAAAAATTTGGCCATGATTCTTTGACCTTTTCTATTCTAATTTGAATTTGATCCAAAAAAAATAAGCAAAGAAAATCCTAATCCTATCCATATTAGCCTTCGAGCCTATTTAAGGGTCTTGCAAAAAGATTGTTTTGCAGCCCTTTCTTTTATTTGCTTTCATCATGACACAAATTACCCTCAATTTGATGAAGAAATTTCCCAAAAGCCTTATTGGAGATGATTGGAATAGACTACTACCCTTCAATGCCAAATCCTTGAATCCTTTCAACATCTAAAAATAGACAATAATTTTTTACATGTTTCTGCCACCTTCTGGGATGTTAAGGACCATGTATTCATAATTAATGGACAAGAGTTGTGTCCATTAATTAAAGAGTTTGTTGCTATTCTCAAATGTTTATTAGACTTAACTAATGTGATTGCTATATTTGATCTTGAGATGGAGTTTCCTAGTAAACTAGTGGCATTCTTTGATATGCCCCTAGGCGTCATCTACATGTATAACATAATCCTAGGACTATTAGTCTTTCTTCTCTAATTACTTCTTGTGAGACCAGGGACAAGAATAATGCTGCCTGGATCAAAACTGTCTCCTTCTATTTGTACACCTAATTTCTACTAGTGGCTTCTCATAGAGATGTTGACATAAGGATTATTAGTATCCTAAAACAAGTGGAAGATAGAGCTAACTTGTGCCCATCATACTTGTTGAAACTATCATTGGGTTGGATAATTTCAAGATTCAAAACTAATTCTCAAGCAGTTTGCTTCTCCTTCAGGTATGTAACCTTTTTTTTTTGTCGAAGCTGCCTTTTTAGGTTTTTAACTTAGTAACATTTTTTTAGATTTGGTTACGAGAGAAATTGAGTTTGTTTAATGCCCTTACCAATGCTTTGATTTATCTACCTCATCATCTATAGTCTCGTCCATTGAAGATGAAGGAGTTGATTGGATGAAAGGCATTGCTGATATTAAGATTTCATGGGGTTTTCCTTGGTGGAGGTTCAAGTTTGTAACCATCAGCCTATATGACCACTGCGTTGCTGTTCATGTATTACGCTTTTTGACCTTCTTTTCCCCTCATGCCTTTGTTGTCAATATGGTTGCCCCTAATTCATTATAATTATTATATCTAACTTTGATAGCTTCCCTCTAAGATAAATTTTTTTTGATAAAGTGAAGAACCTATGGCCTAGCAGAGCATTAGAGCAAAGCATGCACTTGAATGCTAATATGACTACTGATGACAACTACAAGGCTTGAGTTATCATGCAAGCTATAGAACTACCAAGATTTGCTAAGTACAAAAAGACTCAAGTATTACTGGATGAATTATAAAAGAAGAAATAAAAATATAAATAGAATAGTGATCTCATAAATCTAGTTATAAAGATAGAATGTGCAATATTCAAAAACAAATTCCATTTCAATTTAATTAGGGCCAAAATGAGTACATTTATTACATCACACGATATAACTCCTATTACCATCTAGTCCTTTTGAATTTTCTAACTAAACATTTTTCTCTTACATTTATTTCCTTAATTTATGCCTAACCAACTCTTTGCATGTTTTATGATTAGAGGGATCACCTCTTTTATTCCCTAATTTTGCCTACTAGCCCTTTGCGGGTTTTCTAAGCAATGGGAATGTCCTAATTTTTGCTTGACTAGCCCTTTCATGTTTTCTAGCCAACAAACATTTTTTTTTTATTTAAAGGTGGTATTTCTTGAGGCGACCCAGGTTGATTAGCTCATTGAACTCATTCCCTTCTAGATTTGATATCTTTGCAGCTCCTTTGGGTAAAATCATCTTAACTAAATATGATCCTTCCCAATTTGGTATTAATTTTCCTCTTAGATTAAACACCATTGCTCTTGACTACTTTAGCACCATATCTCCAGTCTTTATCTTTCCAGGTTTAACCTTTTTAGTAAAGGCTCTCGCTATTCTTCTCTGGTAAATCCAAGTGGGAAATAAAGTACCCATCCTTTTCTCATATAAACATACAAGGTGGTCGTATCTCTTTTTTATCCATTTAATCTCAGGGATTTTTGCTTCTATAATAACTCTCAAGGATTTGATTTCTATCTTTATAGGCAAAACTTCTTCATAACCATATACTAATGAGAACGGTGTCTATCCTGTGGTAGTATATGTAATAGTTCTATATCCCCACAAGGCAAAAGGGAGATACTCAAACCAATCTTTATGCATTTTCACCATCTTCAAGAGGATTCTCTTTATATTCTTATTAGCTACTTCAACTGCATGATTAGCCTGAGGTTAATAAGGTGAGGATTTATGATTATATCTCCATAATAACTTAGCCGTCTCTGCTTGAAATTGAATTGTCCATCACAACATGATGTGGGATCCCATATCTGCAAATGAGATTCTTCTCAATGAACCTTACCATCTATCTAGCCTTTAAGGTACCAAAGGATTATGATTCTATCCATCTAGAGAAATAGTCAATTGCCATTACTATATATTTATGCCCATTTGAGGCAGTTGGTCTTACTTCCCTTATTATGTCTATCCCCCATGCTGCAAAGGGCCACAGAGATGTTAAACTATTTAACACTGTAGGGGGAAGATTATTAAGATTCCCGCGTATCTGGCCCTGATGACTTGTCTCACTATTTAGATATAATCTTTTTCCATGCTCATCCAATAGTACCCTTGCTGAGTTATTTTCTTTACCAGAATCATCCCATTCATGTGAGATCCACAAACCCCAGCATGAATCTCTTTTATCATCTGTTCTACTTTATCCTTCTTAAGACATCTTAGCTGTGTTCCATTTGGCATTCTTCTACATAATACCCTATCATGACTTGCATAATGGCATGCAAGAACACGAAGAGCATATTTTTCTTTTAAAGTCACTACATTTGGGTACTTCCTTTCCTCAATGAATCTTTGGATGTCATAAAACCATGGCTTTTCTTCCAACCCTATTTGATTACTCATAACTTATGTTCCAAGATAACATGGAGCTTTTGTTTTCATTATTATTAAAGGCTTCATCATCGACTCCATCAGTTTATCCCACATTGAAGAGAGTGTTGGCAAGACATCTACCATTTGATTCTCATCTCTTAGTAAATGCATGAAGAGACATTTATTAAAATTTCTCATTAACTTCTTCAAATAGCAAATGTAAGGTTTTAACCTCTCTTTAAATAGCCTAACTAATGACTAATAGGGAATCTCCATAAACTAGTAGGTCTTTAGCTCCAACTGCCAGTGTTGCTTTTACCCTATAGATAGATGCCTCATACTCAGCCATGTTGTTTGTAACTTTGAAGTCTAATTTCTTAGCCATTGGGATGGTTTCTCCTTCTGGTTTGATAAGAATTACTCCTAACCCTACTTCTTATTATTCACAGCTCCATCAAAATAAAGCTTTTATTCACATTGTTCTATTACTACTAAGTTCTCATCTAGAAACTCTAAATTCCACTACTCATTTCCTTCGACTGCATTTTATGCCAAGAATTCTGCTACTGCTCTTCCTTTAGTGACCTTGGTAGTAACATACTCTATATCAAACTTAATCAAAAGTACTAACCATCGAGACATCTTTCTAGTTAAAGTTGGTGCTTGAAACAAGTATCTTTGAAACATATTGTACTTTATAAGATTGGAAACAATGCCTTAGCTTCTTTGTAACCCATATTATAATCAAACATGTCTTCTCCATAAGATCATATTTTTCTTCATATGGCAGGAATTTTTTACTAAGATAATACACTTTGTACACTACCCCTTCTGGTCCTTTTTGTACTAGCATTGCCCCAATTACCTTTTTCTCTAAAGCTAAATATAAGATTAAGGGTTTACCTTGCCTTAGTGGTCTCAACACAGGCAGATTAGTAAGGTATTCCTTAATCTTATTAAAGGCTTTTTGACATTCTTCATTCTATTCCATTGGCCTATTCTTCTTTAAGAGCTTGAAGATTAGATCACAAACCATGGTAAGTTTCATAATAAACCTACTAATGTATTGTAGTTTCCCAATAAAACATCATACTTCTTTCTTTGTTCTTGGTAATGGCATCTCCTGGATGGCTCTGATCTTATCTAGATCGACTTCTATTCCTCTATTACTGACTATGTGCCCAATAACTTTCTAGAAGTAACCCTAAATATGCATTTATTCAGATTAAGCCTTAGGTTATATCTTTCTATTCTTGCTAGAAAGTTTTCTAAATCCTCAAAATGTCCTTCTCTTGATTCTAACTTAACTATCGTATCATCAACATACACTTCCACTTCTTTATGCATCATATAATGACATAGAGTAATGGCCACTCTTTAATAGGTTGCTCCTATGTTCTTTAACCTAAATGGCATCGCTTTGTAGCAATATGTCCCCTTTTCATGATAAAAGTAGTTTTGATCTTGTCCATAACTGCCATCATTATCTGATTATAACCTGAGAACCTATCCATGAAAAAGTACATTGCACTAGATGATGCACTATCAATAATCACATCAATATATGGTAAAGGAAAGTCATCCTTTAAACATGCTTTATTATGATCCCTGAAATCTACTTGCACCCAAACTTTTCCATCTTTCTTAGGACTAAACTATGTTTGCCAACCATTGAGGGTACTCTACCACTTCTAGTAAATTAGCCGAGATTTGCTTAACAATTTCTTCTTGTATCTTTCGTGTCCACTTTGGTCTTAATCTATGAAGTTTTTACTTAACAGGTTTAGCTTCTATATACATTGGAATCTGATGCTCCATAATTTCTCTATCTAAACTTGGCATATCTTCATAGGACCAAGCAAATACTACCTTTCTTTTTGTTAGTATTCTTTCAAATTTTTCTCTCTCTTCAAGAGTCAAATCATGTGATATATAAATGTGCTTTAGTTGTTCATTTGTGCCCATGTTTAATCAATTTAATTTAATAGAATTGATGTCAAACATGCATGAACGATCATTATTAAAATGCACAAGACCATCAGAATCAACATCACATAAATAAGCCAAACCAGAATTCATATCATTGACCACAAGAAAAATAGGGTTTTCATCCTCAAACAAACTAGACGTTATTACATCAATTTCTTTATAAAAAAACATTGCTAAAACTATTATTAGTAATACTAGCTAAATCCTATGGTGGTTTTTCATTAGGTGGTAGATAAAATAGCTCTTCAATGGCCTTAGTTTTCATTTTCACAGCAACTCTATTCATCACCTTGTTCTTATTTTCTTACACCAGACTCTCAATTATCTACTTCTTGAAGACCTTAAACCCAGGAATATTCACACCAACTACTTGGATAGGTTCCTTTTCACCCAAATAGAACTTCTTTTTTATTTCTTTTACAAAGCTATCCTTCAGCGGTCCTATATTCTTTAAGAGGTTATTCTCATTGAAAAACCTTCTTCTAGCTCTTTTGCTGCCCAATCTAACTCCAATATAGTCTAATCCTCTTGTATCATCTTAGCTTTTGAAATATGGGCTTCCTTGCTCATTCTTTCCTAATCCTTGTATGGGTTGATAATTCCTCTTCTTAATCATGACCATAACCCTTGGATCCATCTCTATTCCATCTGAGATCATGGCGATTTGGAAACTAGGAAGGGTAACTACCTGCTTCTGACTATCTCTAATTATGGACACAATCTTGCCCATACTAACATCTAAAGTTATCACTTCTCCATCAAGTAAGAATTCCACCTTTTGATGTATAGTTGAAGGCACTCCTCCTAAAATTTGATACCAAGGCCTACCCAAGAGCAAGGCATAGGTGACAGGGATGTCTAGCACAGTAAATTCCACTATTACTTCTATAGGCCTAGTTATAAATGTTTTCTCTACAGTCCTTATGCTATCATCATAAGCTCTTATTACAAGGTCTAATTTTGGTAAATCCTCTACCTTCACTCCTAGATTAGATAGGACCTATAATAGGCAAACATTAATTGAAGACCCATCATCCACCATCATATAATTGTCTTTTTCCCTTTTACTTCAGTAGGAATTAACAAGGCTTTATTATGATTCCTTCCTTCCATAAGTAAATCTTCATCAGAGAAAGTAATAACACTGTGCTTTTTCTTAGTGACCTTGGCTACCATTTCCTTAGGGGTTGCAGTAGTTTCAATGTTTATTCTAGCTAAAGCTTTAACCAGAGCCTTCCTATGGCTACTTGAATGCATTAATATCTCATAAATTCTCACATTTACTTTTGTCTTCTTAAGTTGCTCAAGAATCAAGTCATCACCAAGTTCATCTAAGTCTTCTCCTTTAGCAACTTCTTCTCTCTCTATAGTTTTCTCTATCATTTTATAGCTCTTACTGCTTCTAGTAACATTCCTAACTTCTAGATTATCAACCCATACATTATAGCCTTTAGTGCTTTCTTTATCAAAATTGTACCAGATGTTAATAACCCCAATAGTTTGATCCATCTTTCCATCTTTCCATACCTCAACAATGTATTTTTCTTTTTTATTCAGTAGCTTCTTTTCATTAAACTCATCACCCCATCTTGTAGACATAATTGAATCAATGGGTATATCAAAAGAAAATGGTTTGGATTAAAACACCTTATAGTCAAACTAGCCTGAAGGTTGTCCCAATAAGTCTTATACTCTTTCCACATCTTTAAGGGCAATAGGAGATTTCTCATTGGTATTTAGATCCTCAAAGGAGTTTATCATTTCTTCCTCACTGACACTTGAGTTTATCATCATGGTGGTTAGGAGTGGAACATTTCGGAAGTTTAGGAAAGGATTATTTCTGGTGTTTGGATTTGGATTTGATTTCTCAGGATCTGTGATTTTTCCAAAGTCTAGGAGGTTTTGAATTTCATGTTTAAGTCACATGAATGAGTCAATAGAATGGCCAACAATTTAACAAAACTTGTAGTAATAGTTTGGGTCAAAACCAAGGAGATTTAGGTTTGGCAGTCTAAAGGGGGTTAAGAGTCTAAGGAGGCCTTTTTAGATCAAATGGTCTAGGACTTAAGATAAGGGTTGGTTAAAATTCGAGAATCTCCTAGGTTGTTAAATAGCATAAACCCCTATAACCCAACTAGCATTTCCTTTGTGCTCCTAGTTGGGTAGTTTATTTCTCTTGTGCTTCTAACAATCTTCTTTTTCTCATTTTTTATCTCCTCAGCTTACAACCCATCATCATAAAGTTCTATAAATGTCTTAGGGTTTATCATTTGCAACCTCTTAACCAAATTAGGTAACACATTTTGACCAATCATCTTGGCCTAATCCTTTTCAGCTAGCTTATTTTTCATTGATCATACCTTATTCATGAATCTAGTTAAAAAATTCAAGAATGATTCATTAAACTTTTGCTTGGTCAATTCCAAATCCCTGATAGTCACTTTGAGCCTGGTGTTCTAGTCATATTATTTTAGAAAAGTAGTACATAATTCTTTTTAGTCTGCTCGAATAGACTTCTCCAATCCATGATTCCAATTAACAACCATACCCTTCAAGGATAGTACAAATAACTTTATAACTACTGGTAAAGGAGCTTTAGTGATGCTCATAGTAGTTGTATATTAACAAAGGTGAATCCTTGGGTCCCTAGTACGTCTGTAGTTATGACATCTTGAACTTATTAGGTAGTTTATCTTCCTCAAGTTGCATCACATCATCAAAATCAAATGAATATATGATTCTCTGTTCGCTCATAAATTCTTCCATTTTGGACGTCTTCTGAGTTAGTGCTTTCATCTACTTGGATTCTAGCTCTTGAACTTGCTCAAGTGATTCCCTTTTTGATTTTTCAAACATGTAGTTGTCAACATCCTCCAATTTTATTTCTATTACAGGTACATTCCTAGCCATGTTTAGAGGTTCCCCTAACATTGTCATTATTAGCATGTGGTGCACCCACAATAGGTGGATTTACCATAACTGGGGGTGCAGTAGCAGGTGGTGGCATTAATCCAGCCAGAGCTTGTCTTATTTCATCTTCCATCATTGCTCTCATGTCATCCATCAATGCTCCTTTGACATCCTCTAAGGTCTAGTTTCCCCCCTTTGACATCCTCTAGGGTCCAATTTCCTCCCCCTTATTGTTCCATTTCTTCTGCTTGTTTTAGTTGGAGCTTGTATAGCTTTTAGGTAGAGTGGATTGATAGGACTCCTTTCGAGTCTGCTAAGGATCTCTTTTGTAATTGACTGTGGGCTTGAATCCATTCTCACTAGTTTGCCACCTTTCATCTCCAAAGATAGGAAAACCTAGATGAATCTACAATGGCTAAAAAACAAAGTATTAGTATATTGCATGAAATGTATGTATGCATGATGCACGTGCCATGCAATAAGTAGTAAGTCAAGCCAAGTGTGTATACATCCTTCCAACCTTATTCCTCCCACACACATATTCAATAGCAAGTCTCTTTTCCTAGGATTTTTTGTCTTGGCCTTAATATCAACAAGGGATATCAAGAATCAACGTGCATGCCAAATCTCTCAAAGTAGTATAACATAGAAACAATATTTCTAGGTATAAAAGATTAGCCTATCTTTATTAACCTAAACAGGGCTTCTAAACTATCAGCTTGGGCCTTTATAGATAAAAATACCTCATGGCAATAAACATAAGAAATTTAGGTAAGTCCTAAGGGAAATAACTAACCCACTACATGAGTTGTGTCCGGTGAAAAAGTTCAAGGTTCCCTTAAAAAGATGCCCTCCTTTAAGACTTAAGTCACAGGCCAATGTCAAAGGGGTTCGACATCCTTTACAAACTCAAGAGAAGACTACCCCCCTTTAGGATATGGGTTACAGACTCTAGTCGGATGAGCCTAGTAATCTCTCTTGAAATGAGTTAAGGCTAATAGTGATAGTTAGCCAATTTATAATCCCATAAAGCTAGTGGAATCATGGAACCATAAACTAATGCCATTAGTTAATAGGGACATGCGGAATGAATGCAAGAATAAAATAATAATTAATAAAATAATTTTAAAGAACACAAGTAGAATTAGTACCTTTTATCCCTAGTGAAGTCACCACTATAGACAGTGGGGTTTAGCGCGCATCTAAGATTTTAGCAACCGCAATACTATTTGAGCTCAGGGCTCTAGAGAACACACTAACCACTGTTACAAAGACATGGCGTGGAGATGAGGAATCACCACTCAGGGTAATAATTAGGACAAATAGATAATGGTAGTACTCAATTCTCTAAAAGAAAGCTAGCAGTACAACTAGGAGATTCTGGATACGAAATGCTAACTTCTTTCAGTCTCATGTTGATTTAGAATTACTTTATGAATTACTATATTATCCTCTATTTACATGCAATTTCATATAAACCCTTATTTAAACAATTAACTCAAGACAAACTAGTCATGAAAAATACATATAAACAATGCATTCATTTTAAGTTCATAATCCCTAAGTTAGCCTACTCTACATTGATTTTAATTAAATAAGCTAAATCTACATGTCTTAATTTACAAGTGAACCTAATGACTAATGGGCCTAATTCCTATTCAATTTTAATTAAATGAACCTAAGTCTATTTATTTTTAAAAAAGGGCCTAAATCTACAAATTATGAAATATTTAATTTAATGGGTCTAATTCTACATGTTTTACTTAAAAGATGATCTTAAATCTACAAGTTATGGAAAGGGTTTAATTTAATAGGCTAAGTCTAATTGATTTTATTAAACTAAAGTGGGCCTATATCTAAATTAACTAAATGGGCCTTAAGTTATCTCCAACCTAAATCTAGTTAATTATGGACCTAAAATCAAATTTAATTAATCAAACCTAATTAAATTAGTAAACATATTTTAAATAAAGGTGAATCTAATTACTAAACCTAAAAAGACCCAAACATATTTAAATAGGTTAAAGTCTAATACGGGCTTAAGACCCAAAACATATAAAAATATATATATAACAAGCCCAAAAACAATAAAAAAATCAAATAAAAGATTAAACAATAAATTAATTTATTTCTTCTAAAAAGCCTAATTTAGTTGAAGTGATCTTAAACAACAAAATATAAAATAATTAACAAGCAACCTTAATTCTATCAACTTAAATTTGATTCAATTTTAATTAAAAACCCTAATGATCTCTATAGCCATTGATTTTAATTAATCACCCAATTAGAAACCTAATCTTACTACCCAATTAATTAAAATAAACATATAACCACACACATGATTCCACTATTACCATTATTGGTGCTATTACAATGATCTACTAAAAATAAAAAAATTAATACAACTTTAAATAAAAAATAAAAAATAAAGCAACCAATAAAATAATAACAAATAAATAAACTAGAAACTATATGGTTACAAAATTCAATCCATGAGCATTCTATGGATTTTTATGGATTTTGCTCTCCATAGTGAATTCATAATGTAACTCCCTACATAATCACAAATCTAAACACAAAATACACAATGATTAGTGATTAAATAAAAATAAATAAATAAATAAATAAAATTAAAATCAAATGAAATTAAAATAATCAAATAAAATAAAAAGAAGAGGCTAGAAGAAGAGATGGTTGAATGGATGTAGTATTGATTTGCTCCTCAGAGTGGTATAAATCACCATTGTTTTGCTTAGAATAGATCTTAAATGATTGAATTCTCTTCCAAAAGTCTATTTTCTCCCAAGAAAATTTTTAGTAAAAGAAAACTACATAAAAAGAAGAGAAGCTAGATCCCCCCCAAAAGAGTTGGGGTTGGTTTTTATAGAAAAATGCTAGCTAAAGACGTATTATGCTATAACTTTTCTCTTTACAGTGATATAATTTTTGTTTAATAAGGACTTTCAAATTTCAAATAATTCCTAAAAAAGATTTATCATGTTATTGGACAAATCAAAATTTAGAAAACAACCTTTTTATTTATGAAAAAAATAAAAAATGCAGATGTAATTGTTTAATTCCAATCAGAATTACATAATTCCAATCAAAATTACATAATTCCAATCATAATTATGCAATTCCAATAGGTTTTGTGTAATTATGATCTCTTTTTTTAAATTTTAATTATAAAAAGACCCTTGAAAGATTTTAGACTTTTCAATTAGGTCCTTAGAATACATTAAAATGAAGTCCTTAAAAACTAATTAAATTCTTTTTTGGAAACACATTTAGACTTTTGAGGTTTCACAATTCAAGTGTTGAAGATCTATTTATGATATTTTAATCATTGGAGTCCTTTATCGCATCCACACTTCATCATCTTGAACTTGGGTGTTTATAATGACAACTTGTTCATTCCTCTTATTTTTAAACACCCATTCGTTGCCTATAATACGATGATGTTTTGTTCTAGGAACCAAGGTCCAAACCTTGTTTCTCTTAAATTGATTTAACTCGTCTTACATATCAACGACCCAAAATTCATCATATAAAGCATCATCAACATTTTTAGGTTCAATTTGAGAAATGAATGCTAGATTAACAATAGACTTAAGTTTTGATTTAGTAGTTACCCTTTTGTAGTGTCACCTATAATGGGTTCTTAAAGATGAGCTTTCTTGAATTTCCAATTCTTTAGAAGTTCATCCTTTAAAGTAGGCTAAAAATTTTCCTCAACATCCTACTTACTTGGACCTTTAAGTTCTAGAGGATTGTTTACATTTTCTTCTTGATTTTCCATAATCTGATTTTTCACATACAAAATCATTAACACTATAAACATCCTTTTTAGGATTAAGTGAGTTTGATTTATCAAATACAACATGCATTGATTCTTCAACTACTAAAGTTTTCTTATTAAAGATTCTATATGCTTTTCTAGAATTAGAATAGCCTAGGAAAATTCCTTCATCAGCTTTGGAATCAAATTTTCTAGGATTATCCTTAGTGTTCAATAAAAAGCACTTGCATTCAAATACTCTTAGATATGAGATTTTGGATTTTCTATTATTCCATAGCTCATAAGATGTTTTATTTAAAATCGGTCTTTTGAAAACTCGATTTGAAATATAACAAGATATGTTAATGGCTTCTGCCCAAAACTATAGAGGCAAATTATACTCATGAAGCATTGTTCTGACCATTTCCATAAGAGTTCTATTTTTCCTTCCAACTACCCTATTTTGTTGAAGAGTTCTAGGAGAGAAAAATGTATGTGAAATACCATTTTCATTAAAAAAATTTTAAAAAAATTCATTTTCAAATTCAGTTTCGTGATCACTTCTTATACAAGAAATGCAAAATCCTATTGCTCTTTGAATTCTTTTAGCAAAATTTTCAAAAGCTTTAAAATGCATCATTCTTACAGGCAAGAAAACATACCCAAGTAAATCTAGAGTAATCATCAACCAATACATATGCACAATGCATTCTATCAAGACTAGCAACTCTAATTAGTCCAAACAAATCCATATGTATAAGTTTAAGTGGTTTGGAAGTGGACACTACATTTTAAGCTTGAATCAGGACTTGGATTGTTTTCCTTTTTGACAAGCATCACAAGGTTTATCTTTAGTTAATTCAAGCTTAGTCAAACAAATCACAAGTTCATGTTTGTAAATATCATTCAAAAGCTCAAAATTTGCATGTCCTAACCTTCTATGTCATGTCCATGTGTCATGAAAAATAGACATTAAGCATTTTATGTCTTTATTATCAATTTTATTCAAATTAATGACATTAACATTGTCTACTCTTTCACCACTGAAAATAACTTTGTTTTCATCAATACTACTAATAAAGCAATTTCTAGGATTGAAAGTTACTTGATTTCTTATGTCACATAATTGACTTATACTAAGTAAATTATGTTTAAGACCATCAACAAACAATACATGATGTATATATAAGGATTGAGGATTACCTATTCCTCTAATGCCAATGATTTTTCCTTTTGCATTGTCTTTAAATGTAACATGTCCTCCATCTTTAGCATCAAGTTTATTGAATTGCTCCTTGTCTCTCATCATATACCTTGAACATCCACTATCGAGATACCACATGCTTTTTGTTCTTGTGGATTTCAAGTACACCTAATTTTCATTTTCAAGAGCCATGAAGCAAAGATTGACCACTTCTTATTGTTCCTCTTCCTCTTTAGATTTGGAAGAATCATCCCAAGTAGCTTTGAATGCCTTATTTTTATCTTTTGCTACCTTGTTCTTGAATTTGAGTTTAGGGCACTCATTTATAATGTGTCTTGGTTTCTTACATTCATAGCAAGTAACCTCTTTGGTTTTCCTTTTCCCATCTCCTTCAAGCTTCTTGTTGAAGTCCCTTATTCTTAAAAAACTTTTCTTTCCCAAAAACTTCTTGAAGTTCCTAGTGATCATAGCAGTGTCACCATCTTCATCACTAGAATTTTTGATGCTTTCCTCTTCACTATCTTCTTAAAGATCTTTTAATGCTACTTAATGGTGAGCTCATGTGTCAAGAGCTTACCAATGAGCACATCGATTGATAGAGTGGAGAGGTCTTGAGCTTCCTCAATTGAGTAACTTGAGATTCCCAGTCCTTCTTAGGTAGGATTCTTAAAATCTTACTGTTTACCTCTTCCTTGGTGAAATGTTTACCAAGTTTCTTGAGGATTGTAAGAAGGGCATTGAGTCGGTTAGTCATCTATATGATTAACTCTTGAGGCTTCATCTTGAAAAGTTCATATTCATACATGTGAAGTTAAACTTTCTTGCTTCTCACTTGTATGTTTCCCCCATAGTGATTTTCCAAGGTCTCCCACATTTCCTTGGCCAATATAAAATATTGAAGTTTGCCTCCTTCTTCTCTTATCATAGAGGATACTAGAGTAATCATAGCCTTTTAATTTTTTTAATTTTCTTCCTTTTGAACAATGCTCTATTAGTTTTTTGAAAGAGTAGTTACCACACCATCTATAATAGTTGTAGGTGGTTCGTAACCTATTAAGATAATATTCCAAAGTTTGATGGAATCACAATCAAGATAGAACTCCATTTTGAACTTCTAATATGGATAGTCACTACCATCAAAGAATGGTCTAAGTGAAGAAATGTTTTATGATTCACTCCCCATGATCTTCTATTCTAGTAATAAATTACCTAGAATTCAAGCTTTGATACCAATTGAAAGAGTCCTAGAGTGGGGGTTAATAGGATTATCGAATGAAAATAAGGAATTAACAAAATTCTTTACAAGAATTAAGAGAATATTGAGAAGGAAGAATGAATAACTCCAAGTTAGGATTTTCAATCACCTACAATCTTATTCATAAGATTGAGATTACACAAGAGTTTTATTGTTAAAACTCTTGTGTAATAGAATCTCACTCTTCAAACCTTGCAACTTGAGTTCTCTAGGATCACTCAACAACCAAGTTACAAGTGTTTTCAAGGCTCACACTAAAACCAAAATCCCAAGTTCTTTGATGGCTAAACAATTAAACCAATTCCTTTAGAATATAATTTCACTTCCCATTTTCTAATCGTAGAAAATAGAGAAAAAAGAATATCTATTCTAACACTCACCAACTCTCACAAGAGTATACAATAACATAAATGAATTTGAGAAGAGTTTAGAGAGCCTAATTGAATGCTTGTATGTATAAAATGAATGTGTAAGTTTATTAACCTCAAAACAATCTTCAGATGTCTTATTTATACTTGAGTAATTCAATTATAGTTGTTAGAAACAATTATTTCATTCCCAACATTATCCAATTCCATTTGACTGAAAATTTGGACTTTTGAGCTGCATTTTGTTAGGTCCCAATCGAGATAACATTAGTCTCAGTCGGGACTAGTAGCAAATATCCATTATGAGCCATTGTGATTGAAATGCTGCCTTGATCCCAATAAGGACTATCTTGTCCCTAGCCATGTCCTGATCGGGACACTCAATCGGGATAGGTTCTATCCCTTTTGTCAATTTTTGCTCACTTTGGTCCCTCTCGGGACTACTTTGGTCCCAATTGGGACTTAAACTCAAATTGCAACTTTTTGTGCAATTTAGTCCATATGATGAGTTCGGTTGAGATAGTACTTGCAATGGCTTTCTGAAATCAATTTTCTTCAATATTTCATTATTATTTTGACTTCCAAATTGTTCCTAACTTATACACACTTGAAGCAAACACATTAGTTGCTCAAAATTAAGTTTATTAAGATTAAAATCAAGATTGCTAACTTCCTAAGGTTATTAACTTCCAATTAAAAAGAAAATTTTCATTAATAAAAAAGATTCAGTATAAAAAGAAGATACTAAAAATAATCAAAAAATAAACTAAGTATAAAAAAGGATAGCATGAGCCTAAAAATAAACTAACAGCTAAAGGCTTATATATGGAAAATAAACCAAACATAAACCAAAAATACAAGAAGATCTATTCTTGAGGAGGGAAAGGAGTAGGAGGATAGGTGCATGTGTAGCTTTGTTGCTTATAAATATTATGAACATCATGTTGAAGGTGAGAAATGTTGTCATTAATTTGATTAAAACACACATTAAAATTGGATTCAGCATCATCAAAGTGGGAATTGAAGTTGGATTCCATTAAGGACATGCATTTAAAAATTTGGCCTTCCCAAGAGGTTCATCATCTTGAGCTTGTGCACCTTGACTTGATGTACCTTCACTTTTTGTTCTCTTTCTTAAAGGGGCAACATGAGGTTAAGGTTTTTATTCTTATTCCTCTTGACCTTCTTGCTCTTCTAATTCTTAAAATATAGCTTCAATATTTTCACTAGCTCCAAGGTCATGTTTCCAAACCCAAACTCCATTAATTGAGGTGAATTGTTTAGAGTTTCAAATGAAAGAAGCATCAAGAAACAAATGTTTGGTAGAGGTTAGAGAGTCAAAATTAATATTGTAGAATTTAGCTAACTTTATAACAATTCCACCAATACAAATTGCACCAGTGTGAATATAATTAATTAACCAAATTCTCCATTACAAAAATGTTCCCAAAGAAATATTCTCATTATCATAAAGACAATATAGAATAAAAAGATCATCAAGAGAAAGTGCTTCATTAGAAAGTGCTTTACCATTAATATAATAAGTAATGAAGTGATAACCATAACAAAGTGTTTTGGATTTGATGAAGGAAGCTTTAGTGCGTCTAGTAGAGAATTGAGGAGCATTTGGAGCTTTGATTTCATCCTAATAAGAAGAGGCAAACCAATGAGGGTTAACTTGAATGTGTCCTTCTTGAGGGAAGCCAAAAAGAGTGTCAAACTCTTAATAGGTGTTGACCATTTGCATGATCAAACTCCTAATTTTGGAATTTGAAAATCAATTTTAATACTAATGATTTCAACTAGGTGTGTAGGAAATTATATACCAAAAATATACACTTCTGGTATATAGTGATCCTTTGGGCTAATTCGACCTCTAAGATTCAATGAGCCTTTTTGACATCTTTAGAGCTCTATAGTGAGAAAGTGATCTTCTTAAATTTTAAAGTAAACATCTTAAGCTTTTTGAATTGAGCTTGTTGTCAAAATCCAAGCTCATTTGCGTATGCAAATCTTAAGTCAAAGTTAGCATATGTAGCTTTCATTTTAGGTTGAGCAGGTCTTAGTATTTTAGCAATATCTAAAGTTATAGAGATTTAATTAAGGTGATTCAAAGTAGTATTGAAAGCTAAGGAAATATCTACAATATTTATGAATAAATTTTAGGCTTATTCAATTGTTTTTAGTCCTGTTCATGAGCATCTCATGAGCCAATCACGAGCTAACCTTGCATAGTGCCTTAGAAGCTCATTTTTTACAAAATAGGCAGAACTCCTCATGAGTGCTCCTTATGATCATGAGAATGTCATGAAAACACCTCTGATAGCTTTCAATGGATATTTTTGAATGTAACAATCATCAAAATGATGCTTATGAGTCAAAATGGCTTCCTCACGATTATGAGCATCACTTTAGTTACAAAAAGTCTAAGATTTATTCAGAATCAATTATAGACATTGGAGACATGTTTGATACATCCAACAACCATATTTTTTAGTTTTTCTCTATATAAACACTTCATGGAGTTCAATTGAAATGTTAAGAAACTTTTTTATCATTCATTCTTTCCTAAGCATTTAATTGAGCTCTCAAATTCTCTTAAACAATTCTTTGTTTATGCAACTCTTATAAGAGTTGGTTTTGTGTTAGAATAGAATTTCTCTTCATCTTAAATCTTAGGATAGATTAAAAGAGAAGTGAAATTTATTTCTAAAGAAATTGGTTTAAGTGTTGTCCATTAAAACACTTGGGATTTGGTTTTTGAGTGAGCCTTGAAAACTTAAGTTGTAAGGTTGAAAGAGTGAGCCATAAAACTCTTGTGTAATCTTAATCTTGTAAATAAGATTATGGGTGATTTAAAATCTTAACTTGGGGATAAGTTAGGTGGAGACGTAGGATTGTTATTGGATCTGAACTCTTTAAATCTTTGTGTTCTTCATTCTTCCTTCTCAACTTTCATTCAATTCTTGCAAATAATTCCTTTAATTTCCTATTTTTATTCTATAGTCTTATTCACCTCCCTAGGACTCTTTCAATTGGTGTCAGAGCTAGGTACTTCATTGCTAGAATACAAGATCATGGGGAGTGAATCATAAAACATTTCTTCACTTACACCATTCTTTAATTATAGTAACTATCCACATTGGAAGTTAAAAATGGAATTATACATTGATTGCGATTCCATCAAACTTTAGGACATTTTCCTTAAAGGTTAGGAACCACCCATAATTATAATTGATGGTGTGGTAACTACCCTTATAAGAAGCCAATGGAGTACTGATCAAGAGGAAGAAAATCATAAAAATAAAAAACCTATGATTGCTTTAGTCTCTTCAATGATAAAAGAAGGCGGCAAACTTCAATATTAGATTTTGGCTAAGGAAATGTGGGAAACTTTGGAGAATCATTATAAAGGCAATATATAAGTAAGAACCAAAAAGGTTTAACTTTATATATATGAATATAAACTTTTCAAAATGAAGCCTCATGATTCAATCATGGAGATAACTAATTGACTCAACACTCTTCTTATAACCCTTAAGAAACTTGGTAAACATTTCACTAAGAGAGAGGTAAACAATAAGATTCTAAGAATCCTACCTAAGAAGGATTGGGAATCTTGAGTTACTTCAATTAAGGAAGATCAAGACCTCTCCACTCTACTAACCGATGTGCTCATTAGTAAGATCTTAACACATGAGCTCATCGCTAAGCAAAGAGGTGAAGAGCAAGAAGAGAAAGAAGAAAAGAAAAAGAGCATAGCTCTAAAAGCTATTAAAGAAGATAGTGAAGAGAAAAGCATTAGAGATTCTAGTGATGAAGATGGTGACATTATCATGCTCACTAGGAACTTCAAGAAGTTTTTGAGAAAGAAAAATTTCTCAAGAATAAGGGATTTCAATAAGAAGTATAAAGGAGAAAGTAAGAAGAAAATCAAGGTGGTTACTTGCTATGAATGCAAAAAATTAGGACACATTAGAAGTGAGTACCTCAAACTCAAATTCAAGAACAAAGGAGCAAAAGACAAGAAGAAGGCCTTCAAAGCTACTTAAAATTATTCCTTTGAATTCAAAGAGGAAGAGAGACAACAAGAAGTGGCCAATCTTTGCTTTATGGCTCTTGAAAATGAAAATGAGGTACCATCCGCTTTTATTCTTCCTTTGATGATTATGATGATTATTGTGATGATGATGATGATGATGAGAGCTCTATTATGAGAAAATTATTAGTTAAATGAGAAAGTTTATTATCTAAGAAGAAACAATATAAGCATGAGTTACAGCTTAACCAAAGAATTTGATAGTTTAAAAAACGATTTTGCTAAACTTGTTATGTCAAACAAAAAACTTTTTAGTAATGCTAAATCTTCAAATTCTTTAGAAGATTAGCTTAAGAAAGTAAATGATGAAAATCATAAGCTTTCTAAGGAGGTCTTATATTAAATAATTCCATTGTTAAATTTAAGAGAGGAAAAGAAACTTTAGATAGTATTCTTAACTCTCAAAAATACCATGGAGATATACATGGAATTGGATATACTAATGGAATGGTTTCCTCATCCTCATCATATATCAACTTTGTTAAAGCCTCAAATAGTTTGGTTACTTCCTCCTCTAAGATAAATAAGACTCAAACTTTTAAAGCAAAAAGATCTCAAGTGTTAAACAATAAAGGAAAGTCTCATAAGACTCAACCTCCATTGACATAAAAAGGTAGGGCTCAAACTAGAGCACCTCAACCTAAGCATGCTTATATGTACAGTAGGCACAATCATAATAGGCATATTGCACAACATAATGCTTATAGACATATTGCACAAACTGATCAAAATACACATTGCCATTGTTAATACATGTTTTATACTATGACTCAAAATAATAGAAGACACACACCACCACAACACTAAAGGCATGTTTTATTTACTAGGAAAATATATCATCCAAGGAGAAATAAACTTGAAAATGTTGTATGTGAAGCAATTGATTATGCTACCTAGACATTAAATGCTAAGTTAGGAAAATTTTAAAATTTTGCTCAACATAATCTTTGATCTCATAAAGAATTCCAATCCTAAGGATCCAATTTACAATTTAACACATAGCTAATATACATCAACATGTATAAATATAGAAAATTAGGAAATCTAAATTGCAAAATACTTACAATTTCCCAAGTGTTTGATGTAGACCATAATTAATCTACTAAATGGTTGGCTCCTTTGATTAAACTCTTCAAGTCTCCCAAATGTGAGACCTCTAGCTTGAAACACCAGAGATTCACTAATCACCTTCTTGCTTTGATTTGGTTAGATGCAAGTAGCCTCTCTTAATGACCCTTTGTAGACTTGCACTACCTTAATCTTTTTGTAAGAATACTAGAGTTTTGAGTATATGCTGTTTGCTTTGGTTTGGTGTCTCTACACAAAACTCTCAATCTTCTAACCTTAAGAACATTTCTTAAGTTTTCTATTTATATATAGAGAAAAGAAATCCTTATGATGTCATTACTTACATCACATGTACAACTTGCCATGCAAGTATAGAACTTTATGACATCATCCATGACATCACATTACTTGCCATGTAAATATAGAATTAACATCATCCATGACATCACATTACTTGCAATGTAAATATAGAATTGACATCATCCATGACATCATATTACTTGCCATGTAAATATAGAATTGACATCATCCATAACATCATCCATGACATCACATTACTTGCCATGCAAGTATAGAATTGATATCATCCATCACATTACTTGCCATGCAAATATAGAATTGACATCATCTATGACATCATCCATGAAATCTTATTGCTTGCCATGCAAGTATAGGATTTACATCATCCATAAGATCATATAACTTTCTCTACCTCTTAGATTAATATTTGCTCCAAAACTCTTTTGGTCCTAGGCCTGAACAACTTAGGTCATTAATCTAAGTAACAACATATATATAATTAATTTAATACTTTAATTAACATCTCATATTAATTAAGTATAAATTAATTATTAAACCCTTACTTGAATTAGATTTCATAATATGCTAGAATAATTTCTTAAAGCATAAATCCAATTATATTAATCTTAATTAATTAATTAAATTCTTTAATTAATAATTAGATTAATATAAATGGTGATTTAGAGAAGCTCTATTAGGTGTAACTTATTAGGTTCATGTCCAATTGACAATGAGAAGATAATGTCAACACTTGATATTATTTTAAACTCCTTTCAAGTCTAAATATGAAAATCCCAATTATACACATTTAGTTCTCATAAGTTATGAGTGACCCCTAGCATCAATATCACAACTACCCAATTAGAAATGAATGCATGTATTGATTCACATGAACCCTTATGGTCATAATTACCATACACTAAAATCTTTTCATTAGAAGATCCCGATATAGCTTAAAGTCAAAGTTTAGTCAAACTCTAATAGTTATTTCATATGACCTCATCTCAAGTTCTGTTCTTGATAAAATATAACCAACACCAAAACTCTTTCAGTTTGTGTCATATTTGCCCTGGGCAAGAGCATATCTATTAAGAAAGAACTTATATAGCATAGGATCTCATCCTAGTTCACTCCAGGCAATGAATCCCTTCTTTGTTGAACACTCATCCTTGCACTCAACTATTTAGTATCATCACATGCTATATACCCATGTGTGATAAACACAAGTATATAAGCAGTAACAAACCCTAACCACTCAAATATGGATGACCATGTCACCTCTGGTTAAATAATATATGTAACATTATGACCTAGATTGTGATTGTTGACTATAAGTGAATATCCATGCAATCATAAATCTAACATCACGTTCAATCCACCCATCACAAGAGTATCCACATGTCTATTTTGACATCTCATATCAAGTAGCATGAGACTTACTACCTCCCACTATTAGTATCATATACTAATCAAGGAAAATAGATAGAGGTGATAGTTTAATCAATATTACCCAAATATTAATTATATGATTATGAACAATTTACAACATATGTACTAAATAAATTTGTAACTCATATTATCAACTCTTGATAATAAATTTATTTAACATAATGCTAAGGGGTAAATACTCAAATAAATAAACACTTTAATTAAATAAATATTCTATTGCCATAGGGATAATTTACAATTTCATTTTACATATCAAGAATGGCACTAGGGCACATCTATACTAACAATCTCCCATTAGCACTACCGCCATTCACTACAATACTTAAGATCCATCTTCTCAATATGATGGTCTAATTATAACTGAGTGAGCACCTTGGTTAGTGGATCAGCCACATTATCAGTTAAAGCTACCTTTGGCATAATGATATTGCCTTTTCTAATAAGTTCTTCGATAATATAGAAATGCCTTTCTATGTGTTTGTATTTTTAGTGAGACCTCAGTTCCTTTGCCAAAACAATGGCTCCATTATTGTCACAATAAAGAGGAATCAAGGACTCAATAAATGGAATAACTTTTAGTTCAGTAATGAATTTCTTAATCCAAATAGTTTTAGCAGCATCTGATATAGCTATATACTCAGTTTTTATAGTGGAATCAGCAGTGATACCTTGGTTAGAACTCTTCCAGCTCACTGCACCACCATTATAGATAAAAAAAAACCCAGAGATAGACTTTCTATCATCAATATCTAATTAAAAATCAGAATATATAAAACCATCTATCTATAGATCACCTCCTCCATAAGTTAACACAACATCTTTAGTCCTTCTCAAGTACTTAAATATTGCCTTAATAGCTATATCAGATGCTATTCAAGTTTCAAACTAATCCAGTGTTCTAAACCTGGATTAGTTTGAAACTTGCTAGTCACACTAACAACATAGGCAATATCAAGCCTTGTACACAACAAAGCATATATTAAGCTTCTTATAGCTAAAGCATAAAGAACTTTAGCCATTTGCTCCATTTCCTTAAGTGTTTTAAGTGACATACCCTTGGATAAATGGACACCATGCCTAAATTGTAACAATCCTCTCTTGGAATCAAGCATGTTGAACCTCTTCAACACCTTTTCCAAGTAAAGACTTTGAGATAAACCTATCATTCTTTTTTTATTTATCTCTATAGACCTGAATGCTAAAAATATAGGTAGCTTCCCCTAAGTCTTTCATGGAAAAGGATTTACATAGCCATAGTTTCACATTTGTAAGCATGCCAACATCATTCTCAATTAATAAAATATCATCCAAATATAAGGCTAGGAAAGCAAGTTGGCTCCCACTAACCTTTTTGTACACATAAGGCTCATCTTCATTTTTTATAAAACCAAATGATTGTATGGCTTCATTAAAATGATGATTCCAACTCCTTGAAGCTTACTTTAGACCATAAATAAATTTATTAAGCTTGCACACTTTGGAACTTTCCTTGGATTATTAACCTTATAAATCTCTTCCTCAATATAACCATTAAGAAAAGCAGTTTTAATATCCATTTGCCAAATCTCACAGTCATAGTGTGCAGTAATGGCAAGAAGTATTCGAATGGATTTAAGCATCGCTACCGATGAGAAGGTCTCCTCATAGTCGACCCCTTGCCTTTGGTAAAACTCTTTCGCTATAAGCCTTGCTTTATAGGTATCAACCTTTCCATCTACACCAATATTTCTCCTGAAGATCCATTTACAACCTATAGGTACGATACCTTCAGGTGGATCAACAAGTGTCCAGACTTGGTTTGCATATATGAAATCCATTTTGAATTTCATTGCTTCAAGCCATTTAAAAGAATCTTTATCTGACAAAGCCTCTTCAAATGTTCTAGGATCATTATCATGATTGTCTTCTTTATGCATATGCAACTCTTGCATATCATGCAGAAAACCGTATCTCTCTAATGGATGAGATACCCTATCTAACTTTTTATATCTATATCCATTTAATCAATATAATTGGCATCATTATAAGACTCTTTTTATAATTCTATCTCCCTTCCTTTACCACCTTCTTGAAGAAACTCTTTCTTAAGAAATATGGCATCTATGCTTACAACAATTACTTGCTTAGTAGGAAGATAGAAATAATATCCCAAACTATCTTTAGGATATCTAATAAATCTGCCTTGAATTGACCTTGCATCAAATTTGTCTATTTTTAACCTTTTGATGTACGCTAGGCATCCCTAAATCTTAACATGCTTAAGACTTGGTGCCTTACCATGCCATATCTCATATAGTATGGTAGAAATAGACTTAAATGGAACACGGTTTAATATGTGAACAGAAGTTTGCTATGCAAAACCCCAAAATAAAATAGGCAAATCTATATAAATCATTATTGATCAAACCATATCTAATAGAGTTTGAATCCTCCTTTCAGACACATCATTGAGTTGAGGTGTTATGGGTGGAGTTAGTTGTGATATAATGCCATGTTCCTTAAGGAACTCCACAAACTGGGTACTTAAGTATTCACCTCCTCGATCTAATTTTCCCAATTTAGTTCTCTACTTGGACTTTGAATTCTTTAAACTTTTCAAAGGATTCACTTTTATGTTTCATCAAATATAAGTGTCCAAACCTTGATAGATCATCTATAAAGGTAATGAAGTAGTAGAACTCGCCTCTTGCCATTTAGTTGAATGGTCCACAACATCACTATGTATAATTACCAAAATTTCTTTAGCTCTGTCCATTTGTCCAACAAATGGTGATCGGGTCATTTTTATTTGGATACAAGCCTCACAAGTTGGATTGGATGCAAATTCAAGATTACTCAAGATTCCTATCCTTTCCAACTTTGTGATTCTATCATCCGTAATGTGACCTAAATGTAAGTGTCATAGATATTTTGAATTAGAGGCATCATTAATTAGCATTGTATTCACAACATTCATATTGGTTGGATAATTATTGTTATTGGATTTATTATCAACATAATAAAGACCATGTAATACATAACCCATGCCAACTATCTTATTAATAAAATAAATAGTACATACATCTCTTTGAAATTAAAACTTATAACCTTTTCTAGTCAAACTATAAACAGAGATGATGTTCTTATAAGCATTAGGTACATATAAAACATTGTCTAATAATAAAACATGGTTATAAAAGTCAATAAAGGTGGTTCCCATTGCTTTAGCAATAACACCTGCTCCATCTCCAAGCTTAAGAGTCACCTCGTTTAACTATAACCTTCTTTCACTTGCTAGATCATGCAAGGAAGAACATATGTGAGAACTAGCACTTGTATCCAATACCCATGCCTTAAATGAGCTCTTAGAATATTTAGAAATAAATAAATTAGAGAAAGTCTCACCTTCTCCAAGCTTGTCCTTTCTTGTAGACTGAAGAGACTTAAGGAACTTTGGACAATTTCTTTTCCAATGTCCCTCTCCATCACAAAAGAAACATTTTCTCTTGTTGGTGTTTTGAACCTTCTTGCCTTTATTCTTTCTCACACCTCCCAAAGCTTTAGGAACTTTTCCCTTAACTTTGTTGTTTTTGTTACCCTTACTCTTCTTAGTCCTACTAGAAGAGGCAACCAAAGCCACATCCTTCCCTTTCTCATTGTGAATAGCCTTTTGGGCTGTCACAAGCATGTTTAACAATTTTGTAAGGGTACACTAATGTTATTCATATGAAAATTTGCAATAGATTGACCAAATGAGTCCGAAAGGGATTGTTAGATCAAATCTGTTTGAAGTTAAGGATCCATCATGAAATATAGACTCTTAAGTTCCTTAATGGAATGAATCATAGAATTCATATGTGCCCCAACATCATCACCTACATTCATTTTAGCACCAAAAAAAATGCTTAGGCATCTCATATCTAGTGGTCCTACTTTGTTCACCAAACAACTCTTGTAGGTGAAGTAGGATTTCCCTTGCATTAGTGTACTTCTCATGTTGCCTAAGAATTTCTTTGCTCATAGAAGCCCACATAATGCAACGTGCTTGCATATCATCATCTTTCCATTTTGCAAGAGTGTCATGTTCCTCTTGGGAAACATTAGGTGGTAGTGGTCCAGGAGGATTTTGTTCCAAAACATATAATATGCATTGAGAGATCAAAACAACTTTTAGATTATAAAGCCAATCAACAAGATTAGGCCCAACAAGTCTTTTGTTATTGAGAACAATGCATAACGAGTTTGAGGATCTCATTTTATCAAATTTCTGCAAAAGCATAACAAGATTGATTAGTTTTATAGCATTGTAATAATATCATTAGATTTTGGTCTTTAATCGTAATGGCCTCCCACTAACTTGGCAAATTCTACACTTCCAAAGTAGAAAATGAAAATCCCTTATTGGATGGACTTCTAGTGGGTGATGAAGTTCTTAATGAGTCACTAATATTCTTTAGGTACGCATTGCCATTCTTGGAATATTAGTTCTTATTAAGTGAATAACTCTTGTTCATCACATCTCATGTGAGATATTATCAATTTAGCTCCTAATGTTACAGGCCTCATGTACACATTACTGTTCTTGACCTTTGGCATTAGTTAGGTCCACAACATTGGATCAATGAAATGTATAAACTTGAACACTACATACCTCATGTACACCTATTTGCCATTCTTGGCATATAGTGTGTTTATACACACACAACATCTCATGCTTAATAATAACACTACATGAATCTCTTAGGCCTTATGTACACCTTTATGTATCCATATCCGAAGCACATAATCCTAAAACCATGTAAGCCATTGCTCCAATGGAGAACCTAGATCTAAATTTTCTTGGAAGATTTTTAGGTCTTTAATTTTAGGTCTCACTTTGCACATTAGCCATTTTTCATTGTATACATTGCATGGAATTTTTACACATATACATATCACATATGTATTTAGCATGCTTCAATATATATATATATACATATATATATATATATATATATATATATATATATATATATATCACATATATACATAGAACATGCAAAATGGATGCACAGATGAGGACTGATCATGGGCCTTCTTAAGCCTATTCTAACTTTTAGAATAAAATGGGCCTTGTCTTCTTAGGCTTTGACACTATGGGCTTAAGAATAGCCTTGAACATCATCATCATCATCATAGACCTCCATCTTGAACACTTCAAGCTTCTTATCATAATTCTTGTGATATACATTCAATCCTTGGCATACCAAGGTGAATATTACATTCTAGTTCTATGTAATTAACATTTAATTACACATCAAATAATAAAATTAATTATTATTACTAATATAAGGATGTAATCTAAGTCCATGATCACTTCTTGCATGTAATGATTACTTTTCAAAATTAAACAAAACATGGATCAAATAATTATAATCACAACACTTGTAATCATCAATTAATTACAAATTAATAATAACATTTATTATTATTAATTTAGCATTTGTAAAATGCAAAAAGGCACTCTAATACCAATTGAAGGAATCGATTATGCTACTTAGACATTAAATGCTAAGTAGGGCAAATTTTAAAATTTTGATCAACATAATCCTTGATCTCATCAAGAATTCCAATCGCAATGATCCAATTTGTAATTTAACATATAGCCAATATACATCAGCATGTATAAATACAAAACTTAGGAAATCTAAATTGCAAAATACTTACAATTTCCTAAGTGGTTGATGTAGACCACAATTAATCTATTAAATGGTTAGCTACTATGATTCAACTCTTAAATCAACTCTTCATGTCTCCTAAATGTGAGACCTCTAGCTTGAAACACCAAAGATTCACTAATCACCTTCTTGCATTGATTTAGTTAGATGCAAGTAGCCTCTCTTAATGACCCTTTGTAGACTTTCACTAACTTAATCTCTTTGCAAGAATACTAGAGTTTTGAGTATATGTTGCTTGCTTTGGTTTTGTGTCTTTACATAAAATTCTCAATCTTCTAATGTTAAGAACATTTCTTAAGTTTTCTATTTATATGTAGAGAAAAAAAATCTTGGTGATGCTATTGCTTACATCACATGTACAACTTGCCATGCAAGTATATAACTTTATAACATCATCCATGACATCACATTACTTGCCATGCAAGTATAGAATTGACATCATCCATGACATCACATTACTTGCCATGCATGTATAGAATTGACATCGTCCATGACATCATATTACTTACCATACAAGTATAGAATTGACATCATCCATGACATCACATAACTTTCTTTACATCTTATATTAATCTTTGGTCTAAAACTCTTTTGGTCTTAGGCCATTAATATAAATAACAACTTATATATAATTAATTTAATATTTTAATTAACATCTCATATTAATTAAGTATAAATCAATTATTAAACCCTTACTTGAATTAGATTTCATGATATGCTAGAATAATTGCTTAAAGCATAAAACCAATTCTATTAAACTTAATTAATTGATTAAACTCTTTAATCAATATTTAGATTAATATAAATGGTGATTTAGCAAAGCTCTATTAGGTGTGACTTACTAGGTTCATGTCCAATTAGCAATGAGAAGATAATATCAACACTTAATATTATTTGAAACTCCTTTTAAGTCTAAATGTGAAAATCCCAATTATACACATTTAGTTCTCATAAGTTATGAGTGACCCCTAGCATCGATATCATAACTACCCAATTAAAAATGAATGCATTTATTGATTCACATGAACCCTTATGGTTATAATTACCATGTAGTAATATCCTTTCATTAGAAGATCCCAATATAGCCTAAATTCAAGGTTTAGTCTAATAGTTATATCATATGACCTCATCTCAAGTTCTGCTCTTGATAAAATATAACCAACACTGAAAGTCTTTCAGTTCATGTCATATTTTTCCTAGCCAGGAACTTATTGATCAAGAAAGAGCTTAGATAGCATAAGATCTTATCCCGGTTTACTCCAGGCTATGAATCCCTTCTTGGTTGAACACTCATCCCTACACTCAACTAATTAGAGCCACCACACACCATATACCCATGTGTGATAAACACAAGTATGTAAGTAGTAACAAACCCTAACCACTCAAATGTGGATGACCGTGTCACCTTAGGTCAAAGGACTATATGCAACATTATGACATAGATTATGATTGTTGACTATAAGTGAATATCCATGCAATCATAAATCTAACATCACATTCGATCCACCCATCACATGAGTATCCACATGTCTATTTTGACATCTCATATCAAGTAGCATGAGACTTACTACCTCCCACTATTAGTATCATATACTAATCAAGAAAAATAGATAAAGTTGATAGTCTAATCAATATTACCCAAATATTAATTATATGAATATGAACAATTTATAGCATATGTACTAAATAAATTTGTAACTCATATTATCAACTCTTGATAATAAATTTAACATAATGCTAAGGGGTAAATACTCAAATAAATAAACACTTTATTTAAACGAATATTTTATTTCCATAGGGATAATTTACAATGTCATTTTACATATCAAGAATGGCATTAGGACACATCTATAATAACAGTATATTCATATAGCATAATCAAAGGACATACCAATAATGTTTACTTCTATTGAAGACTACACATGAATTTGCTTCCTTTGGATTATCTTAAAACTAAATAACCTAGACCAAGAAAGATTTGGGTTCAAAAGAATACTTAAACTACTTTGTGTAGGTGTGTTTGAAATCCACAAGAATAAAAAGCAAGTAGTATCTCAATAGTGGATGTTCAAGGCACATGACAAGAGACAAAGAGTAATTCAACAAACTTGATGCTAAGGATGGAGGACATTTTACTTTCAGAGACAATGAAAAATGAAAGATTATTGGCATTAGAGAAATTTTAATCCTCAATCCTTATCTATACATCATGTATTATTTGTTGATGGTCTTAAACATAATTTGCTAAGTATAAGTCAATTATATGACATGGATAGTAAAGTGACTTTCAATCCTAAATATTTTTTTGTTAGTAGTCTTGATGAAAACAAATTTATTTTTAGTGGTGAAAGAATAGACAATGTTTATATCATTTATTTGAATAAAATTGATAACAAAGGCATAAAATGACTAATGTCTATTTCCCATGACACATGGACATGGCGTAGAAGGTTAGGACATGCAAATTTTGAGCTTTTGAATGATCTTTGTAAACATAAACTTGTGATTGGTTTACCTAAGCTTTAATTCACTAAGGATAAACCTTGTGATGCTTGCCAAAAGGGAAAACAATTCAAGTCTTCATTTAAGCAAAAAAATGTAGTGTCCACTTCTGGACCACTTGAACTTATACACATGGATTTATTTGGACCAACTAGAGTTGCTAGTCTCAGTGGAATGCACTATGCATATGTATTGGTTGATGATTACTCTAGATTTACTTGGGTGTGTTTTCTTGCTCATAAGAATGATACTTTTAAAGCTTTTAAAATTTTTTCTAAAATAGTTCAAAAAGAAAAAGGATTTTATATTTCATCAATTAGAAGTGAACATAGAATTGAATTTGAAAATGAATATCTAAAAAACTATTGTAATGAAAGTGGTATTTCTTATACATTTTCATCTCATAGAACTCCTCAACAAAATGGGGTAGTTGAAAGAAAAAATAGAACTTTTATGGAAATGGCTAAAATAATGCTTCATGAGTATAATTTGCCTCTATACCTTTGGGTGAAAGTCATTAACACATCTTGTTATATTTCAATATGAGTTTTCAAAAGATCAATTTTGAATAAAACATCTTATGAGCTATAGAACAATAGAAAATCAAAAACCTCATATCAAAAAGTATTTGGATGCAAGTGCTTTATATTGAACACAAAGGATAATCTTGGGAAATTTGATTCCAAATTCGATGAAGGAATTTTCCTAGCCTATTCCATTTCTAGTAAAGCATATAGAGTCTTTAATAAGAGAACTCTAGCAGTTGAAGATTCAATGCATAATGTGTTTGATGAATTAAACTCACTTGATCCTAGAAAGATGTTTGTAGTGTTGATGATCTTATAGGTGATAATGAGATTGTGGATACATAAGAAGAAAATGCTAGTAAGCCTTTGGAACTTAAAGGTCCAAGTAAGGAGTAGAATGAGGATATATCTCAACCTACCTTCAAAAATGAACTTCCAAAGGATTGGAAATTCAAGAAAGCTCATCTTCAAGATCTCATTATAGGTGATACTACAAAAGGGGTAACTACTATATCTAAACTTAAGTCTATTACTAATCTAGCCTTCATTTCTAAAATTAAACCAAAAAATGTTAATGATGCTTTATGTAATGAATTTTGGATCCTTATTATGCAAGAAGAGCTAAATCAATTTGAGAGAAATAAGGTTTGGACTTTAGTTCCTAAACCTAAACATCATCCCATTATAGGCATAAAATGGGTGTTTAGAAATAAGATGAATGAACAAGGTGTCATAACTAGGAACAAAGCTAAACTGGTAGCTAAAGATTATAATCAAGAGGAAGGCATTGATTATGATGAAAAATTTGCCCCAGTTGCAAGGTCATAAGCTATTAGAATGCTAGTTCCATTTGCATCATTCATGGATTTAAAACGTTTATCAAATGGATGTTAAAAGTGCATTTTTAAATGGTTTTATTGAAGAAGAGGTGTATGTTGAACAATCTCCTGGTTTTAAAAGTTTTGATTTTCCAAATCATGTGTTTAAACTTTCAAAAGCATTGTATGGATTGAAATAAGCTCCAAAAGCTTAGTATGAAAGATTGAGTAATTTTTTACTAGAGAAAGGTTTCTCTTAAAGAAAGGTTGACATAACTCTTTTCATAAAAAAATCCAACCATGATTTATTAATTGTTCAAATTTATGTTGATGAAATTATTTTCGGTAATACTAACCATTACTTATGTAAGGAATTTTCTAACCTAATACAAGGAGATTTTGAGATGAATATGATAGGAGAAGTCAAGTTCTTTCTTAGACTTCAAATAAAGCAATGCAAAGATGGGATTTTCATCAATCAAACCAAATATGAAAGAGACATTCTTAAGAAGTTTGGTATGGATGGAACTAAATCAAGAAAAACTCCAATGAGCACCATAACCAAACTCAACAAGGATGAGAATGGCAAACCGGTTGATGAAAAGTGATTTAGAGGTATGATCATATCCCTTCTTTATTTGACTACTAGTAGACCAGATATTATATTTACTACTTGCTTATGTGCTAGATTTCAATCAAGTCCTACAGAGTCTTATTTGAATGCTATCAAAGGAATTTTTAAATATCTTTATGGTACAATGCATTTAGGACTTTAGTATCCTAGGAGTTCTTCCTTTGACTTTATTAGTTATTCTAATGTAGACTTTGTCGGTAGTTTACTAGATAGAAAAAGCACATCCGGAACTTGTCAAATTTTAGTACAATGTTTAGTTTCTTGGTTTAGCAAGAAATAAGCTTCCATTGCCTTGTCTACTGTAAAAGTTAAATATCTTGCAACGAGTCTTTGTTGTTCACAAGTCTTAAGCTATTAGTTTTATGTCTTATCTACAATTGATCTCTTAATATCATTATAACTCTCTTCTTTTTAATGAAATTTTATTTGTATTTTGATAAGGGTAGTTTGTTTAATTTTTTATTTATATTGTCTACGTATGAATTTTATTTTATGTTTGCACATGCATAATTAATATTTAATTTATTCATGTATAAATTCTACTTAGGAATTATTTTTATCTTTGATAAGGCATGGATATTTTTTAAATATTTGGTCTATATTTGCTTTTGTCAAAGGAGGCAAAAATAATTAAGTTTGCATGTGTACTTAGTTAATTTATTTTAATGAAGAGAATTTTTTTTACAAAGATTTGTTTTTATTAGCAACATAACTATGTGATAGCATGTCCTTAATATCAATGTTTTTTAATCCATTGAAATAAGGGGAGAAAATTTTTTGAATTTATTTTATTTATGTATGGATAGTAACAATGTAAGTGTGGCTAGTTTTGTCCTTCAAATTAAGCTTTGTTTTTATTACTTTATTTATGTGTGACATAAATTTTATAAAGATTTTGTGTATCTTTATTTTCATTATTTTGGTTATTGATCTTTTATTCCCTCTAGAATTTTTGGTTCCTTTAGGTTCATTTCCCTTTATATCTCTCTTTTCTTTATCTTTGACAAAAGGGGAGAAGATGTTATGATTGTAATATATGAGTGTAATATGCTAAGTGTCACATGATTATTAACTAGCTAAGCTCTATATGATCATGTGATAGTGAGTGTTATATGTATTAGCTTGTGATGCAATCTACTAGCACTACATGCATATATGTTTGAAATTATTTCCTTCAAATTGCCTAACAATTTATTTTAATGGTCATGTTATCATGTTTTTAACACATTTGTTATGTTAGGCCATGTTCTTAATAACATTATTATATTGTCTTTATTTTTGAGAAAAAGGGAAATAAAATAAAATAAATTTATATTTCTTATCATATCTATAAAAGAGGAGTAATAAAGAAATATATAAGAAAAATTTGCTATCCCTTATATATGTCATGTTACTTCAATTATCTCTATGCCATAATACATAGTGTATTCTATTGAATTTTATGCATATATTAAAATGGAGGAAATTGTTCATATAATGCATCAATTTAATATGAAAGGGGGAGCTATTTAATACAATGCATACTTATTCATGTCATTTATTTGTGACACTCACACACATTATTTATTATCTTTTCAAATTGGTTATCAAAGTCAAAAAGGGGGGGGATTGTTAACCATTTGTATAATCCAAACTCTTAATTTTGGACTTTGACAACCAATTTTGATACTAATGATTTCAACTAAGGGTGTAGGAAAATATATACGAAAAATATCCACTTTTGGTATATAGTGATCCTTTGGGCTAATTCGACCTCTAAAATTCAAGGAACCTTTTTGACATCTTTAGAGCTCTATAATGAGAAAATGATCTTCTTCACTTTTCAAGTAGACATCTTAATCTTTCAAAATTGAGCTTACTTGTCAAAATCCAATCTCATTTAGGTATGCAAATCTTGAGTCAAAGTCAGCATATGCAGCTTTCATTTCAGGTTAAGCATATCTTAGTATTTTAGTAATATCTTGAACTATAGAGGTGCAATGTGGTATGGAAAGCTAAGACAATTATCTATAACTTTTATGAAGAATGTTTAGGCTGATTCGATCATCTTCAATCCCGTTCACAAGCCGGTCATAAGCGGACCTTAAATAGTGCCTCAGAAGCTCATTTTTAGCAAAATGGGCAGAACTCCTCATGAGCGCTCCTCACGATCATGAGCAACTCATAAGCATACCTCTAACAGGTTTCAATGGATATTTTTTAATGCAATGGTCATCAAAATGATGCTCATAAGCCAAAATGCCTTCCTCACAATTGTGAGCATCACTTTATCTGTAAAAAGTCCAAGATTGATTCAAAATAAATTATAGACATTGGAGACATGTTTGATACATCCAAAAACCATATTTTTTAGTGTTTCTCTATATAAACACTTAATGGAGTTCCATTGAAATGTTAAGAAACTTTTTTATCATTCATTCTTTCTTAAGCATTCAATTGAGCTCTGAAATTCTCTTAAACAATTATTTATTTATGTAACTCTTATAAGAGTTGGTTGTGTGTTAGAAATAGAATTTCTCTTCATCTTAAATCTTGGCATAGATTAGAAGGGAAGTAAGATTTATTTCTAAAGGAATTGGTTTACGTGTTGTCCATTGAAAAACTTAGGATTTGGTTTTTAAGTTAGCCTTGAAAACTCAAGTTGTAAGGTTGTAAGAGTGAGCCATAAAACTCTTATGTAATCTCAATCTTATGAATTAAAATTCCTAACTTAGGGATAAGTTAGGTGGAGATGTAGGATTTTTGTTGGATCTGAACTCCTTAAATTTTTATGTTCTTCATTCTTCCTTCTCAACTTTCATTCAATTCTTGCAAAAAATTCCTTTAATTTCATATTTTTATTTGATAGTCCTATTCAACCCCCCACCCCTCTAGGACTTTTCAATAGGTCATGAAATGATCTTTCCCACCCAATTTAAATCTCATTAAGAAATGAGGATTGTCATCATCAAATTTGACAGATCAAAAAGTAAAAGATGAAAGAAACTCATTGATAAGAGAAGGGTAAGAAGGACAAGGTGAAAAGGAAAAATCATAAATCCCACCTTTAAGGAGAAGATCTTAGACTACATCATAGCATCCAATAGCCTTGAGAGTCAGTTCATGCATAAACCTTAAAGGAATGAAAGGCATTTTTTAGAATAGAGACATCATTTTCTTAATTTTTTTAGAAGAATAAGAAAAGGAGAATGAGTTCTCTTAGGTTATCCTTTTTAGAAGGAGAAGGAGCTTGAGAAAATGAGGGAGCCTTGCTTGGTTTCTTAGGAGCCATTAGGAGAGAGTAGATGTAAAAAATGTAGAGAAAGAAAATACTTGATTTGAAATGAAAAAAAAACAATTAGGAATAGAGTAGTATTTATAAGTAAGAGATTAAGGTTTGAAATAGTGTAGAATTTGAATTTGAACTAAATAGGAACCTAAAAATTCATTCCTGAATTTGATTGGGAGTCAAAAATGTGAAAATTTTTGAATTCCTAATTCCATCAAGAGCTATGTCCTAGTCAGGACATGCTCCCATCCCGATTAGGACATGATGTCCTGAGCAATATCCCGATCGAGATATCCATTCAAGATGAGTTCTGTGTAAAAACATATAATTCAAATATCATGTCCTGATCGAGACATGATCTAGTCCCATGAGGGACAACCAAGGTCCTATCCAAAAAAGTTTGAGAAAATTGTACAATTAAGTCCTTATAAATTTAAATTTGCATAAAAATGGCCAGAACTGATGATTTATGAAGGAAATAAATGAGTAAACAAAAAAACTCATTTAATGAAGAAAAATTAAATTAATGAAGATTTAATAAATTAATTATTAATTTTGCATAATAAGAAGAAATCAAATAAAATAATCAAATGAACATGTATCATATACTAAAAATAAACATGAAAGAAACATAAATGTCTATCAAAATCAAGATAAATTAGAATCATCAATCATGCCTAGTTCATGTTTAATGAAGTTTAATCTCTCTTCATTGAGAGGTTTGGTGAAAATATCAGCAAGTTGATTATTGGTATTGACAAAATCAAGCAAGATATCACCAAATTGAACATGATCACGCAAAAAATGATGTTGAATATCTGTATGATTAGTTCTAGAATGTTAAATGAAATTCTTACTAAGGTTAATAGTACTTTTATTGTCACATTTGATAGGAATGTGATTAATTTTTATACCATAGTCTATTAATTATTGTTTTTGCCATAAGACTTATGAACAACAAATACGTGCTATAAGGTTTTCAACTTCAGCAATGGACAAGGAAACCGAAACTTATTTCTTGTTAAACCAAGAAATCAAATATTGTTCTAAAAATTGACAAGTTTTAGAAGTGTTCTTTCTATCTAGTAAACTATCAACAAAGCCTGCATCTGAATAATTAATTAAGTCAAAAGAAGAACTCCTAGGATACCAAACTCCTAAACGCATTATACCACAGAGATATGTGAAAATTCTTTTGATAGCATTCAAATGAGACTCTCTAGGACTTGATTGAAATCTATCACATAAGCAAGTAGCAAACATAATATCGAGTCTATTAACAATTAAATAAAGAAGGGATCTGATCATACTTCTAAATCACTTTTCATCAACCAATTTGCTATTCTCATCATTGATAAGTTTTTTTGTCGTGCTCATTGAAGTTTTGCTTGTCTTAGTTCCATCCATTCCAAACTTCTTGAGAATGTCTCTTGCATGTTTTGTTTGATTGATAAAAATCCCATATCTGCATTGTTTGATCTATAATCTAAGAAAGAATTTGAGTTCTCTCATCATACTCATCTCAAATTCTTATTGCATTAATTTTGAGAATTCCTCACACAAGTAATTGTTAGTAGCACCAAAAATAATATCATCAACATATATTTGCACAATTAATAAATCATGTTTGAATTTTTATATAAAAAGAATTGTGTCAACATTTCCTTTAGAGAAATATTTCTCTAGTAAAAAGTTGCTCAATCTTTCAGACCTAGCTCTTGGAGCTTATTTCAATCTATATAATGCTTTTGAAAGTGCAAACACATGATTTTGAAAATCAAAACTTTCAAAACCCAGACATTGCTCAACATATACCTTCTCTTCAATAAAACCATTTAGAATTGCACTTTTAACATCCATTTGATAAACTTTAAAATCCATGAATAATGTAAATAATAGCATTCTAATAGCTCATAACCTTGCAACAGGGGTAAAGGTTTCATCATAATCAATGCCTTCCTCTAGATTATAACCTTTAGCTACTAGTCTAGCTTTATTCCTAGTTATGACACCTTGTTCATTCATCTTATTTCTAAACACCCATTTGGTACCTATAATAGGATGATGTTTTGGTCTAGGAACCAAGGTCCAACCCTTGTTTCTCTCAAATTGATTCAACTTTTCTTGCATAATAAGGACCCAAAATTCATCACATAATGCATCATTAACATTTTTAGGCTTAATTTGATAAATGAAGGATAAATTAATAATAGACTTTAATTTAGATATAGTAGTTACCCCTGTAGTGTCACCTATAATGAGGTATTGAGGATGAGCTTTCTTAAATTGTCATTCCTTTGGAAGTTCATCCTTCAAGGTAGGTTGAGATGTCTCCTCATTATCCTCCTTGCTTGAACCTTTAAGTTCCAAAGGCTTACTAGCATTTTCTTTTTGAGTTTCCATAATATCATTGTCACCTATAAATCAACACTACAAACATCCTTTCTAGGATCAAATTAGTTTGATTCATCATATACAACATGCATTGACTTTTTAACTACTAGAGTTCTCTTATTAAAACCTCTAAATGCTTTACTAGAAATAGAATAGCCTTGGAAAATTCCTTCATCGGCTTTGGAATCAAATTTTCCAAGATTATCCTTAGTGTTTAATATAAAGCACTTGCATCCAAATACTCTTAGATGTGAGATTTTAGGCTTTTAATTGTTCTATAGGTCATAAGATGTTTTATTCAAAATTGGTCTTTTGAAAACATGATTTGAAATATAACAAGATGTGTTAACGACTTCCGCCCAAAAGTATAAAGGTAAATTATACTCATTAAGCATTGTTCTAGCCATTTCCACAAGAGTCCTATTTTTCCTTTCAACTACCCCATTTTGTTAAGGAGTTCTAGGAGAAGAAAACATATGTGAAATACCATTTCATTACAATAGGTTTTGAAAAATTCATTTTCAAATTTGGTTCCATGATCACTTATAATAAAAGAAATACAAAATCCTTTTTCTTTTTGAACTCTTTCAAAATTTTCAAAAGCTTTGAATGCATCATTCTTATAAGCAAGAAAACATATCCAAGTAAATCTAGAGTAATCATCAACCAATACATATGCATAGTGTGTTCCACTAAGACTAGCAACTCTAGTTGGTTTAAATAAATCCATATGTATAAGTTTAAGTGGTATAGAAGTGGAAACTGTATTTTTAAGCTTAAATGAGGACTTGGATTATTTTCCCTTTTAGCAACCATCACAAGGTTTATCCTTATTGAATTCAAGCTTAAGTAAACCATTAATAAGTTCATGTTTAAAAAGATCATTTAAAACCTCAAAATTTACATGTCCTAACCTTCTATGCCATGTCCATATGTCATGGGAAATAGACATTAAGCATTTGATATCTTTGTTATCAATCTTGTTCAAATCAATAATATAAACATTGTTTATTCTTTCACCATTATAAATTATTTTGTCTTCAGTAAGATTACTAACAAAGCAATTTTTAGGATAGAAAGTCATTTTATTTCCTATGTTACACAATTGACTTATACTAAGCAAATTATGTTTAAGACCATCAACAAAAAACACATGATGTATAAATAAGGATTGAGAATTACTTATTTCTCTAATGCTAATAATCATTCCTTTTTCATTATCTCTGAATGTGACATGTCCTCCATCTTTAGCATTAAGCTTGTTGAATTACTCGTTATCTCCTGTCATGTGCCTTGAATATCCATATCAAGATACCACTTGCTTTTCATTCTTATGGATTTCAAGCACACCTATACAAAATAATTTAAGTAGTATTTTGAACCCGAACCTTTCTTGGTCTAGGTTGGTTAGTTTCAAGATAATTCAAAGGAATGTAAATTCATGTGTAGTCTTTTATAGAAGCACACATTGTTAGTATGTCCTTTAATCATGAAATATAAACATACAACATTTTCAAATTTATTTCTCCTAGGTTGATATGCTCTCCAAGTGTGTGAAACATGCCTTTTGTGTTGTGGTGGTATGTGTCTCCTATTGTTTTGAGCCATGGTATGAGACATACATTGACAATGACAATATGCATTTTCATAGGTTTGCATAACATTATTATGTGCATTATGCTATGTAGCATGCCTAATGTGATTGTGTATAGTGTACATGTAAGTATGCTTGGGTTGAGGTACTTTATTTTGAGCCTTACCTCTTTATGTCATATAGTATTAAGTGTTATGAGACTTTCCTTTAATATTTGACATAAGAGACTTATTGGCTTCATAAGCTTGAGTCTCAATCAGTTTTGAAGTAGATGGATTGGAATTTCATGAAGCTTTAATAAATTTAATATATGATGATGATGAAGATGAGGCCATTCCATTAGTATATCCAATTTTATGAGTATTTCCATGAAATTTTTTAGAGTCAATTAAATTTTCTAAATTCTCTTTTCCTCTTTGACATTTTAATATGAAACTTTCTAGCTCAACAACTTCATTAGAAAGTTTATGATTTTCATCATAAGCTTTCTTGAGTTGTTCTTCCAAGGAATTAGAAGATTTTAAATCACTAGCAAGTTTAGCATTTGATTTAACAAGACTAGAGAATTTAATTTTTAACTTCTCAAATTCCTTGGTTAAGCTATTTAACTTATACTTGTAATGCTTCTTTTTAGATAATAAGCTTTTAAATTTAAGTAAGAGTTTGCTCATAATAGAGCTCTCAACATCATCATCATCATATTCGTCATAATCATAATAATCATCACAAGAGGAGTTAGAAGTAGATGATACCTCTTTTTCATCTTCAAGAGCCATGAAGTAAAGATTGGCCACTTATTATTGTTCCTCTTCCTCTTTCGATTCAGAGGAGTCATCCCAAGTAGCTTTGAATGCCTTCTACCTATCCTTTTCTCCTTTATTCTTGAATTTGAACTTGGGGCACTCACTTTGAATATGTTCCAGTTTCTTGCATTTATAGAAAGTAATTCTTTGGTTTTCTTCTTACCATCTCCTTTGAACTTCTTGTTGAAGTCCCTTATTCTTGAGAAATTTTTTGTTCTCAAAAACTTCTTGAAGTTCTTAATGAACATGGCAATATCACCATCTTCATCACTAGAACCTTTAATGCTTTGATCTTCACTGTCTTCTTGAAGAACTTGTAGTGATATGCTCTTTTTCTTCTCTTCCTTCTCTTCTTACTCTTCACCTCTTTATTTAATTGTAAGCTCATATGTTATGAGCTTTCTAATAAGCACATCAGTTGAGAGAGTAGAGAGGTCTTGAGCTTCCTTTATTGAAGTAACTCAAGATTCTCAATCCTCCTTATGTATGATTCTTAGAATCTTGTTGTTTACCTCTTCCTTAGTGAAATGTTTACTAAGTTTCTTGAGGGTTGTGAGAAGAGCATTGAGTTGATTTGTCATCTCCATGATTGAATCTTGAGGCTTCATCTTGAAGAGTTCATATTCATACATGTACAGTTGAACCTTATTGCTTCTAACTTGTATGTTTCCTTTATAATGATTTTCCAAGGTCTCCCACATTTCCTTGGCTAATATGCAATGTTGAAGCTTGCCTCCTTCTTCTATTTTCATGGAAGATATTAGAGTAATCTTGATGTCTTCTGCAAGTATATAGATTCATACAAGTAGTAATTAAATATCGATCCCACAGAGATTGCAAATTGATTACAGTGATACTACTTGTGTTTATTTGTTTAAACAACAAAAAAGGGTATTTTTAATTGAACTAAAAATTAAACTAAAAAAAACACAAAAATCACAATGAGATAACAATCACTTTAGAGAGGTAGGGTTCTTATTACAAATTCAACCTTTATTTAAGATAAACTAACTACTAAGCCATACCTAACCTTAATCCAATTTGAGGGTTTCTCAAGAATCATAGGCTTTCCTCCTAAGACAACCCTATGATTAAACAAGTACATTGACGTTCTTAGATTTAAGCTCTCACCTACTAAGTGTTCGGTTAACTCAGTTTAAGCATCAGCCCTTAATCAATATTAGTTGCTTAAGTGTTTCTCAACTAAGAAAGCATCTAACAGGTTATTATTTAAATCCAATACAACCTATCTCTTGATCAAGTTTTATTGTGTATATTCAATCAAAGGGTGATCAATCCTAAGAAGACATTAAGTTCAACAACAACCATAGGATTTAGATTAATGGCTTAGGTTTAATTGTGATTAGCCCATGGTTGATTTGCAATAAGAACCCTAACCAATAATTTAGTTACTCATGTCAATTGTAAGAGATAAAGAAAAAGAATAAAAGAAACTAAACATCATCATTAAATTGAAATTAAGAATGAATAAACATAATTGAATAGAAGAAATCCACTGTTCAATAGGAAGTTTGATGTTCTTGTTCTTATTCTCAAATATTCAAACTAACATAAGCAAGAAAAAAAATCCTTGTTCTTCCCAACTACTCTCTCAAAATTCTCTAAAAAAATAATGTATCTCCAAAAAAAATAATCCCCCTCCAAGTGATGAATAATAATTTATTTATATCCCTTTGTTTTTGGTGGCTACCCTCTTATAAAACCCTAATTACAAACCCTAGGGTTACAGCCATGCGAAATCTCCATCTTATCCCTCATGAGTCAGCAATTAAAGTCACCTCCAAATTTTTTCAATCACCAGGTTGCACGGTCGTGTGCATTTTGAGCACGGCCATGCACATCCCTATTTCAGCATTATCATATATTGACCTCCATTGCCTTTCGAGCCTACTTCAAGTGCCCACGACTCCCATGTAGCCTTCCTCTACTGTTCTTTGACTTCCCTAATTACATAAAAATCAACCAAAAATAAACCAACTAATATGTAAAAATAATTAAACACACAAGACATGCAGTAAGTACTCAACTAAATAAAAACTGAATAAAAGAAACATAAACTTAACTGAAATTGAATTTTTTTCTAAAACAAAAACTACTTAATAACATGCATTTTTCACACTCATCAAATCTTAACCTTTTTATTTTTATGATTTTCTTCCTTTTGTTCAATGTTCCATTAGCTTATTGAAAGAGTAGTTACCACACCATTAATGATAGTCGTAGGTGGTTCCCAACCTTTTAGGACAATGTCCCTAAGTTTGATGGAATCATAATCAAGATATAGTTCCATCTTGAACTTTCAATGAGGATAGTCACTACCATCAAAGAATGGTCTAAGTGAATAAATTTTTTATGATTCAATCCCTATGATCTTGTATTCTAGCAATGAAGTTCCTATAATTTAAGCTCTGATACCAATTGAAAGAGTCCTAGAGGGGAGGTGAATAGGACTATCGAACAATAATAGCAAATTAAAAGGTTTGAATAAGATTTAAAAGAATTGTTGGGAAGGAAGAATGAAGAACACAATGATTTAAGGAGTTTAGATTCAACAACAATCCTACATCTCCATCTAACTTATCCCCAAGTTAGGATTTTCACTCACCCATAATCTTATTCATAAGATTAAGATTACACAAGAGTTTTATGGCTCACTCTTACAACCTTACAACATGAGGTTTTTTCGATCACTCAAAAACCAAATTACAATTAATTTTTAAGGCTCACTCTAAAACCAAATTCCCAAGTGTTTTAATGGCTAAACACTTAAACTAATTCCTTTAAAATAGTGTTAGTGATATGCACTAAGTCAATCATGTATGACCATGTTTTGACTTTATCATTTTATTTAATAAAGAAGCATTTTTCATTATCATTTTATGTTATGATAATTACTTGAATTGTCAATTCTTACTAAGGTCATCAAGTATGTGACTTGATAGTAAAACCCTTAGATTAAATATGAGTTCTATTCAAATTATCCCTAGTTATAACAATGTATTATAACTAGTATGGTGTTGATTGATGATTATGTTTTACTAATCATGAATATGAGATATTAAGTCAACTTATAGGTACTTATTTGAGAAATAAAGTGTTGGATTGACCCATTATGAGAATACTACATAGATAATTGTCATAAGTAATTCTCATCACAGTAATATTGGCTTAGTCCTTTGACCTTGAAACCACCATGGATTTTTACATAACTATTTTGTATTTTGACACAATCTTGCATTCTCATTAACCATATGATAAAATAGGTTGTTACTGAGCATAAAATGAGTTATGTGAGGAATGTGAGTGATTGAGAAGGAATTTATCCCTTATTTAATATGAGTAAGATATCTATGGGCCCCTTGATAACATAAACTGAGGAAAATGCATCGTCATGCTAAAGTAAATTGATAAAGAGTTATCATTCTTAGTCTACTTGGAATCAAGAAATTATATGATTGAATTCTACAAGGTTGACATAATCTATGTCTTATATTCAATCAAGATATCATGTGACAAAGGGACTAGAATATTCACTGTATATTAGGTTATGTCAAATTATTGACTTCATATAACTTTGGTAGTTATAATGTCTTGCTAAAGGCCACTTATGACTTGTAGGCCTAAATAGAGATTTAAGACCCACTGCCAATGTCATGTGAACCTACAGGATCATACACTTTGAATAAGCGCAAAATGATTATGGGTTTAACAAGCCCAAATAAGCCATGTGGAAATAAAAAAAATAAAATATTTATTTATTTATTTATTTATTTATTTAATGTAAATGTTATCTTAAATAAATAGAATATCATTTCTAATTTAATTTTAAATAAAATTAGAATAAGAATAAGTGAGAAATTACCAAAAGGTTGTTTGGCAAGTGAAACCCTAATTTAAATGTCTATAAATATGTTATATTCTCTAAGGTTTTACACACTCTTATTATTCTGCCACCAAATTCATTTTCTCTCTTTTAGAAAAAAAATAGAATTCTTTTTAATTCTTGATTTATGAAAAATCAAGAGAAGGTGCTAACACACAAATATTCATTTTCAAAATCAAGGGTTGTTCATGTGGACACTTATAAAGGATGAATTCTTTTAGAGACGTCTCAAATATAAACTATTAAATTAAAAGCTCGAGGTAGGGTGTCACCAAAGTGAACCTCCTCTCTTCCTTATAGATTTCTTACCTCTTCTGTGTTTGTGGTAAGAAAATGAAAACCCTAGATTTAATCAATTAATCGAATTACTTGGATTCGGGTTCGAGTTTATGATTCAAATTTCATTTTTACACTTTGTATGGAATCTCGAAATCCAAAAGTGGTATCAGAGCCACTTGTAATTTGATTAATTTGATTTTATGTATATGTGATATATATGTGTTTGAGTGATTTATTTTTTAAGAGTTTTCAAAAATTTTATCCAAATTGTTTTGATTTTGTGACGATTAATTACAATCTGTATGAAAACAGTATTAAACATTAATTTGATTAATGTTTATAATCATTTAATATGATTAAACAATAAACAAAATTATGATTTTCTGTGTTATGTATATTGTTTTAAGAATTCAAAATAAGTATTCTGTTTGAATAGCAAATTCAATTTATGTTTAATTATGAAACATGAATATTTTGATTATACAGATTTCTGTTAAGGGCAATATATTTAAGTGTTAAATAGATTATGTATAATAAATTTGATTGGAACAGATTAATTATTCTGTAATATGATTTATGAGTAAATTAGGGTTAACGTGGCAACTGTTCAAATATTAAACAAAAAAATTATCTGTTTTGGCAACAACTCATTTAAAGAGTTAAGGTAAATCATTTACCTTTGAGGGCACTGCCCTTGAACCCCTACAAAGGGGCATTCCCCCTTGACCCCCATCTATTAACCGGCTAGCAGGACCGCCACCCGAGGCGCTGCCCCTTGACCCCAAATGGATTCGTCATGCATTTTTTTTTAACATAGCAATTTAATTAATTTGTAAATTGAATTATTTTGGAATATGTGTTTATTATTAAATGCATGGTGCATAGCATAGCCCTTGAACCAATGTGATTGGATTTTATTTTATTAGGTTGTAATTTTTAAAAATACGGCCTACAAGTCATTTAATTTGTTGTTATTATTTTATTTTATTTTATTAGATAGTAATAGAATAGCTTTAATTACAACATGTAATGTAAATCAAGACCCAATATGCATATTCAAGTTGGAGGCCCATAATGGAGATTCAAGGTAGGAACCCAAGGAGGAGGTCCATGGCAAAAGATGGAGATCTAAATTGAAGGCTCAATTTGTATTTGTAATATCACCTAGGTTTGACCTTTGATCTTCATATTGGCTTATGAAGATCAACTTAGTTATGGGTCATGCTATGTCACGTTTATCTTATTATATTACTATGTTATACATGTGATGAATATAACAATAACTAAATAAGATAAAAAATTAACTAAACCCTCATTAATATTAAGTCATTAAAATACCTCCCATTAGTCAACACTTATTAAGATTTTGATTGCTATATATTGGTTATGCCAAAACATTATGTATAAAGCCATCTAAATAAGATAAGATGGATAATGGTGATATCCATATGTTTGAGTTAGTTAGACTTAACTAGGTTATCAATATGGTTTTGGACTTAGGGCATTTGATAGGATATATCGGTACATGTGATGCCAAAATCCTATATTTATCCAAGAATTACATGAGATGTAATTGGTAAAGTATTACCTAACTAAATAGCCACACTTTAAGTGATAAGCCAAAGCTTACTAGAAGTAGGGTGAAATATGGATCTTGGCCCACTAAGAAATTTCAATTGTTGAAATTATTTTGAGGGTTTTATAATTTATGAAAATTTAGTGGGAGTTTTCTTATGCCTTTTTCATAATAAAACTGAATGTACTCTATATATATTTGTTATAGATAATGACATAAACCACTACACCTACCATGTCACTACGATCGATCTTTGAGAAGGATATGCTAAATGGGACTACCTTTCTTAACTGGGCAGAAACCTAAGAATTGCTCTTAGGCAAGAAAGAAAGGAATATATCCTTGATCAACCCATCCCAAAGGAATCAGATGCTAATGCTCCTAGAGCACAAAAAAGTAAGCAACTCAATGATTTAGTTAATGTCACATGTCTCATGCTTAGATGCATAGAGTCTAAGCTTTAAAAGAAACTGATGGAAATGGAGGCTTACACTATAATAGGCCATATCAAGGAAATGTTCTAAGAGAAAGCTAGAATCAAAAGGTTCAATACCATCAAGGCATTGCTCTCATGCAAGTTGACTGCTAGCAGCTCTGTCAGTCCTTATGTTTCAAGATGAAGGGTCATCTTGAACATTTGGACAAGCTTGGTCTCAAGATTGAACAAGAATTGGTTGTTGATATCATTCTCTAATCTTTGCTTGAAGCTTATAATGGTTCCATCATGAATTTCAATATGCATAGTATGGACAAAACTATTTCAAAGTTGCATGGGATGGTTAAAACTACTTAAAAGAATTCCATTAAGGATATTCTAATAGTCAATAATGGAAAGGGTATGAAAAAGGTTGGAAAGGGCAAGGGTAAGGCTCCCAAAGGCTTTTAGAAGCTAAAAACAAAGCCCAAGTTCAAAGTTGAACCCCAAGCAAAGCCACCAAAGGAGGGAATATGCTTTTTCTGCAATGAGCCAAGTCATTGGAAAAGAAATTGCAAGCTATATTTGAATGATCTAAACAAGAATAAGGGTAGTGCGACTACCTCTTCAGGTATTCATGTTATAGAAATTAATTTTTCTACTTTTGATTCTTGGGTATTAGATACCAGATTAGGATCTCACATTTGTACTAATGTGCATGGTCTAAAAAGAAGTAGATCATTAGCTAGAGGCGAAGTGGACCTACGAGTTAGCAATAGAGCAAGAGTTGCTACTTTAGCTATAGGGACTTATGAGTTAACTTTGCCTAGTGGACTTGTTTTAAATTTGGAAAATTATTATTATATGCCTACTATGTGTAGGAATATTATTTTTGTTTCTTATTTGGACAAGAAAGGTTTTGAATTTATTATTAGGAATAATAAATGCAATATTTATCATGATAACATTTTCTATGGATTTGCTCCACACACTAGTGGTTTTTATGTTCTAAATGTTGAAGACACTAATGAAAAGTCAATCTGTAACATTGATACAAAGAAGTTTAAATCTAATGATTTAAACACTACCTATCTCTAACATTGTCATTTAGGCCACATAAATGAGAAACACATTTCAAAGCTTCACCAAAATAGGCTTTTGAATTCATTTGATTATGAATCATTCAAAACATATGAATCTTGTTTATTAGGAAAAATGAGTAAAACACCTTTTACTGGAAAAGGTGAGAGAGCTAATGATTTATTAGGCCTTATACATTCAAATGTATATGGACTATTAAACTCAACTGCTAGAGGAGGTTTCCAGTACTTCATCTCTTTTATAGATGATTTCAGTAGATATGGCTATGTCTATCTAATGAACCATAAATCTAAATCTTTTAAAAAGTTTAAAGTTTTTAAAAATGAAGTACAAAACCAACTTGGTAAAAATATTAAAGCACTAAGATTTGATCGAGGTGGTGAATATTTAAGCTAAGAATTTATAGATCATCTTAGAGATTGTGGCATTATTTCATAATTGACTCCTCCAAGTATACCACAATGGAATGGTGTGTCCGAATGGAGAAATCTAACTTTATTAGATATGGTTTGATAAATGATGAGTCAATCTAATCTTCCAATCTCTTTTTGGGGTTATGCTTTAGAAACTATTGCATTCATTTTGAATAGAGTTCCAACAAAGGCAGTTGAAAAGACACCATATGGGATGTGGATTGGAAAACCTCCCAGTTTTTCTTTTCTTAAGATTTGGGGATGTGATGCTCATGTGAAGCATCAAATCTCAAATAAACTAGCACCCAAATATGATAAATGCTTTTTGTGGGATATCCTAAAGAAACTAAAGGATATTATTTCTACAATGCTTCTAAGAACAAAGTGTTTGTTACTCAAAATAGTGTATTTTTTTAAAGAGAATTTATTTACAAAGGATTTAGTGGGAGCATAGTCCCATTTGAAGAAATTCAAGACCTAAAAAATAACATTGTACAAAGTATGGAATTACATCTAGATTAATAAGTAACTGTTGAACTTGCATAAGTACCAGAAGGCCCAAGGAGGTCTAGTAGGACACCTCAAATCCCTATCAGATATGGATTTCTTATAATTGATTATCATGATGTGTTGATTGTAAATCAAAGTGAGCCCATATCCTATCAAGAGACCATAAATAGTCTTGAATATGAGAAATGGCTAGAAGCCATAAACTTGATTATCCATGTATGATAATCAAGTTTGGACCTTAATTAACCTAATTGATGGCTTAAAAACTATTGGATGCAAATGGATTTTTAAAAATAAAACAAACATGGATGTCAATGTGCATACCTTTAAGGTAAGACTGGTTCCAAAGGGTTTTAAACAAACATATGGTATAGACTATGATGAAATATTTTCACCAGTTGCTATGCTGAAATCTATTTAAATTCTCTTTACTGTAGTTGCATACTATGATTATGACATATGGAAAATGGATGTCAAAACAACGTTTCTTAATGGAAACCTACTTAAGGATGTGTGCATGACACAGCTAGAGGGTTTTGTCAATTCTGAGAATTCTAGAAAGGTATGCAAGCTTCAAAGGTCCATTTATAGACTAAAGCAAGCAACTCATAGTTGGAATCTTTATTTTGATGAAGTAGTCAAAGAGTTTGGCTTCATTAAGAATGAAGATGAACCTTGTGTCTATAAGAAGGTTAGTGGGAGCACAATTGTGTTTTTAGTATTGCATGTTGATGACATACTACTCATTGGAAATGATATTCCTATTTTACAAAATGTTAAATCATGGCTAGGGAATTATTTCTCAATGAAAGACTTGGGAGAAGTCACTTATATATTAGGCATCAAGATCTATAAAGATATATCTAAAGGCTTATTGGCCTAAGTCAGTGCACTTACATTGATAAGGTAGTGCACTTACATGCAAGACTCTAAAGGAGGATTCTTGCCTATGTCACATGGCATTAGTCTCAGTAAAACTCAGTGTCCTATGACACAAGATGAGTGAGACTGCATGAGTAAGATTCTATATGCTTTGGCTATTGGATTTATCATGTATGCAATATTGTATACTCAACCTGATGTTTCGTATGCCTTAAGCACAACTAGTAGATACCAGTCAGACCCAAGTGAAAGTCACTAGACAATAGTTAAAAATATCTTTAAGTACTTGAGAAGAACTAAGGATGCATTTTCACTCTATGGTGGTAAGGAAGATGAGCTAGCTATAAATGGTTACATAGATGCCAACTTCCAAACTAACAAAGATGATTTTCGATCACAGTTAGGTTATGTGTTTTGTTTGAATGGAGGTGTAGTGAGCTAGAGGAGCTCCAAACAAGACATCGTTGTTGATTCTACAATAAAAGCTAAGTATATAGCTGCCTCAGAAGCAGCTAAGGAGGTTGTTTGGATTAGAAGTTCATAACTGGACTAGGTGTTATTCCTAGTAAATTAGATTTAGTGAACTTATATTATGACAATAATGGAGTTATAGCTCAAGTTAAGGAACCTGGATTACATCAGAGATCCAAACACATACTCAGGTGTTATCATCTCATTCGAGAAATCATTGAGAAAGAAGATGTGAAGATATATAAAGTACCTACAAATGATAATGTTGTTGATCCACTGACTAAGCCTATTCCACAGTCTAAGCATAAGAGTCATACTAGGTCCATGGGTATTAGTTTTAATATAAATTAGGCCTAGTGCAAGTGGGAGATTGTTAATGATATGCACTAAGTCAATCATGTATAACCATGTTTTGACTTTGTCATTTTATTTAATAAAGAGGCATTTTTCATTATCATTTTATGTTATAATAATTACTTGAATAGTCAATTCTTACTAAGGTCATCAAGTATGTGACTTGATAGTAAAACCCTTAAATTAAAAATGAGTCCTATTCAAATTATCCCTAATCATAACAATGTATTATGGCTAGTATAATGTTGATTGATTATTATGATTTACTAATCATGAATATGAGATATTAAGTCAACTCATAGGTACTTATTTTAGAAATAAAGTGTTGGATTGACCCATTATGAGAATCCTACATAGATAATTGTCATAAGTAATTCATATCACAGTAATATTGATTTAGTCCTCTGACCTTAAAATCACCATAGATTTCTACATAACTATTTTGTATTTTGACAGAATCTTACATTATCATTAACCGAATGATAAAATAGGTTATTGTTGGGTATAAAATGAGTTATGTAAGGAATGTGAGTGATTGAGAAGGAATTTATCCCTTATTTAATATGAGTAAGATATCTATGGGCCCATTGATAACATAAACTGAGGAAAATGCATCATCATGCTAAAGTAAATTGATAAAGAGTTATCATTCTTAGTCTACTTGGAATCAAGAAATTATATGATTGAATTCTATAAGGATGATATAATATATGCCTTATATTCAATAAAGATATCATGTTACAAAGGGACTAGAATATTCACTGTATATTAGGTTATATCAAATTATTGACTTCACATGACTTAGGTAGTCATAATGTCTTGCTAGAAGCCACTTATGACTTGTAGGCCTAAATAAAGATTTAAGGCCCACTACTAACGTTATATGAACCTACAAGGTCATACACTTTGAATAAGCCTAAAAAGAATATGGTTTTAACAAGCCCAAATAAGCTCTATGGAAATAAATAAATAAAATATTTATTTATTTATTTGAGGTAAAGGTTATCTTAAATAAATAGCATATTATTTCTAATTTAATTTTAAGTAAAATCAAAATAAGAATAAGTGAGAAATTACCAAAAGATTGTTTGGCAAGTGAAACCCTAAGTTACATGTTTATAAATATGTTATATTCTCTAGGGTTTTACACACTCTCATTATTCTACCAAAAAATTCATTTTCTCTCTTTTAGAAAACAAAACATAAGGTTCTTTTTAATTCTTGATTTATTAGAAATCAAGAGAACGTGCCAGCACACAAATATTCATTTTTAAAATGAATGGTTGTTCGTGTGGACACTTGTGGAAGACGAATTCTTTTAGAGACGTCTTAAATCTGAATTGTTGAATTAAAAGCTCTAGATAGGGTGTCACCGAAGTGAACCTCCTCTCTTCCTTCTAGATTTCTTACCTCTTTTGTGTTTTTAGTAAGAAAATGAAAACCCTATATTTAATCAATTAATCAAATTACTTAGATAAGGGTTCGAGTTTGTGATTCAAATTTTATTTTTTCATTGCGTATGGAATGTTAAAACCCAAAAATAGAATCTCACTTCTCATTTTCTAATCCTAGAAAATAGAACAATAAGAATATCTATTCTAACACTCACCAACTCTCATAAGAGTATACAACAATAAAATTAATTTTGAAGGAGTTTAGAGAGCTTAATTGAATGCTTAAAAGTATAGAATGAATAAACAAGTTTCTTAACCTCAAAATAATCTTTAGAGATCATATTTATACTTTAGCAATTCAATTATAGCTATTGGAAGTAATAATTTCATTCCCAATAAAAAGAAATTCCATTTAAATGAAATTTAGACTTTTAAGCAGCATTTTGTTAGGTCCCAGTCGGGATATCATCCGTCTCATTCAAGACTAGCATCAAATAGCATTATGAACTACTGCATTTGAAAAAATACCCTGATCCCAATCAGGATATCATGGTCTCGATCAAGATTGCCTTGTCTTGAGTAATTTCCAGATCGAGACACAGGATCGAGATAGGGACTACCCTTTTTAAGAATTTGCTTCTTCTTTGGTCCCGGTCAGGACTACTTTGGTCCCGATTAGGACTATGATAGAAATTGCAACATTTTTTGTAATTTAGTCTGTGTGATGAGTTTGATTTAGATAGTACTTATGATGACTTTCCAAAATCATTTTCTTTAATAGTTAATTATTCTTTTGACTTCCAAATTATTCCTAACTTATACATACTTGAAGCAAACACATTGGTTGCTCAAAATTAAGTTTGTTAATATCAAAATTAAGTTTGATAACTTGATAAGGTCAACACATGTCTTGCCTCTCTCTTAATTACCTCCTTCCTGATCTCAACCGTTGATTCCAATATCTCAAATCTAGTTCTTCTTCTTCTTTTATCCCTAACTTCTCCTCCACAAAAACTCCAAACACCTCAATTATTCCTCCTCCCAAGCCAAAGCATCAGCAGCAACAATAACTACCTCAACCTAGTTGTGGTGAAGATAATCTATTGGCTAGATTCACTACTCTCAAAGCTTCCTGATCTACATCTAGTAGTAGCATTGAGTATGAATATAGTGGAGAACCCATCAGAAAATTATTAATTTAAGTTAAGCAAGCTTCCTAACTTAAATTATTGATTAAATTTATGTTTTGGTAAATTTGTTAGTTTGAGAAGATTTATTAGATTATTAATTCAATTAGGCATAATGTTTTTAAGCAATTTGTTGGGTGTGCTTGATAAAGACAAATAAATGTGGTGGTGACAGGATTTGATAGCTTTGTAATTAGTTGGGTGGGGTTAATAAAAAAAATAAAGGTGGTGATAGTGGTGGTTGTAGTGATAAAGAGTCGATGGTGATAAATAGGCAATGGTGATGGTCGATGGTGACAATGACGTAGTGGTGATAATGGATGATAATAAAGAGGTGGTGGTGGAAAAACATGATGAAATGAGAAAAAAATATAAAATTAAATAAATAAATTTTTAAAAATTAATTGTTATTATTAAAATTATCATGATCCAAACCGATAGTTACATTACCAGCATTAGGGAATGGAAAATGCATAATGCAACTGAAACTTGTAGTAAGCCTTAGAAATTTTTTGCAAATAGAATCAATCATATCAAAAATAAAACCATAAAAAATTCACCAATATCAAATACATATGACAATATATCTAAATACAATAATATCCCATCTCAAAAAAAATCCACAATACCAATAATACAAATTCTTTAATTAACTACTATGGTATCTAGAATTCTATTACATAATACTTAAATCAAATAAACATACATAAGGTAGCTGGTGAAGAAGAAACCTGGTGCAAATAGTGACCAGTACCAGATTGACTGTGAGATCTTAAAAAAAAGAAGTTGAGGGGAATCAGACCTCATTGAGTGAATCAATTTTATAAAATGCATACTAGTTTTAAAAACATTTGTTAAAACCCTTTTTAGGGTAAAGTAAACTAAAATAAATATAGATATTAAAATCTTTTATTTTTATCAATTATCTTTATATAAAATCCTTTTTAAAATTCATAATTCACTTTAATATAAAATCCTCATACAAAATCATATAAATTAATTATTTTAGTGGAAAACCTGGTAGAACACCTAAACCATCGAATTCTAATAGCCTTTCGACTCTCTTTAACCCAAGTGATTGCCATCCAGAGGGCAAGCTCAACTGAGTTACAGCCTTAGTCCATTCACTTATTTCTATATTGATGTCCCTAGGGCAACCTCAACCAAGTTACCTCCATTTCCAACCTGAGAGCACTAGCTCCACCGAGCTCAACCCATACTCTACTTGAGAGCACATGCTCCGCCGAGCTAAATTCACACATTCTAATATATGTTAGAGATCTCAACATGTGCACATGAGATCCTAGTGACACCCACTAGGTAGCACATTCTATCATTTTCTACAAATCAATTTAAATTATAAATAAATACATAAAACATAATTAAATAAATTCCATTAAAGCATCCTTTCAAATACTATTCATGATAATAAAAGAAATAATCATGCATATGGCAACATAAATATTTTCTTAGATAAATTCATATAATCAACTTTTTTAATTATTTTTAACCACATGAAATATAATTTAAATATCCACAACACACATTCCATAAAATTAACTCATAGGTTGAGTATGTTGGGCAACAGATCCTCTACTGTCCAAGTGCTACAACTCTCGCCCTAAAGTTCTCTAAAATAAATAATATTTATTTAAAATATGTTTAATGATAAAATAAATAAATTCATAAACATTCTCAAATTTATTGAAATCATAGAATTTGTGAGATTAACTCAATCTAAGACACAATGCTATACAAACTTGAAAACTAATACATACCGATGTCACACGTTACGAGAAATCTACCAAAAATTTTGTAGGATCCCTTGTAAAATGGACATCTCTCTACTAAAAGTAGAATCATTCCTACACAAAATGATACTTGTGTAACTTCCACACTCAACATCTCGGGTTGGGCCTCGAACTACACTTTATGCCCAACCGAGAACCAAAACAACAACATATATAAAAAAATGTAATTTTCTCAAATCACTAATATATCATAAAAATTTGGTTAACCAATACAAATTAATTTATTCATATAATAAAAATATAAAGGAAATTTATTTCCAAATAAATAGTAAAATTCTAGTTTATAAATCAAATTTCGTTAATGGAATCAGATTTCCCTTTTATAACTAAATTAGCATTAATCATAAATAACTATTTAAATCACTCCAATATATCATAAAAATAATAAAAGATTTATTTAAACTTGAAAATAATTTATAAATTTATTATTTGTTTATTTTTCCAAAATACTATTAATTAACTAAAAATTTGAATTTAATTAAAATTAAATAATTTCTAATTTCTAAAAATTCATTTCTTAAATTTGACAAAGAATCTCACAAAAATTCTTTCACAAAGTTTAATTTAAATAATTTATAAAATTTAATAAAAATATAAAAAATTTTGGATCAGAACAATATCGGAATAGTAACCCGAGCCTCAAAATATCTAGAAAATTCATAGATCACAACTCCAATTTCAATTTATATAACTACAACCAAACCTAATTCTAACTCAAATTAACTAAATTAACCAAAATACTTAAAATTAATTTACCTTAAATCAAAGTGGTTGTCAGAGCTACCCGATGAAATTGATTGAGGGCTATCGTTACCTGAAGGAAGACGAGTCGAACGAGACTGACAGCAACACCAAGCGATGTCGGAGCTAGTGGCAATGACCTTTTTTCCATTCGGCCAAGTGAAGAAAATGAAGAAAAGAGGAGGGGAGGTGGTCAGCCGAAGTTAAGTGGCTGCTGGTGACATCCCGAAGCTGCTACGACATCTAGCATGGTGCCTAATGGTGCAGAGGTGGCTGTGGCAACAACTGGATTGGGAGGAAGAAGAAGGGAAAAGAAAAGGAAAGGAAAGAAAGAGAAAATAAAAAAATGGTTTTATACTTTTTTATATTAAAGTACAATTTATATAATTTAAAAATAAAAATATCTACTCACCTTTATTCTTACACATAATATATATTTATAACATACTCTAATAATTAATAATTTATTAAAATACTTAATAAATACTCATTTAACACTAATTAAATAAAATAATAACTAAAACTTAATAAATTCCCATTTTAACTTAATAAATAAATAAAGAAAATACGGGTCTTTACAATCTTCCACACTTATAAAAAATCCATCCTCGTATTTTAACAAAATAAAAAAGAAAAGTATAAAATTTTAAAAATGAAAAAGATAGGGGTATGCCACTCACATCTCTGCCTCAGTCTCCCAAGTACAATCTTACACTACATAGTTGCTCCACAATACTTTGACCATAGGGATTTCTTTGGTACGAAGCTAACGAACTTGGCGATCTACTATCTCCACTGAATACTTCTTATAAGTCAAATCTTCACTGAGCTCCACTATCTAAGGCTGAAGAATATCTGAAGGATTGGAGATGTACTTCCTCAACATAGAGACGTGGAATACCGGATGAATATGTGTAGCAACACCAATCTGTAAGCCACATCTCCTACCCTTAAATGAATTTTAAAGGGTCTGATATATCATGGAGCTAACTTGCCCTTCTTACCAAAATTCATCACTCCCTTCATTTGAGACACCTTGAGGAACACCATATCTCTATTATAACTCGAATTTTTATAAATTATCAAATTAAATTTATGGGATTTGCATTGTTAATAATTATTTTATTAACTTATGATATTTGATTATTCATGAAATTAAATTTGAAATTTTGCAATGAATATTATTTTAATAATATTATTATTATTTTAGGTTTAATTAGTGTTAATTAATATTTAATTATTATTATTATTATTATTTATGTAATTGTAGTAAATTTAAATTAATGGTTAAATATACATATATGTATATATATTTTGTGGTGAGAAATAATTGAGAAAAGATATTTTAATATTAAATATATTTTCTTTTGTCCTTTGTACCTTTTGGAGAAAAAAAAAGAAAGTTGAAAATGTGCAGTACTTGCCCCCTCCCCCCCCCCCCCAAATACTTGTTCTTCTTCTTCTTGTCATCACCATCACCGTCTATTTCTTTTCTTTTTCTCTTTCCTCTCAATTCAAATAATTGGATGGATCTTTTTCTCCTTACCAGTGATGTTTCTAGCCACTTCAGGTCGAGTCGCGCTTGATAGCTCGTTCTCTTTGTCTTGGAGTTGGCTTCTTAAGCCCTCAATCAATTTTAGGTTTCAACTCCAATAAGTCCCTTAATTTTGTGAAATTCTGTTTAGGCTATTTTTAATTAATTTGTGAAATTGAGTGTAAATTAGTTTGATTTATGTTAAATTGGTTGTTGATTATTGTTGTAGGGATAACAAGCTTTGCAAAAATGCATTTAGGTTTAATTTTGGAATTTAATTTTCGAAATGACACTATTCTGAGCACGAACACTATTCACGGCTCGAGAAAATTTTATATTTATAATAAATTCTTTGATGTATTTTTAGCAAACTTTGTGAAGAAAATTTATTGAAATTACATACCGAATTTTCACTATAAATTTTTGAATGTTTATGTGAAAAAAAATGAATTTTTGGAAATTTAGTATAAATTAGTAATTTTTATATTTTAATTGAAATTATTATTAATTATTATGTTTTGGACAATTTTTAAATAATAAAAGTTATTAAATTAATTTTTATGAATTATTTACTATTTTTAGCTAATTATTAGTAATTTCCAGAAATATATTTGAATAATAAATTTATGTTATAACCCAAATTTTAATAAATTTATGAAATTAAATTTTTGAAGTTGCAGTGTTAATATTTATTTTATTATTTCATGATATTATGATTTATTCATAAAATTCAATTTTATAAAGTAAAATATTATTTATTTATTTATTTATTTATGAGATTAAATTTTGATTTCGGTGTTGAATATTGTTTTCATATATATCAATATTAATAATTAGTAAATTTCATATTTTAATTGAAATTATTGTTAATTATTATGTTTTGGATAATTTTTGAGTAATAAGTAGTATTAAAATATTTTTTATGAATTAATTACTATTTTTAGCTAATTAATAATAATTTTTGGAAAAATATTCAAATAATAGTTTTATTTATTATTTTTAAGATTTATTGAATTTTTAGTAATTTTTATTTTATACTTGAGCAATTTAAATAATTATTGGTATTTTATGATTTTTATGAGCTTTGGTAAATTATCAATATTTATTATTATTTTATTGATTTTGATTATATTGGTTCTGGATTGGGTGTTGGAATGAGCATCCATATTTTGAATAAATATTAATTTCATTATGCTTTAATTCATTAATTGTTATTATTTTGATTATTTCAAATATATATATTTTCATAAATATTTACATTTGATTATTAAATTGTGAAAATTGATGTTCATATTTTATTGTGAATTTTATTATTTTAAATTATGAAACAACATTTTAGATGATAGTTATAGAACAGCCACCTAGTGGGTCACACTAGGATTGTTGTGCAATAGTACATTAGATATTAGGCTTTGAAATTTGATTGATTTCAGATATAGAAATAATGATTATAGTGAATGATGGATAAAGGGGTATGACTGTGGACCCTTGGTTGACTTACATGGTACTCAGGGCCAGTTAGCATCAATAGTGGAACTGCGGATTCTCGGTTAACCCTTTGTGTACTTAGGGCCCGTCCACTTCCAAAAAAGTTGGATAAATGATACTTTTGGAGTTATGGAAAGCATGTTGGCTAATGAATTACAATGATTGAGGTTGTAGAAAAATTTTGGGATTCTGCTCTAATCCTCCACACAAAATTCTTTTACATTTATTGTTATAATAAAAATTGATTTCAAGCATTTGTATAAAATGCATGTATATATTAAATAAATATAAATATATTATTATATTGATACTTGAGTGTCTATGTCTTTAGATTACGTGTATATATATAATAATAATTCACTTAATGAGGTCTGACCCCACTCAAATATTTTTCCAAGATCTTCTACTTCAGAACTCCATATTAGATCTCTTTATCGGACTCTTTTCTCCTCGACCGACTTATGTAAATATTGAACTATTACTTTTCTTGTATTTTAGTAAATGTTACAATAGTAGTGCTTTTTATTGTAGTGCCTAATAATGTTTTAGGCAGTGATTCTGTATTTTAAAAGTTGTATCAATATATTTTATTATGTTATGATATGAGGATTTATTTTATATTATTTAAAGTTTTAAATTTTGTGGTATGTTTTGTATGTGTTTTTATTTTAAGGTTTGCTACAGGTTTAGGATTAGTGTGAATTCATGTTCCTTAGCATTAGTCATGACTCCCGAGTTTATGTCATAACAAAGTTGATATAAGAGCCTAGGTTTTAGTGGTGTGGACCTAGGTTAGTAGAGTTATATTTTCTTTGTAAATACTACAGTAAATTAGGTTCAACTATGTCTTTGAAAAGTCTTCATTGCTTTTAGAATTTTGTGTAATTGTTAGAATGTCTATTTGTTGTCTATTTTTCATCTGTTTTGTTTGAATTTCATTTGCTTTTGTCTTTTCAGAATGAGGAGGCAAGTGTGTGTTACTCCACCAATCATTAAGGTCAAAGATGATGAGTCTTTTCAAGATGAGGTTCTACCCCCTAAACCGCTAGTTAGGTGCAGATGCAGAGGTAGAGGTAGACCTTCAAGAGCGGCATGTCATCGTAGGCAGAGAGAACTACAGGCAGAGAATTAGCATGGTTGCCTATCAGTTGGCTTTGCCTTAGAATGTATCTCAAGTGCATCCAGTATTCTATGTCTCGATGTTGAGGAAGTACATTTTGGACCCTTCACACACATTGCAACCCCAGAGTGTAGAGGTGAATGAAGATCTGGCGTACAAGGAAGAACTAGTTGCAAATGTTGATTATCAAGTTCACCAGTTGCATTCGAAAAAGATCCCGATGGTCAAAGTTTTATGAAGGAACAACAATATGGAGAGCACAAGTGGAAGACTAAGGTTGAGATGCGAGTGGTTTACGCTTACCTTTTTCCTCAATGTACTCTTGTATTCAGCTCTTTTAATTGAAATTCGATGATTAATTTTTTTAACGGGAGAAGACTGTTATAACTTGAATTTTTATAAATTATAAAATTAAATTTCTGAAATTTGCAGTGTTAATAATTAATTTGTTAACTTATGATATTTGAAATTTTTCATCCATTAATATTTTAATTATAGTATTATTATTTTGCAATTAGTTAGTGTTAATTAATATTTGATTGTTATTATTTGTGTAATTGTATTAAATTTAAATTAATTGTTAAATATACATATATGTATATATATTTTGTGGTGAGAAATAATTAAGAAAAGACATTTTAGTATTGAATATTTTTTCTTTTGTCCTTTGTACCTTTTGGAAAAACAAAAGGAAAGTTGAAAATGTGCAGAACTTGCCCCCCCCCCCCCCCCCCCAAATTACTTCTTCTTCTTCTTCTTATCATCACCATCACCGATTGTTTCTTTTCTTTTTCTCTTTCCTCTCAATTTCAAATAATTGGCCAAATCTTCTTCTCCTTGCTGGTGGCAGTTTTTGCCACCTCAGGCTGAGCTTGATAGCTCGTTCTTTTCGTCTCGGAGTGGACTTCTTAAACCCTCAATTAATTTTGGATTTCAACTCCAGTAAGTCCCTCAATTTTGTGAAATTGAGTTTAAATTAGTTTGATTTATGTTAAATTTATTTTAGAATATTGTTGTAGGTATTATAAGCTTTGAAAAAATGTATTTAGGTTTAATTTTGGAATTTGATTTTCAAAATGAAACTATTCCGACCATGAACAATGTTCATGGCTTAAGAAAATTTTATATTTTTAATAAATTCTTTGATGTATTTTGAGCAACATTCGTGAAGAAAAATTTATTGAAATTACGTACTGAATTTTTATTATAAATTTTTGAATGTTGATGTGAAAAAAATGAATTTTTGGAAAAATTAATCAAAATTAGTAACTTTTATATTTTAATTGAAATTATTATTAATTATTATGTTTTGGACAGTTTTTCAATAATAAAAATTATTAAATTAATTTTTGTGAAATATTTACTATTTTTAGCTAATTATTAGTAATTTCTGGAAATATATTCGAATAATAAATTTATGTTATAAATCGAATTTTCATAAATTTATGAAATTGAATTTTAGAAGTTATATTGTTAATATTCATTTTATTATTTCATGATCTTATGATTTAATCATGAAATTTAATTTTACAAAGTAACATATTATTTATTTATTTATTCGTGAGATTAAATTTGGATTTCAGTATTGACTATTGTTTTAATATATTTTAATATTAATAATTAGTAAATTTTATATTTTAATTGAAATTATTATTAATTATTATGTTTTGGATAATTTTTGAGTAATAAGTAGTATTAAAATAATTTTTATGAATTAATTACTAATTTTAGCTAATTAATAATAATTTTCGGAAAATAATAGTTTTATTTATTATTTTTAAGATTTATTGAATTTTTAGTAATTTTTATTTCATACTTGAGCAATGTAAAATCATTATTGGTATTTTATGATTTTTATGAGTTTTGGTAAATTATTAGTATTTATTATTATTTTATTGATTTTGATTATGCTGGTTCTCGGTTGGGTGTTGGAATGTAGTTCAGAGGCCTAACTCGAGAAGTTGAGCCTTGTGCTTATTTGAAGTGTGTTTGTGTGCAGGATCGACTCTACGTTTAGTAAAGAGACGTCCATTTTACAGAAGAGACTCTATCAAATTTTTGATAGAATTCTCGAAAAAAATATCATCAGATCTGTCATAAGTTTTAAATTTTTATCAAGTCATGTTCTAGATTGAGTCATTCTCTAAAAATTCTAAAAGTATAAAATCAGGGAACTATTTCTAATAATATTTTTTTCCCTTAGCTGCTTCGCGAGCTAGGCCTATCGGACCGGGCCAACCGAGCTAGGACAAAGGAGCGTGATAGAACAGTGAGTTTTATTATATGTATACATTGCATGTAGAAAATATATTATGAGCATCCATATTTTGAATAAAAATGAATTTCATTATGCTTTAATTCATTAATTGCTATTATTTTGATTATTTGGAATATATATTTTTTCATATATATTTACTTGTGATTATTAAATTTTGAAAATGGATGTTGTTCATATTTTATTATGAATTTCATCATTTTAAATTATGAAACAACGTTTTGAAGGATAGTTGCAAAACGGCCACCTAGTAGATCACACTGGGACTGTTGTGCAATACTATGCTAGATATTAGGCTTTAAACTTTGATTGATTTCGAATATGGAAATAATGATTATGGTGAATGATGGATGCAAATTCTCAATTGACCTACAGGGCACTCAGGGCCAGTTAGCACCAGTAGTTGGACTATGGATTCTCGATTGACCCTTTGTGTACTCAGAGCCAGTCCACTGCCAAAAAAGTTGGATAAATGATACTTTTGGAGTTATGGAATGCATGTTGGCTAATGAATTTTCATGATCAAGGTTGTGAAAAAGTTTAGGGATTCTGCTATGATCCTCAACCCAAAATTCTTCTACATTTATTTTTATAATAAAAATGGATTTCAACTATCTGTATGAAATGCATGTATATAGTAAATAAATATAAATATATTATTATACTGATGCTTGAATGTCTATTTCTTTAGGTTGTGTGTATATATATAATAATAATTCACTCAATGAGATCTAACCCCCTTTAAATTTCAAGATCTTCTATTTCAGACATCCATCTTATATCTCTTCATCGGACTCTTTCCTCCTCGACCAACTTATGTAAATATTAAACTATTACTTTTCTTATATTTTAGTAAATGCTACAGTAGTAGTGCTTCTTGTTGTAGTACTTGATATTGTTTTAGATAGTGATTCTGTATTTGAAGATTTATATCAATATATTTTATTATGTTATGATATAAGGATTTTTTTATATATATTTTATGTTTTTAATTCTATAGTATGTTTTGTATGTATTTTTATTTTAAGGCTTGCTATGGGTTATAAATTCATGTGAATTCCCATTCCCTAGTACCGGTCATGACTCCCGAGTTTAGGTCATGACAAAGTTAGTATCAAAGCCTAGGTTTTAGTATTATGGAACTAGGTTAGTAGAGTTGTGTTTTCTTTGTAACTACCATAGTAAATTAGGTTCGATTATGTCTTTAAAAAGTCTTCATTGGTTTTAGAATTATATGTAATTGTTAGGATATCTATTTGTCGTATACTTGTTTTCTGTTTTATTTGAATTTTGTTTGTTTCTGTCTTTGCAGAATAAGGAAGTGAGCACATATTGCTCCACCGGTCATTGAGGATGTAATATCCTGAGTTTTTAAATATTTTAATACTGCATCGGGATATACAGTGTTAATAATTTTGTATATAATTATGATATTTTTACGAGTTAATATATATTTAAAACTTATTTTAATTATTGTATATTATTTTAAGTGCTTTACGTAAAATTTTCCTAAGAATACTGTCTTCGGGGAAATTTTCACGTAAATAATTTACCATTAATTATTTTAAATAGATTTCCGGACTTGCATGAACTCATATATATTTTTAAAGTACTAAATAACGTATATATGTGTATTTATTTAATTAATTAGGTTTTAATTAATTACCCTAATATTTTATTATTTATTAATTAGTTTTAATATTATTTTTATTATTTTTATATGTATTAAACTTTTAAAATATTAAATTATATGTGTGTGGTTTATATTTAATGTGTGTGATTTTACATTATTTTAATATATAGTGTAAAGTATATATATATACATATACATTTAATATTAAAACAAAAAATAAAGTTTGAGTTATTTACGAAATTGCCACCCATCCTTCTCCTCCTTCCCCGATCACTCCCATCACCGATCCGACCACTGTCATGCCTTTTTCTTGCCGTCGGTGTGCCACCTCCTTCCCCAGCCTTCCCCGCTGCCAGCAGCGCCCTATTCCATCGAGGTTTTGTCGAAATAAGCTCGGGAAGCCGAATTCTTTCTCACCGTCGTTCACGGCGTTTTTGGCCACCATTTTCAACACCGTCGGTCTCTTTCTTCTCTTTGAGCTCCGGTGAGTGTGATTCCAAGCTTTATTTCACTTAAAATGGTCTTGATTTGCTTAGGTTTTGATTTTGGTAATTCGGCCATTTTAGGGTTCTTGATTTTTTTGAACTTAGAATTGATTAATTCATGAAAAATTCCTTCACAAATGTTGTTTCCCTTAGCTTAATCTACATGTGTGAATTTTTTTAGAATTTTAGGGACTTATTTTGATTTTTGGGTATTTTTGAATATTTTAATATTATTTTCTAATTTTCGAAAATTAATTAATTAAATTATGAAATTGTGTTTTATGATAAATATAGGTGTTGAAATGAATTATAGAAATTTATTTGGAATTTTTATGAATTTCTATGTATTTATTTTGAATTTAATTAGTTTATGTAATTTTGAGAAAATAGGGTTAATTGTGTTTTTAATTGAAAGTAATTAGTTAATTGAGTTTATTTATTGATATTATTAATATATATGTTGTGAAAATTAATTTTGTGCAATTATATTATATTTGGTGAATTTTTGAATGAATTTTAGTATATTTATATATATAGGGGTATTTTTGTAATTTTACCCTAAATTGGCTAAAAATATAATTTAATTGGTTTTAATAGTTATTTAAGGTATAAAAATTATTTCTACAAATTATTTAGTATTTTTAATTAATTAAAACTATTTTTCATGAATTATTTTCAATTATATATATAATATACGATTTTTCTAAATAAAATGAGTTTTTATCGGTTTTTACTGTGTTTTAAGGTTAATTACGTAATTTCTACTTATAAAATGTATTTCTATGATATAAGGGTATTTTTGATATTTTTATAATTATTCTGTGAATTGTAGACCCCGGTTGGTAAACTATAGTTTGGAGTCCAACCAAGGGGTTGTAATTGTAATTCTGCGTTTATTTTCAAAGTGTGTTTCTTTGCAGGGCCAGCTCTACTCTTTGAGTAGAGAGATGTTCATTTTACAGGGGAGGTTCTGTCAAATTTTTAGTAGAATTCTCGTAAAACGTGATGTCCGGTCGAACCCTAATTCTGTTTCGGTGTCTAATATTCTAGATCGAGTTTCTAGAATTTTCTATTAGGTTTATTCTGATGTCTGTTATTATTGTTTGTTTAGTTGCATCGAGACCGAGGCCTAGTGGACCAGGCCCGTCGAACCCATCTCGAGGAGCGCACTAAGTGTGAGTTACTATTCTATATATATATGTTTTAGGGTGCATGATTTAGGAATGTATGTTGTTTTGATTAAATATGTATAAATAATTTAATCAGTACTTAAGTTTATTTTTAGTTTATTTTTGGTTTATCTTTGGTTTATTTTGGTATATCTTAAATTATATGCATGCTTTATTAAACATTTATATCTAAAATGTTTATAACTATATATTTAGTTTATTGTACAATTATATTGAATTTATTTGACGTATATATACTCGAAATATACCTTGTTTACTTTTGGTATATTTCTAGTATATATATATATATATATATATAGTTTACGTTGTTATTTTATTCAATTCATGCATCATTTATTTTTATGAATGTATGCTTTATATTTTAATGAAGGATATCAATAGAACGTGCTACCTAGTGGGCAGCACTAAGACCGAGTACATACCGGTACACTTATAGCATTTAGGCTATATTACTAACCTGTTTGAGGATATTGATTGGATATGATTATTTGATGTGAGAAATGATTTGGGAGTGTGATTGCTGGAGCTCGGTTGACCAAGTGTCTCGGGGCCAATCACACTGACAGTCAGACTGCTGGAGCTCGGACGACTTAGTGTCTCAGGGCCATTCTACTGTCTAAATGGAATAAGTGAATATTTTGGAATAAGTGAGCCTGTATGGCTAGAGTGTTGTCTAACACTGTTTGAGGTTGCGATATTCTAGGGTTCTATTTGATCCTTCATAAACGATGATTTTCAATAAAATATTTAAAAAATGATTTTTCAGCATCTGTGTGTACTTGCCTGTATATATACATATTAGATATATACTGTTCATTGTATGCATTGTCATTTAGTATGCATGTATATATATTATATTAATTCACTCAGTACGGTCTGACTCCCCTCTGTTAACCATTTTTCAAGAGAGTCATCTTCGTCAGACCTCAGTAGCAGGCTTGTACGCCGGATTTCTTCCGCCCCGGCTTCTTTATGTAAACTGCTTATCTGAGTCTTGAGTTTTATTTTATAATCTAGACACTGCAGTAGTTATGGTTGTTTCGAAAATGTGGTGTATTGTATTTATATGAGATATGTATTTTAAGAATTTGAACTGAAACTTGTATTAAAGGATTTATTTATATATGAGATAAGGATTTGATTTAAATCCCATGGTGGATTATTATTTTGATATTTATGATTTTATTTCGCTACACAGTATTGTATTTAATTGTGTTAATTATTATTACTATTGCATGTTTTATTTTATTTTTAGGCTTGCTACGGGTTCCGGATTCGAAAGAATTCCCATTCCCTAGCGCCGGTCATGGCCCCTGTTTTAGGTCGTGACAGAGGATAAAGATGATGAGTCTTTTTAGGATGAGGTTCTACCCCTAAGTCGCTAGTTAGGCACAAAGGCAAAGGTAGAGGCCTCAAGGAGCAACAGGTCACCATAGGTAAAGAGAATTATAGGATGAGGAACTTGTAGACCATGAACTTGAGGAAGTTGTTATACCTTCGGTCGTATCGTAGATGCAGCCTATATATCAGTAGGGCATGTTTAACCTAGAGGCAGCCTTATTTGATACCAGAGTCTGCATGATATCATTTGATGAGACTACATATCCTCTAGACTTTTTGTATACTATAGAGACGAGGACTCATACTGCTCACACTGAGTACCAAAAGATTATGATCATTGAGTTGTCAATTGAGGGGCCAACCATAAATTGGTTTGTTCACGTCATCCAGCCACATATGATGACACTCACTTGGGCTCAGTTTAGAGAGAGATTTATGAGACATTTATACCCATAGCCTATGCAGATGAGTTTCAAACTTCGACTGACTAGCATTAGCAGAGGCGACAGGTTAGTGGAGGACTACACTAGAGAGTTCCTCAGATTAGGTCAATATGTAGAGGATTTGCTGAGAGACCAGTACTTTATTGTGACCACTTACGTCACTAGACTGGGTTCTACATTTGTCAGGATGCCTACTACAGACCTTACTCTTGAGTTTGTGATAGAGTTGGCCAAGGAGATAGAGCTCATACTACTTAAGCAAGGAGTTATGCCTGAATATTATCAAATGGGAGGTGTTCAAACTAGAGGATCTCAGAGCACACCATTCATGACATTTTAGATAGGCTCCAACATCAACAGAGAGGCTCTATTTAATAGGAATAGAGACCACAACATAGATACCATTGGAGTAGGAGATATAGTCGTGATCGAGTTTATAGGCATATCATATTTGGTTCAGGTGCTACCAGTAGTAGCAGCGGCTAGAGTTCTAGTTATGGCAATATAGGATTAGCAGCCAGTGCTTATCAAATGTGCGAGAGAGTCCATCAAGGACTGTGTTACAAGGCTCCTAGAGCATGTTTTAGATGCGGACAGATGGGTCACTTTTCTAGCGCATGTCCTTATTTTGGTTATCAGTAGCAGTTTTCACAGTAGTCTATTACCAGTGCAGCTCTAGCTCCCTATTAGTTGCCTCCAACTCAATATCCTTATAGCCCAACAGGGGTGTGGCAGAGGAAGTAAAGGTAGTGTTAGAGGCTTTGGTCAAGCTTCCACCAGCAAGTAAGGAGGCCGAGGATAGGCCAGAGTCTTCACCCTCACACAGGAAGATGCTTAGGCATCTAACATTGTTGTAGCAAGTATACTCTCAGTTTGTTTCTTGGATGCTAGAGTTTTTATTGATTCAAGTGCCACATATTTTTTTTGTCCCTTATTTTTGCTTTAAAGTCGGGTTAGCAAGCTTTAAGGATGGCATTTCCTTTATCTATTGCCACACCTCTAAGTGATTTGTTGGACACTGACATTGTTCTTTCTAGGTGTCCGATGTTAGTGGAAGGCAGAGAATTGTCAATAGAATTGGTGTTGTTGGATGTAATAGAGTTTTATGTGATTCTTGGTATGGACTGGTTATCTCAGCACTATGCCATAGTTGATTGTTAGAGTAAAGAGGTGATTTTCAAACTTCTGAATAATTAAGAGTTTATGTTTATGGGTGACAAGAGTTCTGCACCTCATAATCTTATCTCTGCTATCACATCTAGGAAGATGCTAAGGAAAGGTTGTTAAGGATACTTGGCCATAGTCAGGGATACTACAGTGGAGAAGACATTTATCTCAGATGTTCCAGTAGCTTATGAGTTTCCAGATGTCTTTCCTGATGATTTTTGAAGTTTATCACCTCACAAAAAGATTGAATTTTGTATCGATATGGTCCTAGGCAGAGCTCTTATCTCGATATTGCCTTATAGAATGGCTTCTATAGAGTTGAAGGAGTTAAATGATCAATTGCAAGATTTGTTAGGCAAGGGTTTTATAAGACCTAGTGTTTCTCTTTGGGGTGCACCAATCATGTTTGTTAAGAAAAATGATGGTACGCTAAGATTGTGCATTGATTATAGAGAGCTAAATAAGGTGACAATGAAGAACAAGTATCCTCTTCTGAGGATAGATTATTTTTTTAACCAACATCAAGGTGCATAGTTCTTTTCCAATTGACTTAATGTCGGGCTATCATCAGTTGCGGATTAGTGAAGTCGATGTTCCTAAAATGGTATTCTGCACTAGATATGGTCACTATAAGTTCCTAGTGATGTCCTTCAGGTTAACTAATACACTAACTGCCTTCATGGATTTGATGAATAGGATGTTCAGACCATTTTTGGATCAGTTTGTAGTAGTCTTCATTATTGATGTACAAGTGTATTCAAAGAGTATAGAGGATCATGTATATCACTTAATGATAGTACTACAGACACTAAAAGAACATTAGTTTTATGCTAAATTCTCAAAGTGTAATTTTGAGATGGAGAGTGTTTCATTCCTTGGACATGTAGTGTCAAAAGATGGTATTTAGGTTGATCCATAAAAGATTAAAACAGTGTTTGAATGGCCTAGACCAGCATCAATCACTGAGATTCAAAGTTTCTTAGGTTTGGCTGGGTACTATTGGAGATTTGTGTAGGATTTCTCAAGAATTACATCACCTATGACTCATTTAACTCAAAAGAATGTGAAGTTGTGTGGTCAAAGGCTTGTGAGAACAGTTTTCAGTTACTAAAGGAAAAGTTGACCACAACTCCAGTTCTGACTTTTCCAAATGGAGAAGACAAGTTCTCTATATATTGCAATGCTTCTAGAGTTATCCTAGGTTATGTGTTGATGCAAAATGGTAGGGTAGTAGCTTATGCTTCTAGGCAGTTAAAGAAGCATGAATAAAATTATCCTACTCATGACTTAAAGATGGCTGCAGTGATCTTTGCACTCAAGATTTGGAGACATTATTTGTACGAAGTGACTTGTGAGATTTTCATAGATCACAAAAGCTTGAAGTACATTTTCTAGCAGAGAGATCTAAACTTGAGGCAAAGAAGATGATTAGAACTCTTAAAGGATTATGATTGTGATACCCTATACCATCCAGGCAAGACTAATGTGGTAGCAAATGCTTTGAGTAAAAAGTCCTTGGATAGTCTTCCTTATATTAGTGTGGAGAGGAGACCTTTAATCCAAGAGTTGCATAAGTTAGTGGATCAAGGTTTGATGATTAAGATAAGTATATCAAGAGGACTGCTAGCTCAGTTCAGAGTCATATCAGTGTTAAGGGATATGATTAAGGCAATTTAGAGCTGAAGATCCTATTTTAGTAAAGCTTGAGGAGAATGTTCACGAAGGAAAGTTCACTAATTTTACACTTGATGATGAAGGTATTTTATGGATCAGTGGAAGATTATGTGTTTCTGATGTGGATAATTTGAGAGAAGAGATCCTAGAAGAAGTGCATTTTACAACTTACAGTGTACGTCCATATGTTACTAAGATGCACCACAACATTAAAGATCTCCACTGGTAGGATAGAATAAAGAAGGATGTGGTTGATTTTGTCTTTAAGTGCTTAACTTGTCATCAGGTGAAAGATGAACATCATAAGACTTTTAGGAAGCTTCAACCACTTTCAATTCCTGAGTGGAAATGGGAGAGAATTGCTATGGATTTTATGACAAGGTTACCTTATTCAAAGGATGGATACAATTCCATCTGGGTGATAGTGGATAGGTTAACCAAATCAACTCACTTCCTACCAGTTAAAGCTACTTATTCTATAACCAAGTTGGCTAAGTTGTATGTCAAGCATATTGTGTGCCTTTATAGAGTGCCTGCTTCCATTGTATCTGATAGAGGTTCAATGTTTACCTATCAATTTGTTACAGAAGTTGCAATAAGCAATAAGCACCAGGCTTGGTTTCAATACTGCTTTTCACCCTCAGACAGATGGTCAATCTAAAAGGATGATCTAGAAACTTGAGTGTGTAATAAATCTTGAAGGTAGTTAGGATGATCATCTACCACTTGTAGAGTTTGCTTACAATAATAGCTACCATAGCAATATTGAAATGGCACCATATGAAGCTCTATATGAAAGGAAGTGTAGATCCCATCTATGTTGGGATGAGATTGGAGAAAGAGAGTTAATTGGACTTGAAAATACCAAGATGCAATCGAGAAAGTCGATTGCTTTTATCATAAGAAGATTAGAAACCACAGCTAATAGAAATAAGAGCTATATGGATCCAAAGCGCAAGGATGTAGAATTTTAGGTTGGGGAACATGTATTCTTAAAAGTGTCACCAATGAAGGGTGTGATGAGATTTGGCAAGAAGAGAAAGTCAACACCGAGATATATTGGACCTTTTGAGATTCTTAAGAGAGTGGGTATAGTTGCATACTGGTTGGCTTTGCCTCCAAATTTGTCTCAAATGCATCCAGTGTCCCATGTCTTGATGCTGAGGAAGTACATTTTAGAGTGTGGAAGTGAATGAAGATTTGATGTATGAGGAAGAGCCAGTTACGAATGTTGATTATCAAGTTTGACAGTTGGGTTCGAAGCAGATCCCGATGGTCAAAGTGTTGTAGAAGAGCAACAACGTGGAGGAGCACACGTGGGAGATCAAGGTTGAGATGCAAATGGCTTACCCCACCTTTTTCCTCGATGAATTCTTGTATTTAGTTCTTTTTATTTGAAATTCGAGGATGACTTTTTGTAAAGGGGGAGACTATTATAACTCGAATTTTAATAAATTTATCAAATTGAATTTTTGAAGTTATAATGTTAATATTCATTTTATTATTTCATGATATTATGATTTAATCATGAAATTTAATTTTATAAAGTAAAATATTTTTCTTATTTATTTGTGAGATTAAATTTGGATTTCAATGTTGAATATTGTTTTAATATATTTTAATATCAATAATTAGTACATTTTATTTTTTAATTGAAATTATTGTTAATTACTATGTCTTAGATAATTTTTGAGTGATAAGTAATATTAAAATAATTTTTATGAATTAATTACTATTTTTAGCTAATTAATAATAATTTCTAGAAAAATATTTGAATAATAGTTTTATTTATTATTTTTAAGATTTATTGAATTTTTAGTAATTTTTATTTTATACTTGAGCAATTTAAATAATTATTCATATTTTATGAGTTTTGGTAAATTATAAGAATTTATTATTATTTTATTGATTTTGATTATATTGGTTCTCGGTTGAGCGTTGGAATGTGGTTCAGGGGCCCAACTTGAGAAGTTGAGCCTTGTGATTACTTAAAGTGTGTTTGCGTGTAGGATCGGCTCTGTATTTAATAGAGACATCCATTTTACAAAGGAGACTCAACCAAATTTTTGGTAGAATTCTCGTAAAACATAACATAGGATCAATTCTAAGTTTTGAATTTTTGTCGAGTCATGTTCTAGATTGAGTCATTCTCTAGAAATTCTAGAAGTATAAAATTAGGAAATTATTTCTAATAATTTTTTTTCCTTAGCTGCTCCGCGAGCTAGGCCTATCAGACCGGGCTAGCCGAGTTAGGATAGAGGAGCATGATAGAACAGTGAGTTATTATTATATGTATACATTGCATGTAGAAAATATATTATGAGCATCCATATTTTGAATAAATAGGAATTTCATTATGCTTTAATTCATTAATTGTTATTATTTTGATTATTTCGAATACATATATTTGCATATATATATTTACATATGATTATTAAATTGTGAAAATGGATGATGTTCATATTTTATTATGAGTTTCATTATTTTAAAATATGAAACAACATTTTAGAGGATAGTTACAGAACGTGCCATCTAGTGGGTCACACTAGAATTGTTGCGCAACAGTACGCTAGATATTACGCTTTGAATTTCGATTGATTTTGGATATGGAAATAATGATTTTGGTGAATGATGGATAAAGGGGTGTGACTACGAATCCTCGATTAACCTGCGGGGTACTCGAGGCCAGTTAGCACAGGTAGTGGGACTGTAGATCCTTAGTTGACCCTTTGTGTACTCAGGGCCAGTCCATTGCCAAAAAAGTTGGATAATTGTTATTTTTTGAGTTATAGAAAGTAGAAAAATTTAGGTTGGCTAATGAATTGCAATGATCGAGGTTGCAGAAAAATTTAGGGATTCTGTTCTAATCCTCCACCCAAAATTCTTCTACATTTATTATTATAATAAAATTTGATTTCGAGCATCTGTATGAAATGCTTGTATATATTAAATAAATATTAATATATTATTATACTGATGTTTAAGTGTATGTCTTTAGGTTGCATGTAAATATATAATAATAATTCATTCGGTGAGGTCTGACCCCCTTAAATATTTTTTCAAGATCTTCTACTTCAAACCTCCATATTAGATCTCTTTGTCGCACTCTTTCCTCCCCGGTCGACTTACGTAAATATTTAACTATTACTTTCTTGTATTTTAGTAAACTCTACAATAGTAGTGCTTCTTGTTGTAGCACCTGATATTGTTTTAGACGGTGATTATGTATTTGAAGAGTTGTATCAATGTATTTTATTATGTTATGATATAAGGATTTCTTTTATATTATTTAAAGTTTTTAATTTTGTGGTATGTTTTGTATGTGTTTTTATTTTAAGGCTTCTACAAGTTCTGGATTCATGTAAATTCCCTTTTCCTAGCGCCAGTCATGACTCCGAAGTTTAGGTCGTGACAATTTATTTATTATTTTTATGTTTAAATGAGTTATTGGCCATTTCTATTATATATTTGAACAATTTAAATAATTATTTGTAATTACTACTATTTAATTTCAAATATTGGTAGAATATATTTTTAATAATGAAATTTAATTATAAATAAGGATTTTATTATTTATTTTGGAAATAAATATCTTTTGAGTTTTTATTATGTCAATAAATTGATTTGTGATATTTAAATGAATTTTTATGATTTTTGGAATTTATGGTGTTTTATTAATTGTGGATTAATATGGTTCTCAATTGGGCATGAATAGTATTTTAGGGGCCCAATCCGAGATATGGTGTTGTGGAATTATTTGAAGTGTGTTTACGTGCAAGAACAACTCTACTTTTGTATAGGGATGTTCATTTTACAAAGGAGACTCAACCAAATTTTTAATAGATATGGTTATTGGGGCGCTTGCAGTATATCAGTAGATTTATATCCAAATTGACAACCATCTGCAATCCCATCTTTAAGCTCCTAAAGAAAGATCAACCCGTGATATAGGATGAAAGGTGTCAGCAAGCCTTTAAAGTTATTAAGGATTATCTGATGAATCCTCATATTTTGCAACTGCTTAGGCTACGTAAAGCCTTAATCCTATATCTAGCAATTGAAAAAACACAATAAGGGCAATGTTGGCATAAGAAGACAAAGAGAAGATAGAGCACGCTTTGTATTACTTAAGTAAGAAGCTTCTGCCTTACAAAACTAGTTATAGCCTTGTGGAGAAGATTTTCCTAACAGTGATTTGGACAACAAAGAAACTCCAACACTACTTTCAGTCTTACAAAGTGCAGGCAATTTCCAAACATGATCCCCTCAAGTATCTCTAATAGACCCCCTCTTTTACAGGAAAGTTGGTTAGATGGCTCGTTTTACTCACAGAATTTGACATAGAATATACAGTTAAGAAAATGGTAAAAAGGAGAGCGATAGCTGACTTTTTGGCATAGAGTCTGGTAGATGATGACCAAGAATGGAAGTTGGAGTTTCTTAATGAACACCTGGGGGCAATAGAGGTACAAGGTTAGGAAATGTACTTTAATGGAGTTGTCAACAACAAAGGGGTTAGAATAGGTGTGATTTTGGTCATGCCAGAGGGAGAGATGATCCCGATGGCAAAAAGACTCGAGTTTAAGGTAACCAATAACCATGCAGAATATGAGGCCTGCATTTTTTGTATAGAGGCATTATGCAATGCAGGAGCAGAGAATGTTACAGTGTATGGGGACTCCATATTAGTCATAAAACAAGTTGCTAAAGAGTGGGAGACAAAGGAGGATAGATTGTATCTGTACTGGGAATATTTGGCTACTATTTTATGCTCATTTACTTAGTGTAAGTTTGTTCATCTGTCGAGAGAAGGAAACCATATGGCTTATACCTTAGCCATACTGGCCTCTATATGGGAAAATGGGAAACAGGTAGAGGCCAAGCCCTTAATTATAATAAAATATTGAGGCCCTTCTTACAAAGAGGTAAGGGTGACACCAGTCGACGCTACTGAGAAGCCTTGGTTTTATGACTTATAAAGATATCTACATACTAGGCAATTTTTAGATGGCGCTAATAGGAAAGAGAGGATATCCCTACAAATGTTATCTCAATAATTCATAAGTCATAATGGGATGTTGTACAAAAAAAATTCCGACTAGGGTACACCTCAGATGTGTTAATAAGGATGAATCCAAAAAGCTTATAGAGGTGATTCACGAAGGAGTATATGGGCTATACATGAATGGGACAGTCTTGGTAAAGAAAATAGCTCACCAAGGTTACTTTTGGCTCACCATGGAAGCATATTGCATTAGATTTATAAAGAAATGTCACAACTACCAAATTTATAGTGACGTTAGCCACTTACCATCTATGGAACTTCAGGGAATAACTTCTCCTTGGTCGTTTGCTGTATGGGGGATTAATATCGTAGGAGAGGTGAAACCAAAAGCATTTAATGGTCATCAGTATTTATTGTCGCTATCAATTACTTCTCCAGGTGGGTTGAGGCTGAATCTTATACTATTATAGGTTCAAAGCAAATGTAAGGGTTCATTAAGAAGAACATAATCTGTAGATATGGTTTGTCGTACCACATTATTACAGATAATGGGGTTCAATTTCAAGCAGAAATGGCTAGGTTGTTGAAAGACTATAAGATTGAGCACCACTGATCATCTCCGTATAGGCCACAGGTAAATGGGGTGGTGGAAGCAACTAATAATAATGTGAAAAAGATCCTGGCCAAGATGTTAGATAATTATCAGGATTGGGCAGAATACTTACAATTCAAATTATGGGGTATCAAAACACTACCAGAACCTCGACAGGGGTCACTCTATACTTTTTGACTTATGGACATGAGGTCATTTACTGGTGGAGGTTAAGATAAGGTCATTGCGAGTCCTACCAGAGTCTAAGCTCCCTAAGTATTAGTGTGTGGAGAGTCGATTAGCACAGTTGACATTACTAGATGAAAAGAGGAAGAAAGTTATGTATCATTCTCAACTGTATCAAAAAAGAATAGCCTGGGCCTATAATAAAAAGATTAAGCTAGGAAAGATCCAAGAAGGAGATTTGGTGTTGAAGCTTACAAAGTCAATCATGACCGACCCTCGAAGGAAATTCAAGCCAAATTAGGAAGGACCATACCTGGTAAAGAAGCTATTTTCGAAAGGTGCCACCATTCTATCTGATATAGAGGGAAATGAGTATAAACAGCCCGTCAACCTAGACAAACTCAAGAAATACTTCCTGTAAAAAGTCTCACTAGGGAGAAAACCTCAAAAAGAGGCTGCATAGGCAAAAATCAGAGACCATAACAAAATAAAAAAAGAGTCATGCTGGATCGAAAAACTCAAAAGGAGGCGGCCCAAGAAAAAGTTAAGGATGTGTAAAAGGAGAGAGAGAGATGCAAAATGGTTAGTTGAAAAACTTGCAAGGGCAAGCAAACTAACAACATAAGATGTATCGGAAGCAAAATGTATATACGTATTGTGCTTAAATTGAATGAAATAGATTGCTTCAATTACTATTAAGCATTGCATAAAGTGTTTGTTATAAGTTGTTTAGCTAACAAAAGGGAAAATGCATCTAACAAAAAAAGAAAAATGACGACTTAATTTCATGAGCTAATTTTATCTTCTTTTCTTTTGTTGGTCACCTCAAAAACTCAATAATTGTAACTCTCTTATTTTCTTATTTCTAATAAATTCATCTCTTTCCATCTATTACAAATAAACCCATGCTTTATAATGATTATCAGTAGTCTAATCTCCATTGTAGTCTAAGTTTCTCCCAATGGTTCTTTGAGGCCAAGTTGCCACCAAATGGTCCAGGAAGTTTTGAGAAAAGGGCCCTAGTTTGAACTCATGAACTAGTTCTACAATCAATTGTTTGTGATCGTATTAACGACAAAGGCAGGCTGGATTGTAAAAGGTGGCAAAATGAAGACCGACAATCAAAACGTAATATGTATAGGACCGGATAGTCATATGTTGCAATCTCCACCAAGGGCACATCTAGCAGATCAGAGTGTCGGGAAATGTTGATAGCCAACTGTGAACATCTGCTAAAATGGGGTGTAGCTTCCTTGTTTAATAATGTTTAGCCTTATAATGCCTAATGTCTTGAGGGGGTTTAAGTAGATTCAATTGTTCACAGAGCCACATCTATAAATTGACAAATGATTAGGTGCAAATAATAGGACAGTTGAAAGTCAAGAATTGACACGGGAGAGTTTACCTCCAATAAAAAGGGACTTTTTGAGAATAGTCATGTTTTTGTGAATTTATCTAATCCAATAATGGTTTTTGCTAAAATGAGAGAGAAGGGATTAAATCTAATTCCACCTAATCAAGAATGGAAAGGACCTTCAAATCACAGTTTCCGGAGGAAGAAACCAGTAAAAACTGGGCATACAAGCAGAGAGCTATCATGCGGGGCCTGTGAGTTTCTTCTTTGTCCACACCCATAGTGATCTCGAGGAAGGATTCTAGTATGATTTCTGAGCTGAGAATGCAGTGAGAAGAGGACCGTGGTGGAAGGTTAACCATACGCGCCAACTAGTATTTAATGGAGTTAAGGTTTGGGTTCTCAAGGTTAGGAATTACAAGTCGACAAGTGGAATCTATGTGATGAGTTAGAATTGCTTTGAATTCCTCTGGTAGGGGACATATTTCCATTATGTTGAACCTAAAAACATGCTTCTAGGGGTCCCAAAACTAAGCCATAGCATTAAGGAAAAGGAAATTGATCCTCCTAGCCTATAGTGATTTGAAGACCAAAGAGTGGAACAGCTCTAACCTAGGCCAATACCTATTATATAAACTTTTTAAGATCGGTTATAGTAGTTTGAGACTCTATTCAGTAATGGTTGAAGCTTTTAGGGTGCCTAGAGAGAGAAATTGAAGGTTAAGGATGAAGGTGTCTTAAGAACAAGGCTGGGCTAGGGTTTTAGTTTTTAAAGGGGTAACACCGCCTTATGATGAGGCGATCACCTCATCGAAGAGGCATCGCTTTAGCACCAAGAGTCGATCGCCTCTTTATAAAAAAGCCATGAGGTGATCGCCTCTTTAGTAATGTAGTTGTTAAGCTTCACTAGACTGTGCAATCTCAACAAATGTAAATCATAGTGTAGCAAGGTAGATGCACACATATGTAATCATTGAAATCAATTTGCATGTAAAAGAATAGATTCATTTGAGATAAAGGTCAAATTTTTGTAAACAATTCATCCAAGAAAGAGAATGGAAAAGTGTATGTGTTCATTATCCAAGCTAGATAAATCAGTCAAAAGGGGGAATAACAATTTGTAGACCCCGGTACATTAAGCGTCTGATCTGGCACCCTTAAATGTATGTGCATCATGCTGCAAGAAAAAATATAGGGAAGTTGAATTTATGCTTTTCATTATCATAGAAGAATTTCAAAATGAATGAGAGTATAATTGATGTGGAATGCCCTGCTGATGAAGCGTGTCACCTCATCATTAAAGCGATCGCCTCTTCAAAGAGGCGATAACTTTTTAGTTTGCAATGGAGGTCATCGTCTCTTTAGGAGAGGCATATTGCCTCATCAATAAGTTGATTGTCTTATTGATGATATGATCACCTCATTAAAGAGGCGATCGCTTCTGCAGAATGCAAACAGCAACAGTTTCTATTTTTTACATTAAAATGGAAAAATTCATATTTGTATAATCTAATCATGCTTTAGAATGATAAATACACAAGAATAATCATTAACCCAATGTAATTTATAAGGAAATAAAAAAAATTTTAGGTACTAAACTCCTCAAATGCAAAAAAATAGATGTGGGACCCTAGGTCCACCAAGAGAGGAATTGAGCCTCCACATGTCAATCCAAGGCTTCGAGAAGCGCTAGCGGAGGGTGGGATGTGATCCTACTCAGGTACAGAAGGAGTCCTCTCATTTTCCATTATTTAGAAAAGGGAGAGAAGTACAAAAAGTAAAAAGGAGAAAGAGAGAGTAGAAGAGACAAGAAAAGAAAAAAAAAAAGGAAAATGACAAAAAGTGGAAAAGAGAATAAGAGAAGAAAAATTATCTTTTATAGTAAGTGGAAGCTTAGGGTTTTAAAAAAAAAGGGTAGGTCACTATTTATGTGTGCTTGGAGATCGAAGTTCAAAAATAAAAGTTATCTAAGCAAAGTTTTAGCAAGAACTGGGCCAGGAAAACCCAAGTGTTACATTGTGGCAAGACAGGGTTATTCGGGTTTGAATTCCCAAAGCTCAAAAGCAGGGCTATTAGGGTTTGAATCTTCGAAGCTTAAAGACCGAGCTATTCGGGTTTGAATCCCCGAAGCTCAAAGACAGGGCTATTCAAGTTTGAATCCCCAAAGCTCAAAGACAAGGTTGTTCAGGTTTAAATCCCCAAAGTTTGAAGACCAAAGTGACTGTTTGGGTAGCATCCCCAAAGTCAATAATGAATGACAACTGGGCTAGGAAAACTCAAAACTTTGTGTCCCTGGAGGAGTGATAATCAGACCAGGAAAATCCAAAAACCACATCCCCAATGGTAATCGAGCCAGGAAAACTCAAGAACCGAAGTTAATGCAGCGATAATCAGACTAGGAAAATCTAAGAAGCAAATCCCTAATGGTAATCGAGGCAGGAAAACTTGAGAACTGGAGTCAGTACAGTGATAATCAGACAAGGAAAACACGAGAATCAAGTTCCAATGTAGTGACGATCAAGCCAGAAAAACTCAAAAATGATGCCCCCAATGGGTTGACTAGGTGACAATTGGATTAAGAAAATCCTAAGGTCAAGTCCCCAATGGAATTGTAATCGGGCTAAGAAAACCCAAGGTTAATCATCTTCAAATAACTTATCAAATATTAATAAGTGGCTGATCAAGCCAGGAAAACCTGAGGATCACGGTCACATTTCAAACTTGAAGAACTCATTTCTCGTGTGAAACTCGAGAGCTAGGTATGTTACTTATCTTATTTATTTATTTGTTATTGTGCATATGATTTTTCAAAAAATAGTCATTGCATGCATTTGATTTTTTAAAAAATCAAGGGGCAAATTGTAGACACCCAATTCGATCGGCCTATGTTAAGGGATAAATTAGGGATGCTTGGTTTGACCAGCCCGTTGTCAAGTCCAATGATGAGAATGTGAAACTTGGACACAAGAACAAAGCCTAAATCTCCAATTAGAAATAGACTTGAAATCCTAAAAGCCTAAGACTTAGCCCAATTATCCAAAAATAACCTGGGCTTGCTGGGTCCAACACAGGCCTAGGTCAAAGGGGCGTCGCCTCAGTGCAATGAGGCAATCACCTCTTTGGCAATTGTTGCAGAGGCAATCGCCTCATCGTAAAGGCACCGCCTCTGTGGCAGACCACTTGCAACTGCATCAAATACAGTTACAGCCATGGTAGCCAAATGGTATGGGCCCCAACACCCCAAAACCTGATTTTGCATAAATAAGAGTTTTTTAGGGGGAAAAGAAAGGCAATGAGGGCTCATGATGGGCTAAAGAGCCTAGGGGCATGGGCAAGGTAGGGGATAAAAAGAAAAGGGAAGAGAAAAAGGAGAAGGGAGAGGACCCATTTGAAAGGGAAGAAAAAAAAAAGAGGGGGCTCTGAAAAAATACAAAAAGAGACGTTCTTGAGGGAAAAGGGAGAATTGAAGCAAAAGAAAGCTCACAATCCTTAGGAGAGAAAGGGGAAAAACATGTGTCAAAGTGGAACTAATACCCAAGTGGAGACCACACTCAAAAGCACATCTTTGAGGTCCATTACTTTGGTAAAACTTTGCATCCAAATATACTTTTTTTCATAACTTCATCATTTTTGTGTTTAGTTTGCATGTGACTAAGTTGTTAGTATACTTTAGGTATATTTCAGATTTATTTCGTTTGTTACACTACCTCATTGATTTGATATCTTAAATTATTACATGTAGTTATAATTTGGCACCTATTGGATGCATGTATATGTATTGCTTGCTTAGGGTAGAAGTTTGTTTATTTTGAGAGTCGAGTTAGCCTGTTGATTAGGCGATGCCTCTTCATAGAGGCATCATCCCTTGTTAATCATAAAGGCAATCACCACATTGACAAGTCGATCAACTATTTGGTTCTTCTTCCTTTATGAAATTTCGCATAATGTTCACTTCACATGCTCTTTCCACCTTTATACATCATTGTTTCATTGTATAATGATATTTATTTCGGTTATTTGAGGGTTTCTTTAGTTAGTAACATGAAAACCCTTTTTAGAACACTATTTGTAAATATTATTATGTATGATGTCGTGTTTTGCAAGAGGAGCCAACTATATGTTTGTTGTAGGAAATACTTGATGATTCACATCATTGAGCAAGTACTTTAATTAGCTAACTCCCTTAGTATTTTTCGTTTGTATAAGTGGTTCATTATTGGTTTACTTTCAGTATATGAATGGTTTACTTTGCCTATATTAGCCTTTTATTTCATCAAAAGAGTTGTAATCCCTAATCATTTTCCCCATTTGATTCTAATGTATGGTTGTAAATTATTACTTGTTTTATTTTTTTTGAATGTTGGGACTTAAAAGCATGAAATTGGATTAATGTGCAAACTTGAACTTAACTACAAAAATTTGGCAATTATCAGAAGGCAATTACAATATGTGTGGTAATAAAAAAATAATTGAATAATTAAAGGTAATAATATACAAAACACAAATGAAAGTCAACCGCAAGGTTTGGTGGGCATGCCAAAAGCCCATACCCAGTTTCCAAACCCAATCTCTGATGACGATTTCTAGGAACCTCCGTGGGATCTAGTTGTTGTATAGTGTATACCGGCTTTTATCTAGGTGGCGACTCCATATCCGAATAGGCCCAAGACCTATATCGTATTTTCAAGTGGACCTTGAGCCCACATAGTGTTGTGGTCGCCAAACACTTGAGCGCATACTAAATCCCGCCGCCTATAGGTGATTTTATTATATATGAAGGAAAAAACCAACTTATGTAGAAAAACATAAATTGATGAAAAAACCCTCCACCAAAACTAAACAAGCCATTTGTAGCAAACAATATGCCACTTACAAAAAAAAAATGTACATATAGAAAAAAACAAAAACCAAAACAAGTAATCACAACCTCAAAGCAAAGCAGTAGACTGAAAACACTAAACGAAACACCAGAAACACCCATGTTTATTTCTGCTAATTGTATGTAGGATGAACCCCACATCCAACTATCGGCCAAATCCCATCATTAGGTGCATCACTACAACCCCAGCTGTCTCCGCCAGCATGGGTAATATCTGACGAGTCTAGATAGAAGTGAAATGAGGCCTCAACGAAACGCATTTCCCCATTGAAGGGTTCGTACCAATTTAAGATGTGGGATATTTTTTCTGAGGAAAGCTTGAGCATTGATAAATCATGGAGGTACATGGGCTCTCTCCAATTGAAAACGAATTTGAAGCTTTGTCCAGACTCGACTTTGAAAATGGCTTCACAATTAATAGAAGGTAGATGAAAAAAAGCTTCATGGTTTTTAGCACTCAATACAGCACATAGAGATAAGCCGACCAGAGCATGCTCTTGATCCAGTGGAATCGATAATGTAGATGATCCACAATTCTTGTGCATCATACTTTCCAGCATTTGACTCCCCTTGATACATAAATAGACTCTCTGCGTAGGTTGCATTTAAATGAATAAGTCATTTGTAGGTTGTATTTAATTAAATAAGTCATTTAAACTTTTCATTATAAAATAGTCAATTTAAAAAACAAAATTTTGATTTCGAAAAAAATTTTAAAAAAATCGTATTTTGATTTTGTAATGTTGTAAATTAAATCCATACACATAAATGTTTCACTTGAGTCAATTTTTGACAAATATAACCTAAAATTGATTTTGGTTAAAATTAAATGTGTAGGTATTAACACGGTATCTTAAGTGGTTGTGGTACCATTGATTTATGTCCTATTGTCATGTAAACTGTCTATTTGCATAAAATATATATATATATATTTGTAATTTATCCTAAATATTTTAATTTTTCTATATATATTATATTTTGAGATTAAAAATGTAATAATAAGTATCTAATTTTAATGTATAAAATGTTTATCATTTTATTGTTTAAATATAAAACGTTAAAAATATATTATTCATTAACACTGATATATATTAATTTAATTGATAAATTATTTTAAAATAAACATAGCATGTGAATATATTTTATTTTTTAAATAATCGATTAATTTCATTAAATTATTTTAGTATTAAATGAATGACTATTTAAATAATAAATAATAAATATTTTAATTATAATAATTGAATACTAACCATGATATATTTAATAGTAAAATGTAATATATTAAGAAAAAAAAAACATTGAGATATTTATGCCAAAAGTAAAAATTGAGAATAAATTTGCTATAAATTGCAAACATTTTATACAAATATTGATGTGGCAATAGTGCTACCTTCTCTACACTTAATCTTTGACTAAAGTCAATTGTAGAAAATATTTATAAAAAAATTATCAAATTAGGACATTCATACCAAAATTAAATACATGAAACAAATTTCATAAATATTTAATTTTTTTATTTTCAAAAAGAATATTTAAGTTTTTTTTTTTTTTACCAACTAATATTAGACATTATTTTTATTCTTACTGTTGTAATTTTTTTTTTTTTTTTTTGCACCAATAGACATTATTGTTGTTCCTCCTTTCCCTAAAAAAAAAAAAAAAAAAAAGAGGTATAGGTGAGAAGATTTAATTACCTGTTTGAGTAGATGCCTTGCAAATACATCCTCTACAATTTTCCTGCATACATTCTCCTCCAATTTGATGCAATAAGCAAAATTAACTCTGCAACTTCCCCTTTGAACTTCTGAGGAAATGAAAGAACTTGATGCCGATGTCAGAGATGTGCAACCAGATGCATCCAAATATTTCAGGCTTTTTGGAAGCTCCGGTAAACATGCAAGTTTCATGCAATATGCTACAATCAAATATTTGAGGCTTTCTGGAAGCTCCGGTAAACATTCAAGTTTCTCACAACTACCCAGTTGAAGGAATTCCAACTCGGAACATCTTATGATTGTTGCTGGTAGTCTCTCCAACTTGTTTTTGCATAAATACAACTCTTCCAATGACGTTAAAGAGTCAAAATCCTTTGGAATTTTTAATCGATCACAATAATTGCAATTTAATATTTTTAATTTGGAGGATGTCTTTGGACTTATAGGAATCTCATCCAAACTACAGCAATATTCCAAGTTCAAAATCTCAAGATTTGGGACATTCGCTAAGCTTGGAATGCTGGTTAGCATGAAAGAAGATTCGAGCTCCATGCATCTCAATTTGTCAAGGCGCTGTAATTGGTAATCAATAATAATAACAACAACAAATTAATAGAAAGCATATACAGAGATCCGTACGACTCCTTGAGACTCTTTTTAAGGTACATATACGTGTTTCTAAATAAATAAAACAAAAAAACTGTTAAATTAGCTATTATTTAATTATAACTATTTATTAATTTTTGTATATCGATATTTATTATGATTTGTCTTGTTGATTTATTTACTGTTAATTCAATATTTATTATGATTTGTCTTCTTGATATTGTGTTGCTCGAATATTTGATGAAATTTATTGGATTAATTAGTGTTGATGTATTCTTTGATGAAATTTGTAGGAATAAATTTACATAATATGTTCTTTTTTCATCAAGTATGTTTTAAATGGCTACATATAATATATATATATATATATGCTTTACATATATTTGTTGGAATAAATTTGTAATTTAGGGTTATTTTATTTAATTTTACTATTTGATTTCAAATATTTTTATGCACAAATAAATAATAAAATACAAGTTCATATGTTCTTTTTAATAATTTATTGTATTGTTGAAATGTATTTGTGTTAAAAGAATTATATTTATTGTTGGGTATAAAAATGACACATTAGAAGTGTTTTAATTTGTACTATTTTAGTTTACTGATTCTAAATTAATTTTCCTTAATTTACAGGTTTTTTTTTATGAGGAACAATCAAGATCAAATGAAGTTAAAGTTGTTTACGGGAAAATCAAGAATGAAGATTGTATAGGCTTAATAGTTGGAAAAATGAATAATTAATTAAATTTTTGTAATTTTGATATTTGTTGTATTGAATTTTGTAATATATATAGTAAAAAATTTTATAATTTGTGACGGATTTATAAAGGAAAATCAGTCACTAGATCAATTTGTCACAAAATTAGTAACAAACAATTCATCACTAATCCATCGCTAATTTAGTGAAGGATTGAAAAATCCATTACTAAAATTAATGATGGATTGAAAAGTCTATAACTAGTCCATTGCTAAAATTAGTGACGGATTGAAAATTCTATCACAAATCCATCACTACAATTACTGGCGGATTGAAATCCGTCACTAAAATTAACGACGATCAAAAAATATTGACAAAAAAAATCCATCACTAAACAGTGAATTTCTTATAGTCTATATCTATAATATATATCAACAACTATAATTAAAAAATGATGAATCTAATATCTTAATTTTATTTGTATGGATACATATATATGTGTGTATCACTAGAATTTAGGTGAAATAAATTACACACTATGCATATATCAAAAATATTTATCCCACTTAAACTTCCATTTTTCATTTTTCATTTTAACAAAAAAATTAAGACTCCAAAAGACCCCAATCAATGAGCAATTCCATCAAGAAATATTCATTTAATATTCAAAGAGTGTTTTATTCAATTTTATAAGAAAAAAATTCATTTCATCTTCGACAAAATTTTAAATAAGATCCACTTTCTGTTAATTTAAATAAATATGCTATAAAATTTATTTCACATGAAATAAAATATTTATCTAAAGCGAACACATTGCACTTGTACATGCAAATAAAAAATATATAAATCTTTTTGAAATTTATATATACCAAATATAGTGAATAAGTAATTTCATATATCTTTATTTTTTTAAAAAAAATTCTTATTGGTGCAGTCTTTTTATGTTTTAGATCTTTTTTTAAATATGTTTTAGTTTTATTAAGAAAATAAAAAATTAGTGGATAATTTTTTTTATAAAAGGAGTTTATTGTAATTTTTTAAATTTATATATAGATTCTTATTAAAAATATTTAATATAATTGAAATAATTCTAAAAATTGATAATCAATAAATTGATTTTATATATATATAATCAGTTTAATTTTTATAAAGCAATAATTTCGATTTTAGTAATTAGAATGTGAAAAAGTGTACCTTATTTTCATCCCAAAGTGTTGTAAGGCTGCTCCTAGGCAAGCAAAGTTCTACAAGATTCTTCGGGTCTAACGGTAAATACTTCAATGGAAATCTAGACCAGTAAAGATATCTTAGCTTCTGTGGAAGATAATCAAGATCGTCAGGGACGTTCACGTTTCTATCCACTAATCCACATTGGTCTTTGAAGATTCTGAGATTGGACAACTTCTTGAAAGCTGTCCGACTTAGTTCGATTTTTCCTTCTCCATTTGCTTTTGATGATTGAATTGATATGCCTTCAACTTTGACAGTTCCCTTGCATTCAAAAAAAACAAAAACAAAAAAGATAGATGGAACTTAAAATAACTACATTAATATTTATTTAATTATAATCATTCATAAATATAATATAGCTGGTCACAAGGTAAGATAATTGTTTATATAAATAAAACAGTGTTTGGAATCCTATCAATTTTGAAAAAGCATTTTGTTATAAAACTCAAAAATAAAAGCAAACAAAAACGAAAATGGTTGCTCTGTAATCCTTACCATATCATTTTCCAATACGTCATAAGCTTCTTCATATTTCCACAACCTGCTACCCTCTCCAGGACGTTCTTGGCTTTCCTCCTGAACAATTTCTTGTCCCATTTGTTGTATCAAGTCATGCATCTGCACCCTATTGGTTGGTGAAATAGACATGAGAGATTTCTCAATAAGACGGTTCATTCCAATTTTCGGACCGAACCCACAACCTTCAAATATTCTAACTACTCGACTTCTTCTTTCTCCTTTCAATAAACATGCAATATCAAGAAACATCCTCTTTTCATTTCGCGCTAATCCATCATAACTTGTTCTAAGAACATTTGTGATCTTCTTATCAGGAATTTTTTTCAAATGCTCCAACAAACTTGTCCAGTAATCCATGTCATCTCTGCCAAACAGATTAGAACCTAAGACACAAAGAGCTAATGGGAGTCCCTGAGCATAGCTTATAACCTCATTCGACTCCTTAACGAATTCATCCTTGGGTACACTTTGTTTGAAGGCATTAGAGCAAAATAGCTCAAGAGCATCAGCATCAGGTAATGGCTTAACCTCAAATATGTAATTCTCATCAGAGCAGACTTTTTTAAGCACCTGCAAATCATTACTTGTTACGATGATTCTACTTCCTTCGCCGTACAAAGCACTCTCTCCACCTAAACGTTTCAAATCATCCCAATCTTCAACATCATCAAAAAGAATGAGGACCCTGTAATCTTTTAGCCTTGCCCCAATCTCAGGATTTACTTGAGCAGGAGTGCCTATATCCCAACCATGCCCCCCAACCTTTAATAACTTGCTAATCATATCATCTCTTATCGCACGTGGAGTTTGCTTCTTTATCTTTTCTTTGACATCTTCAATGAAGTCGTAACCATCAAAAGTGTGCTTGATGTCATTATATACTTTTTCAGCAATTGTGGTCTTACCAACACCTCGCAATCCACAAATTCCTATTGTCCGAGCATCAGTTTTTGAGTTGATGTCTAATAGTGATTTCACCTCCTCAACATGAACCACATGAGAATTAATTTTAACGAAATTGTCATTGTCAGAACCAGGTAGAAGCCTTTCACATAGTTTGTTTGAGACATCTTTGGCAATTTCTTTAATCAACTGGTAGTCAGTCCTGATTAAATATATAAAACAAACTTAATTAACACGTTTAAGCATAAAAATTAACCTCTATATCATATATTTTACATGGTAGCCGCTATGTATGATTATTTTCTTTTATTCGGGAAGAGTCATAATTTTATAATATTTTGAAATGGATTTCTTACTACTAGATTACTCAAAGAAGAGGAAAATATAAGATTGTCTAAATACATTTGTTTGGTTTAATTCCATTAAAAAATTCATTTTATTTTCAAACTAATTCAAAATTGTACATGGCAAAATAAAAAGTCATACCAATTTAATAAAGAAAAATCAAAATTTTAAAATAATTTACCATATTTATGATTACCTTTTATAAATATAAACTTGATACATATAAAATATGAAAAAGAAATATAAAAATTCAAAAAATAAAAAAATATATAATTTAATATAAAATTTACATGCATCGATAAAAATTGCTAATAAAAAATTAACATAAAACAAATAAAAAAAATAATAAAAGTCTTACCTATGTAATAAGAGTAGCATAACAAAAAATCAAATTTTCAAAATCATTCTCATATCTATACTTTCCAGGTTAAGAGAGAAAGTGAAAATGATTATTTTGAACTCCCTTCGTTTTGTAATATGTTTAAATATAAGAATATTTAAAAATATATGAGAAAGAATACTAAAGGTCAAAAAATAGTATATAACTTAAGAAAAAAATAAAAATTAATCATAGTAATTAATGATTCAAAACTCTTTAAATTTTCAAGATAATTTAAAAATATAGACCTTTTATTTTTTTTTCAAGGCAATTAAAAAGATGTAGGTTAGAGGTAAAATCTATGAAATAAATAAAAATAAAATAATGATTATGATTCATAACTATTTTAATTTTCAATATAATTTAAAAATAGAGACTTTTTAGTTTCTCAGGAAAATTAAAAAGGTGTAGAGTAGAGGTAAAATATATGAAATAAAACTAAAATAAAATACAAAAATTAGAAAATAGAAAAAAGTAGAATTTCCATATACGCAAAGTTTGCTCGTGAAATGGTAAAAAATTAAAAGTATAAAGTTGTTGATTCTAAAAATTTTTAAAATTAAAGTAAGTATAATTTGAAATATGAGAGATAAAAAGATAAAACAACTTAATACTCATTAATATGTTGTAAAATAAAAATATAAGAAATTAAAATTTTAAAAATAAAATAAATATAATTAGAAATATGAAAAGTCAAAAAATATAAAAACTAATGTTCATTAATATTTTATGAAGTGAAAATAAAATAAAATACAAAAACTAAAAAACAAAATTAGAGCAAAATTTCTACATGATAAAATTTATCAGTTACCATCATTTCATTTTTTTTTACTTCATTATTTCACTTGAATAAGTCAATTACCATTTATTTATTTTTACACAAAATTGATATTTTCAACCTACAAAATTTAAGAATTCCTATTTTTATTATTAAAAGATATAATATTAAATTAAAATTTTATTATAATAATTATGATATTATTTATTGAAATATTAAAGTGTTATAAAATAAAATCACATATTTTTAAATATCAAAAAAAAAAAAAAAAAACCACATGGTTTTAAATAAAAATGCATGTATATTGCAAATTGTCATTTATGTTTATCGCATCCTCTCAAACTTATACCTTCTACGGTTTTGATTTTATTCTTTCCAATGAAAAGTTTCATTTTATAAAAGTTGTAACATTTTTTAGCATTCTTTTGCTACTCATGATTAAAACCTACATATAATTTTATTTTTATTAGTTCTTTGCAATCTCAAGGGTACAAAATTAATCTAATCTAATTACAAAGTGAAAATAGATATAAAACACACCTAAATGATAAAACTTAATTATTTGTTTCATCATTTAAAAAAAAAATTATTTATTACTACAGAAAATGTATCATTCAAATCATCCATGAATATTTTTCATGTTGGCCATTTCACATTATATTACTCCATAACTTTCCTATTCTAAAAGTACTTTATCATAAATGAAACTGGTTTATAATTAGTAAATGTAAATAGAGTTAGAAATATGGGAATTCAAAAAATATAAAACATTAATGCTAATTAATATGTTGTAAAGTAAAAATAAAAATAAAAAAATAAAACTAAATATAAAAATTAAAGAAATAATAGTTAGGAGCAAAAGAGTCACATGGCAAAATTAGTCCTAGGTGGCAAAATTGATGTCTTTAGCATTTATATATTTTATATATATTATTTTTTTCATCATTTTAAAAATTATTTATTCATTACTTCTTTTAAAAAAAAATTTATTCATTACTATAGCAAAATGTATCATTCAAATCATACATGTGTATTTTTCATGTTGGTCGTGTCACATTATATTACTCCATAACTTTCTTATTCTAAAAGTACTTTATCGTAAATGAAACTGGTTTATAATTAGTAAATGCAAAAATAGTTAGAAATACAAGAAGTCAAAATAATATAAAACATTAACGCTTATTAATACGTTGTAAAGTAAAAAACAATAAAACTAAATGTACAAATTAAAGAAAAAATGGTTAGGAGTAAAAGTGTCACATGGTAAAATTTGTCCTAAGTGGCAAAATTGATGTCTTTAGCTTTTATATATTTTATATAAATGTAGGGTTTTAAAGTTATTAAGTCCAAAATTTGACTAATGTCTATCTTAATATTTGAGCATCCATCCCTAATAATTAATGTGTAACGCTATTAAAAATTTTATTTAAAAAATATATATATTTATATAGTTTTTTAAGTATTATTTTTTAACTAAAGCACTATTATACATATCCTAATACTTATCAAATTCTAGAAGTATTTATATACTACAATTTTTTTTTACCTTAAATCACTCAAATATTTTTCCTAAACCATTCAAAATTATATTTTTAAAAAATTTATAGGTAATTTTTCAATATTGTTTTTTAACTAACACATTTTTATATATATTCCAATAATAAATCTCAAAAACAATTCTATTATGGTTAAAAAATTATTAAATATTGAGCTCTAATGTTATTAAGTTCAAAATTTGATAAGTATCTACCTTAATATTTGAATATTCACCCCTAAAAGCTAATGTGTAACATTATTAGAAATCCTATTTTAAGAAAATGAGAATAAAATATTTATATAGCTTTTTAATTATTATTTTTTAACTAAAACACTATTATACATGTCCCACTACTATTCAAATTCTAAAATTATTAATATACTACTTTTTTTTTTACCTTAAATCACTCAAATATTTTTCCTAAACCATTCAAAATTCAATTTTTTCAAAATTAAAAAATTATAAGTAATTATTCAATATTATTTTTTAACTAAAACACTATTATACATACTCCAATAATAAATCTCAAAAATAAATCTATTATAATTAAAAAATTATGTCAATAAAAATTAAAAAAATAAATTAATGTGATATATTTTATTTTAATTTATTTAATTATTATAATATTTAAATTATTTAATTAATTATTTTATTTTATAGCCCTTGCATTGCCCGGATTGATGACTAGTTATAACTAATTTTAATGTAATTATATTACTTTTTTTTAGGGAATACTGAAATATGATAAGTTTTAGGAGTTCACTGTTTATATATACTAGTTGTTAATTCATACTTTACATGAACGGTAAATAATATGTTTTAAAATAATTAATTAAATAATTTAATAAATTATATATTAATAAAATAAGTTATAAAGTCATAACTTGAAAATTTATTGTAATAATTTTATTTGATTAATATATATATATATATATATATATATATATATATATATATAAACGAAAGATTGTACAGATAAAATTATAAAAAAGCTTCCACAAATTATTATATCGAAATTGGATAATTTAGTCATTTACTAATAAAAATAAAAATTCAATTAATTAAATATAATTTTAATTTAATTGAAAGTCTATATATATATATATATATATATATATATATGAAAGAAAGCACAGACAAAATTACAAAAAAAAAATTCACAAATTATGATATCAAAATTGAATAATTTAATCGTTTACTAATAAAAGTAAAAATTAAATTAATTAAAATATCATTTTAATGTGATTGAAAGTTTATTTTCTATTTTAATTAGTTTAAAATAAAATTAATTAATTAATTGAAAGCAAATAAAAATTAATTAATTAAAATATAATTCTAATTTAATTGAAATTATGTTTCCTATTTTAATTAGGTTAACTTCTATTTTATTTTTAACAAACTTAAATTAAATTAAATTAATTAAGATGTAATTCTAATTTAATTGAAAGTATATTTCCTATTCTAATTAGGTTAACTTTTATTTTATCTCTAATAAAAATGAAATTAATTAACATATAATTCTAATTTAATTGAAAGTATGATTCCTATTTTAATTATGTTAACTTCTATTTTATGTCTAACAAAATTAAATTAATTCAAATTTAGTAGTAATTTTGTTAAAAATATATATTTTTTCCATTTTAGTTAGGTCTATTTATATTTTATCTAATATATAAATCAAATTAGATAACATAATTTTGTAAGTCTTACTATATTAAATTTAATAAGTAAATAATTAAAGTAATAAATAATTAATTTTATGAAATAATTAATTATGAAAATATTAATGTGGAAATGTTGAAAGATTAATTATGAAATAAGTAAATAATTTTAATTTTAATTAATTAAAGTTTTTATTATCTTGTATATGTATTTATATTTTAAAAAATAGAGCATATAATTTATTTGAAAATATATTTTTTATAAGAAAAGTAGTTTAATTATTGTTTTTAGATATTTTTTATAAAAATTTAAGGAAAAAGAGTTAAAATTAAATTAATTAATATTTAGCATTTAATTATCAGTTGAACTTTTAAAAAATTGCATTAAATTAATTTTTTAGTACATAAAAGTATTAATATTAAAAATATTGAAAAAACAAAGTGTCATAGCTCAAATTAAAAATTTACTAAAATTGTAATTTATTATAAGTTTAATGGGTTGTAATATTTAAATTGTTATATAAAGAAAATATAATTTTTAAATATTTTATTAAAAATAACTAATAATTTTTTATTATCTTATAATTAATTATCACCATAATATTTTTATATTAAATTAGTTATAGAATTGAGAAAAATTAATTATAAAACATATTGAGACGAGTCTTATATAATTATTTAAATAAAAAAATTATTAAAATTGTAATGAATTATAACTATATTAAGTTAATATCAATTTTCATATAAGTAAATAATACTGTTATTATTTTTAAAATATTAACTTAATATAATAATAATAATAACAACAATAACAATAATAATAATAATAATAATATGTTTAACCATTTATATACCATATATCACGAGTTTAAATATTTTTTTATTCACATGTCAAGCACGTGACGATAAATATATTAGAATATATTATTTTAACAATTAGAAATGCCAAAGTAAATATGATTTATTCTCACAGTTGATTATTGAGGGAAAAAAAAATACTATACAACATACATACACACTGTATGTATGTATGCATGTATGTATAGTATTTTTTTTCTGTGTATGTATGTATGTGTAATATTTTTTTCTTCAATAATCAACTGTGAGAATAAATCATATTTACTTTGGAATTTCTAATTGTTAAAATAATATATTAAAAATTATGAAAAATTACATAAAAAAACCACCCTAACCTTTTATACCATTAGTAAATAACACCATAATTTAATTTTTCCATCAATTTTACCCACAATGTTTCAAAAGTTTGAAAATTTGACTCTCCGTTAAAATTTTTTTAACAGACAACTGACGTGTTCATTAGTGAGGTCCATTTTCTGACACGTGGAACTTGAAGTGCTGATTGGATTTAAGTAATTACATATAAAACCCTAACCGTTAATAAACTTGCAAAATAAACCCTAACATAAAACATTTAAATAATTTTAATTAAAGAATTTAAATTTATTAAAATTATTAGAATAATTTTAACAAAATAAATGATAGAAATAAGTTCAAAATTCAATGCTTTTTATGAATAAAATATTTTTACATATTTAAAGATTTTATAAAAATTACAATACATAATTTAACATTTATTTTAAAATTAAGAAAATATAAAAATATGAAAATTCAAAAAAAAAATACTAAAAAGCATAATCTACTACTAATAAGTACTAATAAAATTATTTTTGAGATTAATTTTGCACCATTTGATAATTAAAAAAAACGTGAGGCATTTAATACTTTATAATTAATAAAATATTCCTAAATATTTAATAATTTCATAAAGAAATATAAAACATAATGTAACATATATTTTAAAATTTTAAAAAAAAAATACAATAAAAAGGAGCAACTATTATTATTAACTAGTAAAATTTTTTGACATCAATTCTACTCCAATTTAATAAAATTAAAAATATTGTATTAAAAAAAACTTATTTTTATCTTTATATTTGTATATTTTATTATGAAAAATTTATTGCATATATTCTTACAATAAAAAATACATAAAATAAAAATAAAAGTAAATTTTTTTATAAATTAGTTTTGTTTTAATTTTATCAAATTGGAATGAAATTAATCACAAAAATAATTTTATTAGTTATTAGGTTCTCCTTTTTAGTACTGTTTTTTAATTTTCATATTTTTATATTTTTTAATCTTAAAGTATATATTAAATTATGTGTTGTAATTTTTATTAAATTTTTAAATATTTAAGAATATTGTATTAATAATAAAACATTGAACTTCATAGTTATTTTTATTATTTATTTTATTTAAATTATTATAATAATTTTAATAAATTTTAAATTCTTTAATTAAAATTATTTAAATATTTTATGTTAGGATTTATTTTGCAAGTTTACTAAAGTTTAGAGTTCTTAATGAAACCAAGGTAGCACCTGCAGGTTTCATGTGTCAGAAAATGAGCCCTATTAATTGACACACCAGTTGTTCGTTAAAAAAATTTTAATGGAGAATTAGTTTTGTAAACTTTTGAAACGTTGTTGGTAAAATTGATAGAAAAATTAAATTATGATGTTATTTGTAAATGGTATAAAAAATTAGGGCTTTTATGTAATTTTTCCTAAAAATAAAGATTAATTTTAATTTTCTTAAAATCTAGAATTAAGCACATGCAGCAGCAGCAGTAATATATATATATATATATATATATATATATATATATATATATATATATATATTAAAAAAAAAAAAATAAGAGTAGAGCAATAATCAAACATACTTATTCTTTGATTCCAATCTTTTTTGTCCATCGTAGCCTTTGATGTTGCTTATTTCCGTCAAAGCCTCGAGCCAGTCCTTTATTTTCCCTTCTTCTCCGTCTTCTTTTTTAAGAAGGTTGAGAAAGTTGCTCTCAAAAGGTCTCGGATCATCCTTCTTCTCGCTTTGCTCTGATCTTAATCTTTTTGATTCATATCTCTCTTGCAGGTCTTGAACATGCCCCGGATCTACTTCGTAAAAGACTGGTATGGCAATAATTTTCTTTGTTGCTTTCCTGCATTCGCGTATCTTCACAACCTCATTTAAACAAAATGAAGAATCTGCAAATGCTTTGGAGAAAATGACTATTGCAATATAGGAATTCTCAATTTTCTTGAAGAGGTTCGATATGTCGTCCCCTGTAGGCAAGTTTCTGTCCACAAAAACTTTGATCTTGCGTGTAACCTTCAACTCATCCTCCAGATCGTCGAGAAATTTATCACGCACATCACTACCTCTAAAACAAATAAATACATCCCAATTTTCCTTGGGTTCCTCTGTTGTAGTAGGAGAAGAAGAAGTAGAAGCCATGATACATATATATTATATATGCGTGCAGTAAGTGATAATCAAAACAAAGAGAGCCTAAGATTATACAACATGAAGAATGAGCTCAAGATACATGTGGAAATGACTCAAAACGGATTGTGTGCTAAACTATACAATGAGTAGGGAAATGTTATAGGCCAAATTAGCACATTACTAAATGCTAATTTATGAGTAAATTTAATCAATGACTTTTGACTTAATATCGGATTATATATAAATAAATTTAATATTCTATTATAGAGACGAGAAGCTGATAATATTTTGGGAGCTCAACTAATTTGGCTTCATTGAAAAATAACATATTAGGTAGAATCTTTTCATTTATTATGTGCAAGTTGTGAATCCACGTCATGTGTAGATTATAAGTTAAAATATATTTTATTTAATTACTTTAAAGTTTAAATAAATAAATATAATTTGTATATGTAAAATATTTTTCTTTAAATAATACTTAAATAGTTACACAAATACTTTACAAATATAATATATGCAGTAGGCTATAAACGAGTTTAAACTGCTCGTGAGCTACTCAAAACTCAATACTTAAATTATGTAAAATTTGACCCATGAAATTTATGGATAAATTTAAATAAAAGTTCGTGAGCTGACTCATAATTTTGATATATCTATACTTTAATATTATTACGATCCGAACCCGAGGACACATGATCGGTACTAGGAAATGGAAAGGCATAAGACCCTCGAAACCCGTAGTAAGCCTTAATGAAAAAAAAAATAAAACCTTACAATTTAAAACTTTAGTTTATAACAAAACACATTGTCAAACTAATTTTTTCTGAAATTAAAACATAATTGAATACATAAATAAAATATTCTCAGTGTCACATATCATAATTCAAACTTAAATCATTGTACACAAGAGTAATTTATATAAATAAAATACACAAATATAGTTAAGTCATACAATTCATAGTACAGATACTATTGCAGCTTTCTAGAGTACTACAACAGTACAGCTTACAATGACCTACATAAAATGGCCAGTGATGAAGAAATCCGGCATGGAGGCAGTCTAAGGTCGAACTCCCAAACTCTTGAAAAAAATAAATTGAGGGGAATCAAACCTCACTGAGTAAGTCAATAAAAGAGTTGTACGATTTGAAAACCTTTTTGAAAACCATATAGTTATAATGAAAAATAATTTATAATATATAGATATAGCTTTTGAAAAATCTCGGTAGAACCCTAAACCCAAAGTTCTAAATGGTCAACCGGGTCCATTTGTTCTAACTAAACTGTCGGTCCTCGAAAGCAAAGGCATCAATCGAGGCACCAAATCACAGTCATCCACTTAATCCAAATACATGGCACTGGCGGTCCCCGAGAGCTAAGGCATCAACCGATGCATTCATCCCAGTCCATTATTGACTTTCTAATCACTGGCGGTCCCCGAGAGCAAAAGCTTCCACTGAGGCACCCGTCCCAGTTCATATCCACAAGTCATACATTTCTCGGATCCATCTCTCAATCTCTACCATGTGCACACGGTCCTGGTGAAACCCACCAGGTAGCCCGTTCTACCAAAATTTCTCAAAACTAATTTTTAAATAAATAAAATACACTTAAATAGAATCATTAAATTAAATAAATCATATAATAATAACTTAAAAATATAAGCGCACAGATCGTTTTATTGACTTACAAGATGAATGAGAAGGCTGACGACCGCACGTCTGTCTCGATCTCACGGCTTCTGCTCTGATATGCTCTAGAAAAGAAATTAACAAATCGATTTTAAAATATGACTATGAAATTGAAATTGAAAATCAACAAAAACAGAGAAATTCTAGGCTGACTCGAGAAAAATCGGATAAGATTCGATAGATAGGAAAAAGCCTAATTTACGGTAGAAATTTATTACGAATATCACGTTTACGAGAAAATCTACTGAAATTTTGACAGAGTCTCCTCTGTAAAACGGACATCTCTCTACCATAGGTAGAGCCAAACCTGCATAAAAATGCACTTCTAATAATCGCAGACATTCTCATTCGAGTCGGGCTTCCAGAATTACACTTAACCCTGACCGAGATCACAATCCAACAAAACATCACAAACAAAATTAAATTATTTATTTTCCCCAAAAATACACATCGCATAAATGATTATCCATAGTCAGAAAATCATCTCTCAATATAGATTTAAAAAAATAAAATAAAATAAAATTTCACAAACCAACATATATATATATATATATATATATATATATATATATATATATATATATTCGGAAACAACATTCACAATTAACATTACTTAATGAAAATTACCTATTAATTTATATATATAAATATATCTCTAAACCTCTTAAATGTTAATAAAGCTAATTAACATATATTTTAATTATAATTAGCAAAAAATTACATATTTATCCAACTAATAGGAAAATACCCATAATATTCAAAATATTACCTAATATATTATTAAAATTGATTTTGAGATATTAGTGTCAATTAGTCTAAATTAGTAGAGAATTTGCAAAACCCTTTTAAATTATTTGATTATTATTAAAACCAACTAAAATTTATTGTTTAACTATATTTAACAAAATTTACGTTTCTACCCTTATAACATACAACTTATATAATACACCATTAATACTAAAAAAAATTCCTTGAAAATTATACAAACATCAAAAAAAATCATTTTCTCTACATTAAACATCTTAATAATATCAAAACATATAAATGACTACTAATTTCTTCTAAAAAATATATATATAATTTAACCTAATTATTTACATTTGACATAAACTTAAAATATTTATAAAAAATAGTATAAAAATCACAAAAACTAAAATTTAGGTTTTAAAATTAATAACAGTTAATAATAATATTACTTATCAAAATTTCATATTTTTTTTTACAATAATTTTCGAAATTAACAAAAATCTTAATTAAATACCCAAAATTTACAAAATTTATAATTAACTCTATAATTTCTAAAAATTTTAAATAAACATCAATACCTTACAATAATTAACATTAATTAACCTAATTACTACTTAAACTCAATTAACAACTAATTAAACCAACTAATTACCAAATAAAATCACATAAAATTCAAATAAAATTCTGAAAAATCACATAACTCACTAAAATTATCAAAAATTAAAAATCAATCTCCTAAAACACTAAACAACATCAATTAACTAAAAAATCTACCAAAATAATCAAGATCAAGGGAGGAAAGGAGGGATCGGGTGAGTACCACTCACTACCGAGCTGGAAGAACTAAGGGGGAAGGGGAAGCTCGCTGCCACAGGAAATGGAGGCTGATGGAGCAGCAAGACGCAGCAGAGAGGCAGCACAGGAGAAGGAGAACCGAAGCTGGGTGGAGCTGGAAGAGCAGGTTGTCGCGCGAGGAAAGGAAACTGCTACCTGGCGAAGAAAAAGAAGAAGAAGAAAAAGAAGAACAGCAGCAACAACAACCTGGGAACTCTGGCACAACAGTGATGGAGTCTCCGGTAGTGAGGGAGCAGCACAAGGAGAGGAGAGGCGGTGTGGATGGCGAGCAGGGGAAAGAAATGGTGAGGGTGATGGATTTTTCTTTTTTTTTTTCAAGCTGAATATATATATATATATATATATATATATATGTGTGTGTGTGTGTGTGTGTGTGTGTATGAATTTAATCCTATTTGTATATACTATATATATATATATGCACAAATTGAATATATATATACATGTATACATTTACATATATATATATATATATATATATATATATATATATATATATATATATATATATATATATATATATATATATATATATATATAACCAAATATAATAATTATATCGAGTAATAAACCTTGACATATATATATATATACCTAACCAAATATAATAATTATATCGAGTAATAAACCTTGACATAATGCTAACACAATTGTATCGATTAAATAGTTTAGACAAGTGACGTTTGTATAAAATAAAAATAAAAATTTAACTTTAATTATTAATAGCTCAAATTCGGAAATTGCTTCATTTAAATAAAAATATAGAGTATTACAAATATATGATACATAATATATAAATTTTCATTCATAATAAATGTAAAAAATATTTGATGAAATTAAAATCATAATTTTAACTAAATATATTATAATTTATTTAGTAAATAATTTATTATTATTTTATTATTATTATTATTATTATTATTATTATTATTATTATTATTATTATTATTATTATTATTATTATTATTATTATACCTTTAATACAAAAAATTAAATTAGAGTAAAATATTTACAAATTAATTATACAAATTCTATCAATTTTAAAAGATATTAGTTAATCGATCAATTAATAATTTATTAATTTATTGAGTATACTTACAATTTAAATTGTAACGGTCATTTAATCAACTAAAAATTTATTTTATTCTATAAAAATATAAATTATCTATTAGTGAAAGGAGGCTAAAAGTTTAAAAATACGAACCAATCCATACTTTTTTAATTTGCAAAGTTTAATTTAGATGTATTAAGGCCCCCTTTTTTGTGAAATATTCTTCTCGAAAATATTTTCAAATATGTTTTATTTTTTGAATTATTAAAAAATATATATAAGTTAAAGAAAAATAAATTATTAGTCAAAAGAAAATAACTTCGAAATAAGGAAAAATGATTTTTCATTTTAAGGGCATCTCCAATTCACTTTTTATTTAAACTAAACTCTTTATTATAAAAAGTGATGGTAAAAAATAAGACTCCAACTCACTCTCTAAATCTAAATTATAGATTAGACAGTGATTTTGGCTCTCTATGAAGTTCACTTTCTATATAAAATGTTAATACATCTCTCTTTTCCATACATATTTTTTTTTCTATTGCTTTCTTTTATTATCTAAATTTTTTTCTTTTTCTTCCCACAATATTCAAAAATTAATATTAAATGCTAATAGGATAAAACAAAATGAAGAGTGAAATATAAAGTTGTTTGCTCATTATATTAAAAAATTTCTTAAAATACTCTTTATTACCTAAAATATACTCTTTATTTTAAAGAGCACCATTGGAGATGCTCTAAGAGCATTTCCAACTCATTCTTTATTTAACCTAAATTTTTTATTATAAAAAGTAAATATATAGGACTCTAACCAATTTTCTAAATCTAAATTATATATTAGAAAGTGAGTTAAAGAGCCAAAATTTATTCTGTACACAAAAATGTTAATTAATGCAGCTTTATTTTCTATACATATTCTTGTTTTCTATTGGTTTCTTTTATTATCTAAAATTTTTTCCTTTTCTTTTTCTCACAATATTAAAATATTAATATTAAATGCTTTTATAATAAAATAAAATAAAAAGTAAAATATAAAAAATGCATTAGACTTAAATAATAATATTAGAGTAAGGATTTAAATCTTAGCAGTAAAAAAATATGTGATAATTTTTATTTCTTATAAAATAAAATAAAAAGTTATAAATAGAGTGTAAAAGCAATTTTATGGTGAAACAAATATAATAAGAATAAAATAATAGAATAAAAATAAAATTTATACAAGGCGCATAATAAGGAGTCATCCATTATAACATTTTAAAAAGAACAACATATTTATATATTTTTTTGGAAGAGAAGGTGAATTTAGATTGCTCACAAGTGGCAACTAATAATTATTTCTAACGTTAATCAATTTTATTTAATTTGTTGAAGTATGTAAACAAAAGGGAAGAATATGAACACAGCAACAAGCATCTTTGGGGAACGGAGATGCAAAACAGTATAGACAAGTGCAAATTTTAAATACGAATTTCCATGAATAAAATAATAAATCAACGTCTATATCTCACCCTTCTTTTCTCTTCTTTTGAGGTCCTTCTTATCTTATATAATTTTATAAAAGGGGAAAGTACAATTTTCAAGCCTATGGTTTGCGATTTTGGCATATATGATATTGTTTCAATTTTATAGTATTTTTTTTAGTGACAATTTACTACCGTGATATATGACAGTCGATCCGTTAGCAAATCACAAACAAACACAATAACACCGTGATATTTGCTAGAGTGGCAACCAACATGACTTCATACGTGTCACCCAAATCATTATTAACAAAAAACACTCAGTTGATTGAGTCATTATCCCACAATTCACCAAAAACATCCAGTTTGTAAATCTCAGCCATCCTGTTGCTCTCAATGATTGCTACTGCATTTGCATTCTTATCTGCATTACAACAAGCATTCTCAACACCATTCTGATCAGCATTCTCAATACCATTCTTATCAACATTCTCATCACCATTCTGATCTGCATTATGAACACCTACAATTTCATCAGAATTTCCAGCATTGTGCATGGCATCTTTTCCAGCTTTATCAGGTGCAAAGTCACCCACTTTATCAACACTTGCATTCTCATTTGCAATATCAAATCCATCGTTCACAAAGTCATTCAAACCCACATACACATCAACATTTTCATAATCATCCCAAAATGCCACATTCACTATCCTCTTCATTAGCAAGTGTGGGTTCATTTTCATTAGGAGTAAAGGGGCATGTATATAAACGACTGATCCTTATCATTAACAGGAATCCCCATATTCACTGGGTAAAAAATTTGAACAAAATAAATTTCTAAGATTGGTATCCCTTGTTATATTCCAACATGAATTTTAAAGTCTGTGTCTTTTAGTATCTCTTCAATAGCTTCATTGCTACTCATAACCCAAAATCTGTGTCATGAACTGAATTCCCAAAGATATATGACCGAATTTAGGGAATGGAAAAAAACATAAAGCTTCCGAAATTTGTAGTAAATTTAAAAGAATTATCAATATTTAATACTTTAATATTTAATGAAAATCCGACAGAGTTTTCTTTGTACTTGGGAACGAATCACAACTTGTAAAATGCAAATAACACTCCCAAAATATTCTTTAACCATCATAACTCCACCACAACACAAAAATTCAACACCAAATTCATGTCATCATAACCTCATAATAAATAATATATATATCCATATTAAACCAATTAAATCACAAATACCTATTGTTTAATACTCAAACTACTACTGCAGTGTTTAGAGTACATCTATAAGATAATCAACATCAACAAGACCTAAATAAAATAGTCAGAGAAGAAGAAATCTGGCGCAGACAATGAGAACTATCAGTTTGACTGTTAGAACCTAGAAAAAATAAATTGAGTGAAATCAAACATTACTGAGTAAATTAAAATTGTAAAATGCATGTTGGTTCTAAAATACTTATTTAAAACCATTAATTAAATAATAGATAATTGAAACCCTTTACTTTAATAAAAATCTATTTATATAAATACCTTTCCAAAATTTATAAATCTCTTAAGTATAAAAATAGTACATGCCAAAAACAATGTTATATAGTAAATAAAACCATAGTGGAAATTATGCCCTAAACCTCAATTCTACCAACCTTTTAGCTCTTTTAAATCCAATGACTGTCGGTCCTAGAGAGCAACTCAACGAGCGTCCAGCCACAGTCAATCTCGTACACTAATTATTTACTAGCACCCAAAGAGCAAACTCGACTAGGGGTCTAACCAATAGACATATACCTATCCAGAGAGTCTTACTCAATCGGGGCTCACAATCAATAATTCTGCCTAAAAAGTCTCACTCAATCAAGGCCCACAATCAATCAATGGCCAATACACAAATCAATACTAGTGTGCACACAATCCTAGTGACACCCCGCCAGGTGACATGTTCTACCATTTTTCCCAAAATATACTTGTCATATAAAATAAAATAAAATAAATAAAATGAAGTAGAATAAATTAAAATGAGTTGGAATCAAGCTAAAGCATCTGCTTAAAAATTCATGGCATCAATATAGTAAATAAATCATGCTCTGAATAATACTCATATTCATAATTAAATTTTTTCTCATGAAATTTCTTATTTATATAATTTCAACAAACATCTTATAAAATGAACTCACATGTCGACGTGTCCTCGGCTGCCCAAACACTATGGCTCCAACTCCAGAACTCTCTATAATAAATAGTATTTATTTAAAACATTCTTATGTATAACAAATAAAATTCTCAAAATTTTTCCAAAATTCCAGAAAATTTATTAAAATCAAGGAATTTCTAAAATGGACTTAGAAATATCCTAAATATAACTTATGAGGCTAAAGGAATTTATCTCCGATAATTTAACTAATTTAAATGGAAATTAAAGAATTTCCACCACAACCTTTCCGAGATTTATTTCTCAAAATCCGTAAAGAATTAGACTAAACTCTATATATGGAAATTGATCACAACAATTTATATTATTTATTAAAAGTAGTTCATAATTATTTCCGAGTTGGTACTATTTACTCTCCAATTTTTGGGTGGGACCCATTGGATTCTCATTGGAAAACACAACACCCGATCAAACAAATCATACCAAAATGTTCATATAATTAAGACAACACATTTACAACCTCAAACCCACAAAAATAGATAATGAACAAGGAGATCGAAAAATAAACCAAAAATTACCTAAAAATGCACCAAATATTCTAGAGATGGAGATCGAATACGTGGTTGGTGGCCACGAACTTTTGGTAATGAGAGGAACACAATAGAAGCAACCACGATGCTTAGAACCCGTTGGAACAGTGTATAAATGAGGTGAAATGCCGATAGATCTAAGCTGATTATGCATTATTACAAGCCATATCTTGCAAAATGAAAACCACTAGAGTGAAGAGGAGACTGAGACAAATCTATGGTTGAAATTTGGGGTTAATCAGAGATCATGTGAGTGGTTAACGGAGGAGAAGAAAATTTTTTGTGTCAAAAGGTAATTTACCACCCAAAATATCAAAGCTCCCAATGCTATCCCTTTCTCCCCCCCCCCCCCCCCCCATTCTGCAAACCACATTCCCTCCTTTTAACCACACCCATTGCCATGTGTCCTTTCCTCATTTGCTTCTTTTCTTATATATAAATATAGTAATATTAACAAAAATAATAATAATAATAACTATAATAATAATGGCAATATAATATTAACTACAAAAGTTATAATAATAATAATAATAATAATAATAATAATAATAATAATAATAATAATAATATTATTATTATTATTATTATTATTATTATTATTATTATTATTATTATAAGTAAAGTAACAATAGTAATAATAATAATATTAATAACCACACAAATTCAGACTATTACATTCTTCCTCCCATAAGAAATTTTGTCCTCGAATTTTACTTCAATATTGAAATAGATAGAGGTATCGGCCTCCATCTCCTAAATGCAATCTTCCGCTGCATGGTTGCTCTATATTTCCTTCAACATAGGAATTTCTTTATTTAGTGAACTTGTCGATCTATGATCACCACTGGGTACCCTTTATATGTCAAATCTTTATTGAGCTCAACTTTCTATGGCTGAAGAACATATGAAGGATCAGAGATGTACTTCCTCAACATATAGACATGGAATACTGGATGAATTCGCAACAACTCTAGTGGCAACACTAGTCTATAAGCCACATTGCCAACTCTTAAGTGAATCTCAAAGGTTATGATATACCTTGGAGCTAGTTTACCCTTCGTACCAAATCTCATTACTCCTTTTATTAGAGATACCTTGGGAAACATCTGTCTCCAATAGAAAATGATACATCTTTTCTTTTACGATGAGCATAACTTTTTTATTAGCTAAAAGTTATTCTTAATCTTTGTTGAATGAGAGGAACCTTTTTAGAAATCACTTGCACTAATATTGGACCTGTTATTTACCTCTTTCCAACTTCCCAACACAAAGGTGATCTACATTTTCTTCTGTACAATGCTTCATATAAAGCCATTCTAATACTTGTATGATAACTATTATTATATGCAAATTCAATCAATGGTAAGTGTAAATCCCATTGACCACTAAAGTCTATCATACACATTCTCAACATATCTTTTATTATCTGAATGGTCCTTTCTGACTGACCATCCATTTAAGGATGAAACACCGTACTAAAGTCAAGTCTCGTACCTAAAACCTTATGCAATTCTTGTTGAAAGACTAAAGTAAAAGTGGCTCCTTTGTTAGACACTATACTCTTTGGTACCCTATGGAGGCAAACAATTTGATTAATATATAACATTGCTAACCTGTTAATAAAGTATGTCTTCTTAATTGGTAAAAAGTGAGCTGACTCGGTTAGCTTCTCAATTATCACCCAAATGGAATCATAACCTCCTACTGTACGAGGTAATCCAGTCATTAAATTCATAGTAATTATATCTGTAATATCCCGTGTTTTTACATGTTTTTATACTGTATCGGGATATGCAGTATTAATAATTTTGAATATGTATATATACGATATTTTTATGAGTTGATATGTATTTTAAACCTATTTTAATTACGGTGTATTATTTTCAGTGTTTTACGTAAAATTTTCCCGGGACTTGCGTTTTCGGGGAAATTTTCACGTAAACAATTTATTATTAATTATTTTAGATGTATTTACGGACTTGCATGAACTCATACATATTTTTAAATTATTAAATAAAGTCGGTGTGTGTATATTTATTTAATTAGGGTTTATTATTCCCTAATATTTTATTAAGTATTTAATTGTTTTATTGTTATTTAATTAATTTTATTTAGTATAAATTATTAAAATATTAATATTTTTATGTGTGTGGTGTATATTTGATGTGTGTAATTTAATATTATTTTAATATATAGTATAAAGTATATATATATACATATATACATCAAAAATCAAAAAGTTTGCCAAATTACCATATTGCCCCCGACTCCTTCCTTTCTTCTCCGACCGTTCCCCGCCGTTCCGAGCGCCTGCCGTGCCGCTCCTTCACTGTGGGTGTGCCGTCCGGTGTGCCACCATCTTCCCCGACCAGTTTCGCCGCCTGTGGAGGCCGTTTCCGGCGTCGGGAGAGTGATTTTGGCCGGAGAAGCCGAAAATCAACTCACCGTCGATCCCGCCGATTCCAGCCACCGTTTTCGACACCGTCGGTCTCTTTCTTCTCCTTGAGCTCCGGTGAGTGTTATTCTAGTTTTGGTTTGAGCTAAAATGGTCTAGAATTGCTTAGTTTTCGATTTGTCAAATTCGGCCTATTAGGGTTTTCGATTTTTTTCGAATTGTTCTTGATTGATTCATGCTTAATTCCTTCACAAATGTTGTTCCTATTAGCTTAATATACATGTTTGAATTTTTGTAGAATTTTTGGAGATTGTTTGGATTTTTGGGTATTTTTGAATATTTTAATATTATTTTCTAATTTTCGGAAATTAATTATTTAAATTATGAAATTGGAGTTTATGGTTGAATTGGGTGTTGAAATGAATTATAGGAATTTATTTGGAATTTTTATGAATTTCTAAGTATTTATTTTTAATTATTGAAGTTTAGGTGATTTTGGAAAATTAGGTTAAATGTGTTTTTATTTGAAATTAATTGTTTAATTGGGTTTAATTACTAATATTATTGATAAATATGTTGAGAAAATTAATTTTGGATAATTGTATGATTTTTGGTGAATTTTTGAAGTAATTTAGGTATATTTATATATATAGGGGTATTTTGGTAATTTTACCCTAAATTGTCTAAAAATGTAATTTAATTGGTTTTAATATTTATTTAAGGTATAAAAATGATTTCTACAAATTATTTAGTATTTTTAACTAATTAAAACTATTTTTCGTAAAATTATTTTCAATTATATATATAATATACGGTTTTTATAATAAAATGAGTTTTAATCGGTTTTATAGTGTTTCAAGGTTAATTATGTAATTTTTATTTATAAAATATATTTAAAATGTATTTCGGTGATTTAAGGATATTTTCGGTATATCTGGAATATTATTCTGTGTTTGTGGACCCCGATCGGTGGACTGTAGTCTGGAGTCCGACCGTGGGATTTTGATTTCGTTGAGCTCGTTTTTCGAAGTGTTTTTCTTTGCAGGGTCGGCTCTACTCTTTTGAGTAGAGAGATGTCCGTTTTACAGGGGAGGTTCTGCCGGATTTTCGGTAGAATTCTCGTAAAACGTGATATCCAGTCGAACCCTAATTTTCGATTCTGTATTTAATACTCTAGATTGAATTCTAGGATTTCTGTTAGGTTTATTCTAATGTCGGTTATTTATTGCTTATTTAGTTGCGCCGAGACCGAGGGCTAGTGGACCAGGCCCGTCGGACCTGTCTCGTGGAGCGCATTAGGTGAGTTACTATATTATATATATATGCTTAGGATGCATGATTTAGAAAATGCATGTTTTATTTTGACTGAATATGCATAAATAATGTGATTTACATTCAAGTATATTTTTGGTATATAATAAATTATATACATGTTTTGTAAATAAAATATATTTAAAATGTTTTTAAATATATTTTTAGTTTAATTCATGATTTGATTGGATTTATTTGACATATATATACTCAAAATATACCTGGTTTATGTTTGGTATATTTTCGGTATATATATGGTTTATATTGTTGATTTATTTAAATTCATGCATCATGTATTTGTGAATGAATGTTTTATTATATTATTAATGAAGGATATCAATAGAACGTGCTACCTAGTGGGCAGCACTAGGACCGAGTACGTACCGGTACGCCTATAGTATTTAGGCTATATTACTAACTATTTGTGGATATTGATTTGATTATGATTATTGATGTGTGAGATGTGGTTTGGGTGTGATTGCTGGAGCTCGGTTGACCAAGTGTCTCGGGGCCAATCACACTGGCAGTCAGACTGCTGGAGCTCGGTTGACTTAGTGTCTCGGGGCCAGTCTACTGTCCAAATGGATTAAGTGGATATATTTTGGATTAAGTGAGCCTGTGTGGCTTGAGTGTGGTTTAACACTATTTTCTGAGGTTGCGATATTCTAGGGTTCTATGTGATCCTTCATAAATTGGGATTTTTCAGTAAAATATATAAAAATGATTTTTCTGCATTTGTGTGTATTTGCCTGTATATATATTAGATATATATATACTGTTGACTGTATGCATTATCACTTAGTGTGTATGTATATATATTATAGTAATTCACTCAGTGAGGTCTGACTCCCCTCCGTTGACTATTTTTCAGGAGAGTCAACTTCCTCAGACCTCAGTAGTAGGTCGATACGCCGGATTTCTTTCGCCCCGACTTCTTTATGTAAATTGTCTACTTGAGTCTTATTTATTTTATCTAGACACTGCAGTAGTTGTAAATTAAAGTTATGGGATTTTATGTACTTTATTTTAAAGAGATGTATTATATTGAAACTGGATTTGTATTAAAGATTATATACATCTATGTGATGAGATGAGATTTAGTTTAAATCCAGTTGATATGGAAAAATGATATTATGATTTTTATTTCCGCTGCATATTATATTTTTTATTGTTATTATGGCATGCTTTATTTTATTTTTTTTTAGGCTTGCTACGGGTTCCGGATTCGAAAGAATTCCCGTTCCCTAGCGCCGGTCATGGCCCCTGTTTTGGGTCGTGATAAAGTTGGTATCAGAGCGAAGTTCGTATCAGAGTGGAGTTCTATGTCAGGGCTTAGTTATGTGAGTTGTGGCCCTAGTTTTAAAGTTGTGTTTTCTGTTGGACTACTGCAGTGTATTAGGTTCGAGTATGTCTTGATGAGTATTCCTTGCTGTAGTTTTCAGCGTTATTCCTCCGTTGTTTGTTTTGTCTGAATCTTTCCGTTTGTCTTTTCAGAATGAGGAGGCGAGCGCGTGTCGCTCCACCGGTCGTTGAGGCCGAGGATGATGAGTCTTTTCAGGATGAGGTTTTACCTCCTGAGCCGCCAGTTAGGCGTAGAGGTCGTGGCAGAGGTAGACCTCGAGGAGCGGCAGGTCGCCGTAGGCAGAGAGAGTTACAGGACGAGGAGCCTGTTGAGCCTGAGTTTGATGTTCCTGTTCCTCCAGTTGTTCAGCCTGTTCAGCCTGCCTATCAGCAGGGTATGTCTGACCCTGAGGCAGCTTTGTTCTATGCCCGAGTTGGCAGGATTGCTTTTGATGGGACTTCTGATCCTTTAGATTTTCTGCATGCGATTAAGACTAGGACTCGGACTGCTCATACCGAGTACCAGAGGATCATGATCGTTGAGTTGTCTGTTGAGGGACCAGCCTTGGATTGGTTCATTCAGATGATCCAGCCCTTTATGATGACGATGACATGGGCTCAGTTTCGAGAGCGATTCATGAGGAGATTTTGTCCAGAGCCTCTTCGTTTGAGCTATCGTCACCGGTTGACCAGTATTTCTCGTGGAGATCGATCTGTAGAGGAGTATACCCGAGAGTTTCTTCGTCTGGGTAGATATGCTGAGGATCTGATGCGAGATCAGTATTTCGCTGTTACTACCTATGTTACTGGTTTGGGTTCAGCTTTTGCTGGTATGCCCACAGCAGGTCTTACTCTGAAGTCTGTGATTGAGCTAGCTAAGGAGATCGAGCTGAGATTAGTTAGGCAGGGAGCGATGCCTGATTATTACCAGTTGGGAGTTCAGTCGAGTGGATCGCAGGCTACTCCATATTCGAGTTTTCATGTTGGTTCGAGTAGTCAGCAGCGAGGTTCGACTCAGCAGAGTCAGAGACAGCAGCAGCGAGTGCATCGGAGCAGTAGACATGGCCGTGGAGGTCAGCGTAGATCGTTCAGATTTGGATCAGGTGCTTCGAGCAGTAGCAGTGGTCATAGTTCTGGATCAGCGGCCAGTGTTTGTCAGACTTGTGGTAGAGTCCATCAGGGACCGTGTTATCTGACACCACTGACATGTTTCAGATGCGGGCAGACAGGACATTTTGCCAGATCGTGTCCTTATTCTGGGTATCAGCAGCAGCAGATTCCGTGATTCCCACAGCAGTCGATTGCTAGTGCAGCACCCGTGCCATTTCAGTTGCCACCAGCCCAGCATCAAAGTTCTACTCAGTTTGTTCCACAGCAGAGTCGTGGTAGAGGTACTAGAGGAGGTGCTAGAGGTGTTGGCCAGGCTTCTACCAGTCAGCAGGGAGGTCAAGGTCAGGCCAGAGTTTTTCATCTGACTCAACAGGATGCTCAGGCATCTAATGCAGTCGTGGCAGGTATTCTTTCTGTTTGTTACCTGGATGCTTTGGTTTTGTTTGATCCGGGTGCCACACATTCGTTTGTTTCTCCTATTTTTGCTTCTAAATCTTGTTGGCAAGCTTCGAGGATGGCTTTTCCTTTGTCTGTTGCCACTCCTCTGAGTGATTCTTTGGACGCCGATATTGTTCTTTCTGGTTGTCCAGTTCTCGTGGGAGATAGAGAATTACCCGCTGATTTGATATTGTTGGATGTGATGGAGTTTAATGTTATTTTGGGAATGGATTGGTTGTCTCAGCACTTTGCCGTGGTAGATTGCAGGAATAAGGAGGTGACTTTCAGAATTCCTGATGAAGTAGAGTTTAAGTTTGTTGGTGATAGGAGTTCAGCACCTCAGAATCTTATTTCTGCTATTTCTGCTAAGAAGTTGTTGAGGAAAGGTTGTCAGGGGTTTTTGGCATTGGTTAGGGATACGTCAGTGGAGAAGTTGTCACTCACAGATGTTCCTGTTGCTTGTGAGTTTCCTGATGTTTTTCCCGAGGAGTTGCCAGGTTTACCACCTCATAGAGAGATTGAGTTCTGTATAGATGTGGTTCCAGGTACTACTCCTATATCTATGCCACCCTATCGTATGGCTCCTGCAGAGTTGAGAGAGTTGAAGGAGCAGTTGCAAGAGTTGTTGGATAAAGGTTTCATTAGACCTAGTGTTTCTCCTTGGGTGCACCAGTCCTGTTTGTGAAGAAGAAGGATGGTACCCTGAGACTGTGCATTGACTACAGAGAGCTGAATAAGGTGACAGTGAAGAACAAGTATCCTCTCCCGAGGATAGATGATTTGTTTGATCAGTTACAGGGTGCACAGTTCTTTTCTAAGGTTGACTTGAGGTCGGGTTATCATCAGCTGCGGATCAGTGAATCCGATATTCCTAAGACAGCTTTCCGCACTCGATATGGCCATTATGAGTTTCTGGTGATGTCTTTTGGTTTGACTAATGCACCAGCAGCTTTTATGGACCTGATGAACAGAGTATTCAGACCGTATGTGGATCAGTTTGTGGTAGTCTTCATTGATGATATACTGGTATATTCGAGGAGTATGGAAGAGCACGTATATCATTTGAGGATTATACTACAGACACTGAGAGATCATCAGCTTTATGCTAAATTCTCGAAGTGTGATTTCTGGATGGAGAGTGTTTCTTTTCTTGGACACGTAGTGTCTAAAGAAGGTATTCAGGTTGATCCACAGAAGATTGAGGCAGTATCTGAGTGGCCTAGACCTACTTCAGTTACTGAGATTCGGAGTTTTCTGGGTTTAGCCGGGTATTATAGGTGGTTTGTGCAGGATTTTTCCAGGATAGCAGCCCCTATGACTCGCTTGACTCAGAAGAATGTTAGATTTGAGTGGTCAGAAGCTTGTGAGAATAGTTTTCAGTTGTTGAAGGAGAAGTTGACCACAGCGCCAGTATTAGCTTTGCCTAATAGTGTGGATAAGTTCACAGTTTACTGTGATGCCTCTAGAATTGGTCTTGGTTGTGTGTTGATGCAGAATGGAAGGGTGATAGCCTATGCTTCGAGGCAGTTGAAGAAGCATGAGCAGAACTATCCTACACATGACCTAGAGATGGCTGCAGTGATCTTTGCTTTGAAGATTTGGAGACATTATTTGTACGGGGTGACTTGTGAGATATTTACTGATCACAAGAGCCTTAAGTACATTTTTCAGCAGCGAGATTTGAATCTGAGGCAGAGAAGATGGTTGGAACTGTTGAAGGATTATGATTGCGAGATTCTTTACCATCCGGGTAAGGCTAATGTGGTAGCAGATGCCTTGAGTAGGAAGTCCTCAGGTAGTCTTGCTCACATCGGTGTTGAGAGGAGACCATTGATCCAGGAATTGCATTAGTTGGTGGATCAAGGTCTGATGATGAAGATTAGTAGATCAGGTGGACTGTTAGCTCAATTTAAAGTACGATCTGTACTGAGGGATAGGATTAAAGCAGCTCAGAGCCGAGATCCTATTCTGGAAGAGCTTGCAGAGAATGTCAGAGCAGGGAAGTTCACTGATTTCACACTCGATGATGATGGTGTGTTGTGGATCAGTGGTAGATTGTGTGTTCCTGATGTGGATGATTTGAGAGAGGAGATTTTAGAGGAAGCACATTCTACAGCTTACAGCGTTCATCCGGGTGTTACTAAGATGTACCACAGTATCAGAGATCTATACTGGTGGGATGGATTGAAGAAGGATGTTGCTAATTATGTTGCTAAGTGCTTGATGTGTCAGCAAGTGAAAGCCGAACATCAGAAGCCTTCTGGGAAGCTTCAGCCTCTTCCTATTCCCAAGTGGAAGTGGGAAAGGATAGCTATGGATTTTGTGGTCGGTTTACCTCGTTCGAAGGATGGATACGATTCCATCTGGGTAATTGTAGACAGGTTGACGAAGTCTGCACATTTCTTGCCTGTGAAAGCCACATATTCAGTTGCTAGATTGGCGAAGTTGTACGTGAAGCATATTGTGTGCCTTCATGGAGTACCTATGTCCATTGTGTCAGATAGAGGTTTGGTGTTTACTTCTCGTTTTTGGCAGAAGTTACAGGAAGCGATGGGCACTAGGTTGGATTTCAGTACTGCTTTTCATCCTCAGACAGATGGTCAGTCTGAGAGGACGATCCAGACACTGGAAGATATGTTGAGGATGTGTGTCTTGGATTTGGGAGGTAGCTGGGATGATCATTTGTCGCTTGTTGAGTTTGCATATAATAACAGCTACCATAGCAGTATTGGTATGGCACCATATGAGGCGTTATATGGAAGGAAGTGTAGATCCCCGTTGAGTTGGGATGAGATTGGGGAGAGAGCTTTGACTGGACCAGAGATGGTTCAGGATGCTGCAGAGAAAGTCGCCGTGATCAAGCGTAGATTAGAGACCGCAGTTAGTAGACAGAAGAGTTATGCGGATCCTAGGCGCAGAGATGTGGAGTTTTAGGTTGGAGATTTCGTTTTTCTGAAAGTATCTCCGATGAAGGGTGTGATGAGATTTGGCAGGAAGGGTAAGTTAACACCGAGATATATTGGACCGTTTGAGATTCTAGAGAGAGTTGGCACAGTTGCATATCGGTTGGATTTGCCTCCGAGTATGTCACAGGTGCATCCAGTATTTCATATCTCGATGTTGAGGAAGTATATCTCAGATCCTTCACACGTGTTGCAGCCCGACAGTGTGGAAGTGAGTGAAGATTTGACTTTTGTGGAAGAACCTGTGGCGATCGTTGATTTTCAAGTTCGACAGTTACGATCGAAGCAGATTCCGATGGTCAAGGTTTTGTGGCGTAGTGACAGAGTTGAAGAGCATACGTGGGAGACTGAAGCTGAGATGCGAGCTTCTTACCTGTATCTCTTTCCTTCTTGATCTTTTCTTTTTAGAATTCGGGGACGAATTCCTGTAAGGGGGGAAGACTGTAATATCCCGTGTTTTTACATGTTTTTATACTGTATCGGGATATGCAGTATTAATAATTTTGAATATGTATATATACGATATTTTTATGAGTTGATATGTATTTTAAACCTATTTTAATTACGGTGTATTATTTTCAGTGTTTTACGTAAAATTTTCCCGGGACTTGCGTTTTCGGGGAAATTTTCACGTAAACAATTTATTATTAATTATTTTAGATGTATTTACGGACTTGCATGAACTCATACATATTTTTAAATTATTAAATAAAGTCGGTGTGTGTATATTTATTTAATTAGGGTTTATTATTCCCTAATATTTTATTAAGTATTTAATTGTTTTATTGTTATTTAATTAATTTTATTTAGTATAAATTATTAAAATATTAATATTTTTATGTGTGTGGTGTATATTTGATGTGTGTAATTTAATATTATTTTAATATATAGTATAAAGTATATATATATACATATATACATCAAAAATCAAAAAGTTTGCCAAATTACCATATTGCCCCCGACTCCTTCCTTTCTTCTCCGACCGTTCCCCGCCGTTCCGAGCGCCTGCCGTGCCGTTCCTTCACCGTGGGTGTGCCGTCCGGTGTGCCACCATCTTCCCCGACCAGTTTCGCCGCCTGTGGAGGCCGTTTCCGGCGTCGGGAGAGTGATTTTGGCCGGAGAAGCCGAAAATCAACTCACCGTCGATCCCGCCGATTCCAGCCACCGTTTTCGACACCGTCGGTCTCTTTCTTCTCCTTGAGCTCCGGTGAGTGTTATTCTAGTTTTGGTTTGAGCTAAAATGGTCTAGAATTGCTTAGTTTTCGATTTGTCAAATTCGGCCTATTAGGGTTTTCGATTTTTTTCGAATTGTTCTTGATTGATTCATGCTTAATTCCTTCACAAATGTTGTTCCTATTAGCTTAATATACATGTTTGAATTTTTGTAGAATTTTTGGAGATTGTTTGGATTTTTGGGTATTTTTGAATATTTTAATATTATTTTCTAATTTTCGGAAATTAATTATTTAAATTATGAAATTGGAGTTTATGGTTGAATTGGGTGTTGAAATGAATTATAGGAATTTATTTGGAATTTTTATGAATTTCTAAGTATTTATTTTTAATTATTGAAGTTTAGGTGATTTTGGAAAATTAGGTTAAATGTGTTTTTATTTGAAATTAATTGTTTAATTGGGTTTAATTACTAATATTATTGATAAATATGTTGAGAAAATTAATTTTGGATAATTGTATGATTTTTGGTGAATTTTTGAAGTAATTTAGGTATATTTATATATATAGGGGTATTTTGGTAATTTTACCCTAAATTGTCTAAAAATGTAATTTAATTGGTTTTAATATTTATTTAAGGTATAAAAATGATTTCTACAAATTATTTAGTATTTTTAACTAATTAAAACTATTTTTCGTAAAATTATTTTCAATTATATATATAATATACGGTTTTTATAATAAAATGAGTTTTAATCGGTTTTATAGTGTTTCAAGGTTAATTATGTAATTTTTATTTATAAAATATATTTAAAATGTATTTCGGTGATTTAAGGATATTTTCGGTATATCTGGAATATTATTCTGTGTTTGTGGACCCCGATCGGTGGACTGTAGTCTGGAGTCCGACCGTGGGATTTTGATTTCGTTGAGCTCGTTTTTCGAAGTGTGTTTCTTTGCAGGGTCGGCTCTACTCTTTTGAGTAGAGAGATGTCCGTTTTACAGGGGAGGTTCTGCCGGATTTTCGGTAGAATTCTCGTAAAACGTGATATCCAGTCGAACCCTAATTTTCGATTCTGTATTTAATACTCTAGATTGAATTCTAGGATTTCTGTTAGGTTTATTCTAATGTCGGTTATTTATTGCTTGTTTAGTTGCGCCGAGACCGAGGGCTAGTGGACCAGGCCCGTCGGACCTGTCTCGTGGAGCGCATTAGGTGAGTTACTATATTATATATATATGCTTAGGATGCATGATTTAGAAAATGCATGTTTTATTTTGACTGAATATGCATAAATAATGTGATTTACATTCAAGTATATTTTTGGTATATAATAAATTATATACATGTTTTGTAAATAAAATATATTTAAAATGTTTTTAAATATATTTTTAGTTTAATTCATGATTTGATTGGATTTATTTGACATATATATACTCAAAATATACCTGGTTTATGTTTGGTATATTTTCGGTATATATATGGTTTATATTGTTGATTTATTTAAATTCATGCATCATGTATTTGTGAATGAATGTTTTATTATATTATTAATGAAGGATATCAATAGAACGTGCTACCTAGTGGGCAGCACTAGGACCGAGTACGTACCGGTACGCCTATAGTATTTAGGCTATATTACTAACTATTTGTGGATATTGATTTGATTATGATTATTGATGTGTGAGATGTGGTTTGGGTGTGATTGCTGGAGCTCGGTTGACCAAGTGTCTCGGGGCCAATCACACTGGCAGTCAGACTGCTGGAGCTCGGTTGACTTAGTGTCTCGGGGCCAGTCTACTGTCCAAATGGATTAAGTGGATATATTTTGGATTAAGTGAGCCTGTGTGGCTTGAGTGTGGTTTAACACTATTTTCTGAGGTTGCGATATTCTAGGGTTCTATGTGATCCTTCATAAATTGGGATTTTTCAGTAAAATATATAAAAATGATTTTTCTGCATTTGTGTGTATTTGCCTGTATATATATTAGATATATATATACTGTTGACTGTATGCATTATCACTTAGTGTGTATGTATATATATTATAGTAATTCACTCAGTGAGGTCTGACTCCCCTCCGTTGACTATTTTTCAGGAGAGTCAACTTCCTCAGACCTCAGTAGTAGGTCGATACGCCGGATTTCTTTCGCCCCGACTTCTTTATGTAAATTGTCTACTTGAGTCTTATTTATTTTATCTAGACACTGCAGTAGTTGTAAATTAAAGTTATGGGATTTTATGTACTTTATTTTAAAGAGATGTATTATATTGAAACTGGATTTGTATTAAAGATTATATACATCTATGTGATGAGATGAGATTTAGTTTAAATCCAGTTGATATGGAAAAATGATATTATGATTTTTATTTCCGCTGCATATTATATTTTTTATTGTTATTATGGCATGCTTTATTTTATTTTTTTTTAGGCTTGCTACGGGTTCCGGATTCGAAAGAATTCCCGTTCCCTAGCGCCGGTCATGGCCCCTGTTTTGGGTCGTGACAATATCCCACTTCCATTCTAGAATGGGTAATTATTGCAATAATCTCGAGGGCCTCTAATGTTCCAGTTTCACTTGCTGACTTGTGAAACACTTAGGTATAAATTCGACAGTGTCTCTTTTCATTCCATTCCACCAATATGTGTCTTTTAAATTATGATACATCTTGGAAGAAGTTGGATGAACATTATAAGTAGAAAAGTAAGTTTCCTCTATGATCTCCTTTCTCAGCTCATCCACATCTGGCATACACAACCTAATGCCTAAACGTAGTACACCCTTACTATCAATAACAAAATCTTTAGATTGACCTTATTGCACTTCAAACATTATCCTTTGCAATTGCAGGTCCCTTCTCTGAGTTGCCTTGACTCTATTTAAGTACACTGATCGTACTTTGAATTGAGCCAATAAACGTTTCTTGGTTACCTTCCACTGCAACCCCTGATCAATCATTTCATGAAATTCTTTAATGATTAGCATCCTCTCTAAGCTAATATAAGCAAGACTTCCTGCTCAAAGCATCAGCCACCACATTAGCTTTGCCCAAATGTATACGATAAAGCAATCATAGTTTTTCAAGAGTTCCATCCATCTCCTTTGCCTCAAGTTCAAATCTCTCTGTTGGAAAATATACTTTAAGCTTTTATGGTCGATGTATATTTCACAAGTTACACCACACAAGTAAAGCCTCTAAATCTTTAATGGAAATATCACAACTGCCATTTCTAAATCACAAGTGGGGTAATGTTGCTTGTGCTTTTTTAGTTGATGTGAAGCATAAGCAACTACTCTCCCATTTTGCCTCAATACACACCCCAACCCTACTCGGGAAGTATCATAATACAATGTATGCCCTCCATTTCCCGAATGTAAAGTCAATACTGAAGCTAAAGTTAACATGTGCTTGAGCAATTAAAAGTGCTCCTCACACTTTTTTGTCTATACAAACTTAGCATTCTTCTAGGTCAACCTTGTTAAAGGTGCAACTATTTTGGAGAAATCCTTCACAAATATCTTATAGTAACTAGCTAAACCTAGAAAACTCCTTATTTTAGTAACTATTATGGGTCTCAGCCATTCTGTAATGGCTTCTACCTTTTTGGGATCGATTTGTATGCCATATTTGGATACTATATGGCCTAAGAATGCCATTAATATAACCAAAACTCACATTTTGAGAATTTGGCATACAATCGGTGCTCTTTCTGAGTCTAAAGCACCATCCTTAAATGTATAGCATGCTCCGCCTCACTCTTAGAATACACCAAAGTATCATCAATAAAGACTATCATAAATCAATCCAAGAATGGCCTAAACACCCAATTCATAAAGTCCATAAAGTCTACTAGGGCATTAATTAACCTAAAAGACATCACCAAAAACTCATAATGGCCATATCTTGTCTAAAATATAGCCTTGGGTATATCCCTATTTCTAATTCTCAACTAATGATACCCTGATCTTAAATCAATATTGGAAAAACACTGAGCTCTTTAAAGCTTATCAAATAAGTCATCTATTCTCAAAAAAGGATACTTGTTCTTGATGGTAACTTTATTCAACTGCTTATAGTTGATACAAAGTCAGAGACTACCATCTTTCTTTTTTATAAATAACACCAGTGTACCTTAAGGGGACATGCTAGGTTTGATGAAACTCTTATTAAGCAACTCTTGTAACTGCTCCTTAAGCTCCTTTAATTCTACAGGTGTCATCCTATAAGGTGATATAAATATAGGATATATACCAGGTACACCATCGATGCAAAATTCTATCTCTCTTTCCAGTGGCAAACTTGGTAACTCTTCAGGAAAGACATCTAAAAATTCACACACAACTGGCGCATTCTTATATGTCCTCTTATATGCATTTAAATCTTTAACCACATCCAAGTAGCCTTAACAACCCCTTCTAAGCATCTTTCTGGCTGTGATCACAAAAATGAGATTATGAGGCATTGAACTCTTATCACCTCTAAATTAAAATTCCACATCATTCAGCATTCTAAAAATTACGTCCTTCTCTCAATAATCCAAAGTAGCATAGTGTTAAGCTAACCAATCCATTCCCAAAATTACATTAAAATCTATCACATCCAATAAAACTAGATCTATAAGTAACTCTTTACCTTCCACAAACACTGGACAATATGGAAAAACTATATTTGTTTTTAACTCATCACTGAGAGGAGTTGCTATAGATAATGGAATTAATAACTTGGATGGTTGCTATCCCATTATAGAAGTAAAGAAAATAGACACAAAAGAATGTGATGCACTAAGATCAAACAAAATTTTGGCATCAAAATAATATATCAAAAGAGTACTTACCATAAGTGCATTGGATGCCTGAGCATCTTGAGGAGTCTATGTAAACACTCTGGCCTGCCCACAGCCTACTTGTTATGAAGTAGATGGTTGCATGAATCCTCTGCCACTAGTTCTCCTTCCATGTCTACCTCTTGTACCATGGCCCTACTGGCCCATAAACTGAGTACCACTTTGCTAAGGATACACTGGTGCATAAAACTAAGGAGTTTATTGTACTGGTTGAGCAAATATAAATGATGAACCCTAAGGGTATGCCTGCTGATAACCAGAATGCAGACATGCTCTAACAAAGTGTCTAACCAATCCACATCTAAAATAGGCTCCTAATGGTATATGATAAGGGCCTTAATGTACTCAACCATAATTAGGACATGCACTAAGCCTTGAGCCTATACTGTTGTACCCATAACTATATCCACTATTACTGCTATTGGCTTCAAGTCCAAATCTGATAGGCTTACCATGCCTATAATTTTGTCTCTCAGATATATGTCCCCTTTGACTCTATGCTATTAGGAAGTACCAATTTGCATACCAGTATTGCTAAGTTGAAACACTAGCTGGTGAATACCCTAAACACTAGTTACGCTATCATCTTCACTAATATATGGGTCTGGGATCGTACCATGCCTTATGTGTCACCTCTCTAACTATCTAGCCTTATCAATAATACTCTCCAAAGTGTGATCCTCAATATTTATCCTCATATATATTGGTCCCAATCCAGTCACAAATAAGTCCACTGCTCTATGCTCATCTCTCATCATGTTTGTTGCATAACGTGACAATCTGAGGCATTCCCTTATGTAATCCTCAATCGATTTATCTCCCCTGCTAATATGCAACAACTGCCATTTGTATGCATCCTTCATAGCAAGTGGACAGAAATACCTCATGAATCGACCCTTAAACTCAATCCAAGTGATCATGTCCATATAAGGTTGTATGGACTACATGAACCAATCTTGGGTTGCTGCTTGGAATAACAACTCTATAATAAGGATTTTCTAGTAATCTGTATACTTGGTCCTAGTTCTTGACTAAATGGCATTAATGAAGTCCAAGGCATCCCCAGTTCCATCAAAGGAAATCCTTCAAACTCTAGAGTACAAAAGAAGGGCATAAGCATTTGTCATCCTTGATTCTTTTGTTATAGTATTTATTACACCAATGGCATGGCTTGGTTAAGTGTAGCTAAAACTTGATTTATTCTTGTCATTCCAATGGCAAAGGCTGTAAGATCCACCTCTTGTACTTCTTATTCTACTTGCGGGCTATTGCCCTTGTCTCTGAGCTTCTGTTGCCCTAGGCCTACCTATTCTTCTAACTCGTGGGGTAGAAGGAGGAGCTTCATCTTGAACAGACTGCTAGCCATCATCATATGTTGTATCTACAGCAGGAGCATTTCATACTCTCCTCCTCATTCCGAAAGGCACAAAATCAATAAGATTCAAAACACAACAAGGGAACTAGCATATATGCAAAATTATAGAAACAATGATGACAATAAATGACATTTATCAACCTAATCATCACAGTAATTTCAAGAAAAGATAGACATTAACAATCAAAAGAATAAGGATTGAACCATTGCTCTAATACTAACTTTGTAACGACTCGAACCCCTGAGGATACGTGACCAATACTAGGGAATGATAAAGCATTAAGCTTCCAAAACTCTTAGTAAACCTAAAAGAATTATCACAATAATATTTAACACTTTAATATTTAAAGAAAATTTAGTAAAGTTTCCTTTGTACCGGGAATAAATTACAACCTGTAAAATGTAAATAACACTTCTAAAATATTCTTTAACCATTATAACTCCACCACAAACAAAAATTTAAGATCAAATTCATGTTATCATAACCTCATAATAAATACCACATATATCCATAATAAACCAATTAAATCACAAATATATATTGTTCAATACCCAAGCTACTACTACAGTGCCTAGAGTACATCTATAAGATAATCAACATCAATAAGACCTATATAAAATAGCCGAGGAAGAAGAAACCCTGCTTAAATTATGAGAACTATTAGTCTGACTATGAGATCCTAAGAAAAATAAATTGGGGGGAATCATGCCTCACCGAGTGAATTAAAATTATAAAATGCATATTTTTTTTAGTATACTTATTTAAAACCATTAATTAAAATAAATACGTAATTGAAATCCTTTACTTTAATAAAAATTTATTTATACAAATACCTTTCCAAAATTTATAAATCTCTTAAGTATAAAAATAGTCCATGACAAAAACAATGTTATAGTAAATAAAACCATAGTGGAAAGTATGGTTGAACCCTAAACCTTAATTCTACTAGCCTTTCAGCTCTCTTAAATCCAAATGTCTGCCAGTCCCAAAGAGTAACTTAACCAAGGTCCAATCACAATTGATCTTTTACACCAATTATTTATTGGCACCTAGAGAGCAAGTTGGACCAGGGTCCAACCAGTAGACATATACCTGCCCAAAGAATCTTACTCAACTAGGGCTCATAATCAATAATTATGCCTAAAGAGTCTCACTCAACCAGGGCTCACAATCAATCTATGGCCAATACACAAGTCAACATTAGTGCGCACACAGTCCTAATGACACCCACCAGGTGGCATGTTCTACCATTTTTCCCAATATATGCTTACCATATAAAATTAAATTAAATAAATAAAATGAAGTAGAATAAATAAAAATGAGATGGAATCAAGCTAAAGCATTTGCTCAAAATTATTGGCATCAATATATTAAACAAATCATGCTTAACATAATACTCATATTCATAATTAATTTTTTTTCTCATGAAATTTCTTATTTATATAATCTCAACAAACATCTTATAAAATTAACTCACAGGTGGAGTGTGTCGGCCAACATGTCCTTGATTGCCCAAACGCTATAGCTCCCACTCCGGAACTCTCTATAATAAATAGTACTTCTTTAAAATATGCTTATGTATAACAAATAAAGTTCTTAAAATTTTTCCAAAATTCCAGAAAAATTATTAAAATAAAGGAATTTATAAAATGGACCTAGAAATATCCTAAATATAACTTTTGAGGCTAAAGGAACTTATCTCCGATGATTTAATTAATTTAAATGAAAATTAAGAATTTCCACTACAACTTTTACGAGATTTATTTCTCAAAATCCATAAAGAATTAGACTAAACTCTATATGTGAAAATTGATTACCACAATTTATACTATTTATTAAAAATAGTTCATAATTATTTCCGAGTCGGTACTATTTACTCATGGGAATTCAAGTGGGACCTACCAGATTCTCACGCCTCAAACCCACCAAAATAGACATTGAACAAGGAGATCAGAAAATAAACTGAAAATTACCTAAATATTCACTTAATATTTTAGAGATGGAGAATAGATGCGTGGTTGTGGCCACAGACTATTACTGATGAGAGAAACACAATGGAAGCAACCATGATGCCTAGAACCCGCTGAAACAGTGCAGAAAATGAAGTGAAATGCCAACTAATCTAAGCTAATTCTACACTATTTCAGGCCATATCTTGCAAAATGTAAACCACTGGAGGGAAGAGGAGAGTGAGACAAATCTATGGTTCAAATTTGAGGTTAATCAGAGGTCATTTATATAGTTAACGGAGGAGAAGAAAAGTTTTGAGACCACATTCCCTCCTTTTAACCACACTAATTGCCACGTATCCTTTCCTCATTTGCTTATTTTTTTTTTTATAAATATTATAATATTAACAAAATAATAATAATAATGACACTAACTATAATAATAATGGCAATATAATTTTAACTACAAAGGTTATACTAATAATAATAAGTAGAATGACAATAGTAATAATAATAAAAAATATAATAATATTAATAACCACACAAATTTGAATTATTACAGTCTGTACCATATCCTACGACCTCTTTTGTAACCCTATGATTTGCAGTAGCACTGCAATTCAAAAAATGATGCACGATTTAGGTTGAAATCATCCATTTTTTCTATTGTTCCACCAGAATACACCATTTCTAGACTTTTTACCCACTGTCCCTCATGTTAAACCCTCAAATTCACAATACCCATGCTTACAAAAATATACAAAGTATGCATGGATCACATTTTTGGGCAAAATATTAACTATAAAATTAAAGAAAAAAAAGCTTCCATTAACCATAACCCCCTAAACAATATATATATATATATATATATATATATATATTAACGAACTGTATAATAAAGTTAGATTTTATATTGTAAAATTTATAATTAATAATCCGTATTTATTTAATTATTAAGTTAATTTTGAATTTGTTGTTAAATAATTATTTAAGTATATATATGTGTGTGTGTGTGTTGATGAGCATGTGTATAAATATTTTGGGAGGAATTTAAATTTTAAAATATTAGAATATTATTATTATTTTAAAAATTATTATTTTGCATTTTGTAATATATATATATATATATATATATATATATATATATAATGATTTTTTGTTTTTTTTTTCTTTTTTCTTTTCATCCCCTCTCTTTTCTTTCCCTTTCTTTTCCTCTTCCCTCTTCTTCCCTACAGACCCGTCAACCCCTTCGCCACCATCACTGTCTAGCCACCACCATCGCATCAAACCACTGCCTAACGTTGTTGCCATCACCCCTGAACCACCAGTAGCCCTTCCCTCCTCTCCTTTCTCTCTCTCTCAGTTTTGGGTAGTGCCCGTCTAAAGAGGACATCACCAACGATGTTTTTGGCCGCCCCGAGTGCCACTGCTGGTCTTGATTAGCTCGTCTCCTCTTGGGCTTCGTTTCCCCCAACTTGATTTGGCTGGGCAACTCGAGGAATGAATCCGACTTTGGATAATTGTTTTTAGGTTGATTTTTTATTATTTTGTTAAATTGAGCTTGAATTCGATTTATTTAGATGTAGTTGCTTTGGGATTAAACGCAATTGAGTTTGTGATCTAGCTAATGGTGATTTTTATTTATTTTTATGATTTTTTTGAATTTCCTAGGCTTAATGTTCCAAGCTCGAAAAAATATTTTATTTTTAATAAATTCTATTAATTATGTAGAGTAAACTTTGTGAAGAAAGTTTTGTAAAATTCTTTATAGAATTTTAAATATGAATTTTTGAAGGTGTTTAAATATGTAAGTTTTGGAAAGTTATTAGAAATTAGTAAAATTATTTAATTTTAATTAAATTGTTGTTAATTATTCTATTTTAGACTTTTTTTTATTAATAAAAGCATAAAAAAATAATTTTTATAATTATTTCCCAATTTTCAGTTAATAAGTAGTAATTTTGGGAAAATATATGAAAAATAAGTTTATTTACTATTTTCCAAGCGTAAATGAGCATTTTATTATTTTTATAATATAATTGAGTGATTTTGATAATTATTTTCAATTTATGTTAATTTAATTGTAAAATGGAATTTTATTCCATTAACGGATTTTATTAGCAAAATATTATTTATAAACTAGAGTTTTATTATTTATTTGGAAAATAATTTCTTTAATATTTTTATGATATATTTTGGTGATTTAAGAAAATTATATTATTTTTATATATTTTGTGATGTTGGTTCTCGATTGAGTGTGAAATGTAATTCGAGGGCCTAACCTGAGGTGTTGAGTCTTGGAATATTTTGAAGTGTGTTTTTATGCAAGATTGACTCTACTTTTAGTAGAGAGATATCCGTTTTACAAAGCATACTTTACCAAATTTTTGGTAGATTTTTCGTCAAACATGACATCGGGACTATGTTAAATTTTGAGTGTTTTTAGAGTCAAGTTTTAGATCGAGTTTTCTCTAGAAATCTAGAATATATAAGATTAGGATTTTTATCCTAATGAATTTATTATTTTTTTTCTATAGCCACACCAAGACCAAGGCGTACAGGATATGGTCAGTCGAGTTATCATAGAGGAATGCATTTCACCTATGAGTTATTATTATATGTATGCGTTACATGTAGAAAATATTGTTGGCATCCATATTTCAAATAAATATGAATTTTATTATGCTATATTGCATTAAATGTTATTTATTATTGTTATTGCAAATATATATGTTTTATACATATAAATGTGAATATTAATTGTTATTAATGAATGCTGCCATATTTTAATATGAATTATTTTATTTATGAAATGATGTTTTGGAGGATAGCCATAGAACGTGCCACTTAGTGGGTCACACTAAGACTTTTGCGTAACAATACGGTCAATGCTAGATTATAATATATTTATTAATTTGAGTTATGATAAAGATTTAATTATTAAGATTGTGAATAGAAAGTGGTGTGGTTGTAGGAGCTCGGTTGACTAAGTGTCTCAGGGCTAATTATGTCGACATTGAGACTGCGGGAGCTCGGTTGACTCAATGTCTCCGGGCCAATCCACTATCAAATTTAAGAAGGGAAATATTTTTGGATTTAAGTTAGCTTATT